>JAVTVY010003463.1:0-367851 GCA_036873755.1 Hanleya hanleyi
AATATTATCTCCGCGGTTGATATATTATCACCGGGGTGGAAACTATCTTCCCCTGAGGTCCAAACTAGTGACGTCGCGGTGGAAACCATTCACAACATGAATAAAACTATTTCCACCGCGCTGGTAATATGCCTATTACGGGTATGTATCACCAAATAAAGTCGATATCATCACCATTATATATGGAGATGGCCATCATCATTTATTGGTGAGGGGGCCTGGTCCTCACCAGTAAATGGCAATGACCTGAAATCTTCACTCATTGCTTCTCACCATTTACTGGCGATGACCAGGCTCCATCGCCAATAACCTCGTCACCGTGTTTCAGCGTTTCTTCTGTGGTTCCTCTAGGATAAGGTAATAATTGCAAAACAGGTAGAGCGAAGCCACTGAATATTTAGTTGATTTCATAGAAAATTGAGAAAGTACACACATGTCTATGATGACCGAGAGGGGCCATCGCGTCTTTCATTTCTAATTTGACGCGATGGAGCGATGGAGCGATGGAGCTATGCGATGGAACGATGGAGCTATGACATGCGCGATGGAGCTATGCGATGGAGCGATGGAGCTATGCGATGGAGCGATGGAGCTATGCGATAAAAATTCGCGCTATGCGATGCGCGATGAGGCTATGCGATGGAGCTATGCGATGGAGCGATGGAGCTATGCGATGAAAAGTCGCGCTATGCGATGCGCGATGAGGCTATGCGATGGAGCTATGTGATGCGCGATGGAGCTATGCGATGGAGCGATGGAGCTATGCGATGGGGCTATGCGATGGAGCTATGCGATGGAGCTATGCGATGGGGCGATGGAGCGATGGAGCTATGCGATGGAGCTATGCGATGGAGCGATGGAGCTATGCGATGGAGCTATGCGTTATCACCAACGTAACTGTCCATCCATCTCGGAACACCAAGATTATGGCGGGCTTCGTTCTCAATTCTGATTGGTCAGCTGATCAGTGTGTGACCTCTTTGCCGGAGGCGTGTCGCGACTGACGAATCAGAATTGAGAACGAAGCCCGTCATAATCTTGGTGTTCCGGGATGGATGGACAGTTACGTTGGATTTTGAATCGCCCGGCAAAGGTAAAAAAATTGCACAAATTTACCCCCCCCCAAAAAAAACCTCTTGTTCTGAGGGCCTGTGATTTTAGACAGGTCTGCCATCTCTTACAGAACAGAAGTTTCTGTTAATATAACAAAATGGGGGTTCGAGAGAAACTAGTTCGTCGCGTTAGTATCCAAAAATATTGGATCAATTTGATTCAAATGTTCTCTCAGCTGAACCAAAGTGAAATTGATATAAACAGTTCCGTTATAGATCACAACTTCATTAGAGTAACCTTGGTTCTGTTATCGACTGGGTATACTGGTAGCGTATATATTTTAAGAATAAGTTCTAATAAGATCTATTATTTCATTCTGGATTTTCTGAAATGAAAATGGACATATTACGATAAGGGTTTTCTAATTCCAGTGTGTGAAGATAACGACCGTAGCTACCGCTTTGATCTGATGCATGCGTATTGTACTGTGGTCGAATGCTTATATAGTCATCTCTTCTACACATAACCCGGTGATTTCAGTAAGTTTGGTCTGTTGATGTTCTCGGTCTTAGTCCGACTAAGCTCTCATGTATATGCAGTACGTGAAGATGACGCGATGCGCAGGGCTGAAAAGGCTGTCCTTAAACAGAGTATGTAAATATATGCTGTTTAAATGCTTTATAAAAATAACCTGCCGCAGCTGTTTATGGAACGTGCATCTATTTCTACATACAGATGTCTTCCCCTTCTTGGTATATTATATAAGAAAAGTTCGACTACTTTTTGTCAGTTGTGTCGAAGTAAAAAGAGCTCAGAATCATATTAAAAGGGGCACTGGTTCCCATTCCAGATTCCTACGTCACTGCATAAATAACCAATACAATAAATTGGCCAACATCATTATTTGTTATTGAACTGACCTATAAGTGCCATTTTGTAGTGTTGGGATGAGTCGAATTTATTACTGAACACCAATTTATGGTGTTGATCAGCCAAACACATGAGTTACCTAACACCAGTTTCTGTTTGTGTATATGGAAGGCTATGTCAGTAGAACTCGTTCGGGGTTAATAAACCGTAAGAAAAATTGCTTTCCCATATAGACATTTTATTGGCTGTGTATATATCTATCAGAATGGAATTAGTGACCAATCTATTCGATTGAATATTCCATCTATTAAATTGAAAATTTCAATCTAGTAGATTGAGTTTTCTGTCTACAACAGATTCACTTTTATCGTTTTCAATCTATCAGATTGAATATTTTCAATTCAATAAACGATTGGTCACTAATTTCAATCTGATAGATTGAATTTCAATCTAATTATTTTAGAGAGTACGATTGCCAATATCAATCGCAGATCGGTTGAGGACCTTCTTTGTCAATTCATTCCCTGTGAGGCTTAGTATTGTTACAAATACTGATAGGTGGAACTTTAATAGTGTGCAAAATAGATATCGCGAAGAATATCGCTTGCTGATAGCAAAATACTAGCATAGCGTGCGCGATCGTCGGCGCTACGTTTCGTAACTCGTGTTTAATTCTGCTTAACCCGGTACTAGGGGCCGTACGAACTTCATGTACTTCAAGATCCTCATTGTGTTTATATGAACATCCACAATCAAAGCGTGAATAAGATACATCATTCTCTAGATAACGACTTGTACTACAATGTCAGAAAAAAAAATTGAGGGCCCATCGCCCTTTATCGGTGAAGAGGTCCTTTCATCACCATTTATTGGTGAGGCCAAATGACTTCGAATTCATTTCATCGCCATTTATTGGCGATGAGGCCTGGTCAGCACCAATAAATAGGGAGGGGCAAGGAGTGTAGATTTCAGGGCGTTGCCATGTAAATGGTTTGGGTTATAGCTAAAATTGTCTTCCTCTAAACAGGAGCAATATGCAAAACAAATTTGAAGTTGATGACAAATGCATTCAAAGACAAGATATTGTAGACACTTGATGATATTTGATGATGCTAAAACGTCGGTAAAACGTGAGTGGCAGGCACGAACATGTAACCAGATCTTGCAGTGACCACCATGCATCTTGATCGCGGATATTCTTTAATGGACGACGGCTGAATAATGAATGACGGACCAGACGTTTATAATTTATAGTTCTCGATATATGGTCCGGACAGGAGCTAATGATGACACCAGTAGCCCAGCAACCCAGCATCCTGGACGGACAAACGTGATGAGACAAAACCTTGTACCCTTATGGCTGAGGGGTAAAACCCTGAGACTTTCAGCTACAAACTGGTTTATATAATAGGTTCGGCTTATCAAAGTTATGAGTAGTATATAAACGGCATATTGAGTCAACTTGACCTTTGCCCGCTGAGTGAACTTTATCCCATGACACAACACCAAAGGTCATTGAGTGCAAGTGTACTGCTCTGTATCTGGGCTGCGCAGGTATGTTATATGTGTGACGTCATGTATAACGTCACTTCCGGTAGGCGTGAAACGGGCGTGATTCCTGCATCCGGGTTCTTGAATGCATGTACTGACCTGTATTACATCCGGGTCCTTGTGACCTGGTTCTCGGTGGTACACATCCGGGTCCTTTACATGTACAGACTTGTTTTCCATTCATCCGGGCACTTTGCATCCGGGACCTTTTGCTAGGAATGCATGTACTGACTTGTTTTACATCCGGGTCCTTGTGACCTATATCCGGGTACTTGGTCTGGTATCGTATGATACATGTACTGGGGTTTTTGAGTCAACTTGACCTTTGACATCTGAGTCCACTTTATCCCATGATGCAACACCAAAGGTCAATGAGTGCAAGTGTACTGACTTGTTCTGGGCTGCGAAGGTATGTTATATGTGTGACGTCGGGCGTGACCTTTGACCTACATCCGGGATCTTTAATGCATGTACTGACCTGATTCGGGTCTCGTATGATGTACTCCGTTCATTCATCCGGGTCCTTTACATCCGGGTCTATACATGTACAGACTTGTTTTACAGCCGGGCACTTGTCCTCCTTCGTATGTTACAGGCAATTGTACTCCATCCATTCATCCCAGTCGGTCGGGAACTTGGGGTACCTACGGTCGGCTGACCTACATCCGGGTACTATTACATCCGGGTCCTTTACATCCGGGTCTATACATGTACAGACTTGTACTGGGTCTTCGATATCTGGGTCATCAAGTCCATGATAGGAATGCGTGTACAGACTTGTTTTACAGAATATTGACTCACATTTAGTAGCACAAAAGGGCATTTCGAGCCCTATTGACCTTGCGGCGCAATGCGCAGAGGATAGTATTGTAACAGTATATTGACATCTGGATTGGCTGTCTAAGAATCAAGGAGCTGACTGATTGGCTCTATTTTCGACCTAGCCATTGGTTGAATTATCGAACGTTCATTGGTCCAAATGAGTTGCCCACCCTTCCCAGGTTATTCTACAATCTCTCCAAGCTCGCTATGGTAAACTACCATGTTAAATGAATTCCTATACTATAACATGCACAAGTCAATGTACTGACCTGTATCATCGATTGAATGAAAAGCATGTACTGACCTGTATCCTTTCATCCCGTCCATCTTTATATCCAGGTCCTTAACTGATATTGACTATTGTTTCGTAGTATGAAAGCGCATTTCCAGCCCTATTGACCTCGCGGCGCAATGCGCAGGGACAAGTGGTTGCCATGGTGACGTCACATTATATAACATTTAGTAGTATAAAAATGCATTTCGAGCCCTATTGACCTTGAGGCGCAATGCGCAGAGGATAGTATAATAACAGTATATTCACTCAGATTTAGTAGCATAAAAGCGCATTTCCAGCCCTATTGACCGTGCGGCGCAATGCGCAGAGGATAGTATAGTAACAGTATATTCACTGACACTTAGTAGTATAAAAGCGCATTTCCAACCCTATTGACCCTTAACGCATGGACGCACTAACGATGGTGAGTGAGTGAGAGAGTGAGTGTGATTGAGTGAGTGAGTGAGTGAGTGAGGCATGCCCAACGCCCGTGAGGCGCCCACAACGCCCGTCTTAACGCTCAACGCCCGTCGTTACGCCTTATCGCCCGTCAACGCCCGTCGTTACGCCTTAACGCCCGTCTCGACGCCCGCCAACGCCAAGCTCAACGCTTCAACGCCCTGGTGAACTAGCTCAGAAGCTCTGATTTTCATGCAATTGCCGCTCAACGGTTGAACGTCGACTGTGCGTGTTTTGGCAATACACTTGCTTTTATAGACAGTAACGCCCGTCAGCGCTTAGCTTAGCGCTTCAACGCCCTGGTGAACTAGCTCAGAAGCTCTGATTTTCATGGAATTGCCACCAATACATCGAAATGCAGTGACGCCCGTCAACGCCCGTCGTTGCGCCTTAACGCCCGTCTCAACGCCCGTCAACGCCCGTCGCTACGCCTTAACGCCAGTCTCAACGCCCGTCAACGCCAAGCTCAACGTTTCAATGCCTTGGTGAATTAGCCCAAAAGCTCTGATTTTCAGGGAATTGTCACTAATTCATTGGAAATGCACGTCAACGCCCGTCGTTACGCCTTAACGCCCGTCTCAACGCCTTAACGCCCTATCTTTACGCCTTAACTCCCGTCTCAGTGCACTTCCGGCTACATGACCAGAAGTGACCTTTGACTCCTGCGCTGCTCGGAAGTGACGTCAGAGTACGCACACACACACATAACTGTTGCACCCTGTACCCTATAGCCCGTAGGGCATAGGGTACAGCCTGTACCCTATAGCCAGTACCCTATAACCCGTAGGGCATAGGGTACACCAAGGTGCGGGTGCACCAGGTATGTGTGTGTGTGCGTACGATGACGTCACTTCCGAGCAGCGCAGGGTTCAAAGATCCCTTCCGGTCACGTGGTCAAAGGTCACTTCCGTGCACTCAGAGTTCAAAGGTAAATCGTCCTCCAAATCTCCTTTATCACTCGTAAGGCACTGAGGCGGGTGTTGACGGGCGTTGAGGGTAACGACGGGCGCTGACGGGCTTTGAGACGGGCGTTAAGGCGTAACGACGGGCATTGACGGGCGTTGAGACGGGCGTTAAGGCGTAACGACGGACGTTGACGGGCGTTGACGGGCGTCAGTGTATTTCTAATGAATTAGTGACAATTCCATGAAAATCAGAGCTTTTGGGCTAATTCACCAGGGCGTTGAAACGTTGAGCTTGGCGTTGGCGGGCGTTGAGACGGGCGTTAAGGCGTCACGACAGGCGTTGACGGGCGTTGAGACGGGCGTTAAGGCGTAGCGACGGGCGGTGACGGGCGTTGAGACGGGCTTTAAGGCGTAACGACGGGTGTTGTCGGGCGTCACTGCATTTCGATGTATTGGTGGCAATTCCATGAAAATCAGAGCTTCTGAGCTAGTTCACCAGAGCGTTGAAGCGTTAAGCTAAGCGTTGACGGGCGTTACTGTCTATAAAAGCAAGTGTATTGCCAAAACACGCAGTCGACGTTCATCCGTCAGTATGGCTTATACTTGCTCTGAGTGCGAACGCACGTTCACCAGACGTTACGAGATGCGACACGAGAAAAATATACATGGGATCGAAGTCTCCGAGGCGCAAGAAGCCGATACAGAGATTGATGAGAGTCTATCTACTGATACGGAGAGCTTGACCTCAGATAGTCAGCCTACATCCCAGGAAAGTGAGATTGCTGAGAGTCTATCTACTGATACGGAGAGCTTGACCTCAGATAGTCAGCCTACATACCAGGAAAGTGAGGCAGAACCTACCTTCTGGGATCGTATTGTGAGAGCAGCTATCAATATTCACGCTACAGCGATCGGGGACGCCGGACAGGATAACTTACAACAGACATACACACAAATGCGCCCCTGCATCAGGAAAACAGCCATGGCCATCTATGAACAGTATACCTTACTACCGCTTCAAATGAAAGGCGACCCTACGCACAGGTCCATCGTGAAGACCAAGCGTCACTTGGAAGAGGATATGGGGTTACCACCCACCGAGGCCCTGGAAAATGCGATCAGGATGCGCAAACAACTCTTTCAGGGCATGCTGCCCGAACAATATCCTGAACTGCCCGACGATGCTTAGATCACACCGAGCAAAGATGGAACTTTCTGAAAGGTCGACTTCTGATTGGACAAGAGCAGCCGAGAATACATCTAACAGGCAAGAACGAATATGACAGATACAGCGCCAAATGGCGGCCTCTGATTGGACAAGAGTCTTTTTGAATTGTAAACATACCCAACGCGGCTCCCCCAGCGTGGGTATGATGTAACATTGGGGAGAATAAACTATATGAAAACTTGTTGTTGTTGTTGTTGTTCTCTCATCTGTCATCCTTGTTGTTGTTGTTGTTGTTCTCTCTTCGGTCTATATCATGGCGTCAGTGCATTTCGAAGTATTGGTGGCAATTCCGTGAAAATCAGAGCTTCTGAGCTAGTTCACCAGGGCGTTGAAGCGTTGAGCTTGGCGTTGGCGGGCGTTGAGACGGGCGTTGAGGCCTAACGACGGGCGTTAACGGGCCTTGAGACGGGAGTTCAGGCGTAACGACGGGCGTTGAGCGTTAAGACGGGCGTTGTGCACGCCTCACGGGCGTTGGGCATGCCGCACTCACTCACTCACTCACTCACACTCACTCACTCACCATCGTTAGTGCGTCCATGCGTTAAGGATCAATAGGGATGGAAATGCGCTTTTATACTACTAAGTGTGAGTGAATATACTGTTACTATACTATCCTCTGCGCATTACGTCGCAAGGTCAATAGGGTTGGAAATGCGCTTTTATACTACTAAATCTGAGTGAATATACTGTTACTATATTATCCTCTGCGCATTGCGCCGCAAGGTCAATAGGGCTCGAAATGCAATTTTATACTACTAAATGTTGTATAATGTGACGTCACCATGGCAACCACTTGTCTCTGCGCATTGCGCCGCAAGGGCAATTGGGCAGGAAATGCGCTTTCATACTACGAAATAATAGTCAATATCAGTTAAGGACCCGGATGTAAAGATGGGCGGGATGAAAGGATACAGTCAGTACATGCTTTTCATTCAATCAATGATACAGGTCAGTACATTAATTTGTGCATTTTATAGTATAGGAATTCATTTAACAAGGTAGTTTGCCATAGCGAGCTTGGTGAGATTGTAGATTAACCTGGGAAGGGTGGGCAACTCATTTGGATCAATGAACTTTCGATAATTCAACCAATGGCTAGGTCGGAAATAGAGCCAATCAGTCAGCTCCTTGATTCTTAGACAGCCAATCCAGATGTCAATATACTGTTACTATACTATCCTCTGCGCATTGCGCCGCAAGGTCAATAGGGTTCGAAATGCCCTTTTGTACTACTAAATGTAAGTCAATATTCTGTAAAACAAGTCTGTACACGCATTCCTATCATGGACTGGATGACCCAGATATCGAAGACCCAGTACAAGTCTGTACATGTATAGACCCGGATGTAAAGGACCCGGATGTAATAGTACCCGGATGTAGGTCAGCCTACCGTAGGTACCCCAAGTTCCCGACCGATTAGGATGAATGGATGGAGTACAATTGCCTGTAACACACGAAGGAGGACAAGTGCCCGGCTGTAAAACAAATCTGTATACGCATTCCTATCATTTAGGTCACAAGAATCCGGATGTAAAACAAGTCTGTACATGTATAGACCCGGATGTAAAGGACCCGGATGAATGGACGGAGTACATCATACGAGACCCGGATATCTAACCCGTTTTAGGTCAGTACATGCATTCAACGACTCGGATGTAGGTCAAAGGTCACGCCCGATTCACACCTACCGGAAGTGACGTCATACACCTGCGCATTCTATCCCCAGATACAGATCAGTACACTTGCACTCAATGACCGTTGGTGTTGCATCATGGGGTAAAGTGCATTCAGAGGCCAAAGGTCAAGTTGACTTAATATGCCGTTTATATACTGCTGTTATGCATATTGAGAAAAAAGAATTTCAGTCCTTAAAAATTGTATACCGGGTATATTTTCGTTCCTAACTGAGGGATGATTGTGCATGTCTGAAAAATACTCTTTGAATATGTCATCGCCATTTCGTTTTCGCCGTCATTCGCCGTCATTGCTTCCCTTCACAAGCCAATTATCGTTCCTTTGCTTATATTCCTAGGGATATATAAAAAAGTCCAGTTAACAATACTCGTCTACATATAAACATATAGATGCAATGGTAAGGTTAGCTGTTGTTTTTTAATTAGGAGACCCAGTAAAACTACATTGAAATATATTTTTCGCAATACGGTCAAGACAATATGAGAGTGGTAGACCTTCAAAGGTCGGACGTACAAGTACTTAAAGGGAACTCTGTGGTAAAACACCGCGGGAATTATACAAGAGTCCCAAATCCCTGCCAATTGACGCGTTTTTACCTCCAAAGGCAGAAGAACTAGGGTACGGTGACGTCGCGATTCTTCAAACATGGAGGCCTCTATGTTGTTCCAGTGTAGCCAAGTTAAAACGTTTAGTACTGCTTTAAAAAAATGTAAAAAAATATCTGATACACGATTTGGATTCTATGAGGAAAAAGCTTTTAACTGGCCACGGACGTTCACCAGAGTTTACGTTCCCTTTAATGGATAAGAATACATGGCGGTACATCGACCCTTTTAATGTTGCATTTATTCAATTATGGTGAAATTCTGTTGGTGGACGTTTCGTCCACCAGGCTTGCCTCTGCACAAATCATTTTAATTGTAGTTTTGTGACTTGTAAACCTGGTGGAGAATGAAGTTCTTGGCCGGCGTGGGGCATCACAGGTATTTGGTATGAATACGAACTTACATTCTATAAATATTCTCTCGTTTGGGCCGTTTTTTTTTTTTTATCTGGCGGTCACATAGTTCATTATTTGCCAACAGATGACTTGATAGGGCTATTACATCATCGTTCTGAAATCTGTGTTACTTATACCGGTCAAGCCGGTGATAGGGGCGGTGTGATCATGTCATTCAAGATGTCCACATGAACATACACAATAAAAGCGTGGCTGGGATACAAATCATCACAGGGATCACTTTATGATCTTTTGATGTTTTTAGAAATATGCAGTCAGTATATTTGCCTGTGTGGGCATACGATGTCTTGTCAGTACGGCGATGTACTCGTGGATGGCAAAAATCGGTAGTATCGCGGCAGTATCCAAAGAGCCCTCATCCAAGTCACCAAGCGTAACAAAGCCCGCCCAATTCCGAGCCGTCCTGTATCCCAAGCCACCCCTACATGGTGGAAACCGATGCTCGGGTGACCCAGCTCTTCATCAAAGGCACTCATCATTGCGGCCTAGCATCATCTGCATCGAGCAGAATTTGTATAGTAAAATCAAGAACCATCGGTTTTCACCATGAAATCATCGACGACGATCAAAGTGTCCGGTTCCAAGTCGGCCAGTGTGGGCAATCCTTCCACAAAAGTGAAGTTTGGCATCGTGGCATCCTTTCATTCATGTAAATCTGGTATGGACCCACTAGCCGTTTTGGAGGGTGAATTCTACTCGGCTGTGTCAGAGGTGTTGTAGGTACCGTGACAGGTGACGTCTGTGGTGTAGTAGGTTCTGTGGTAGGCTGGGTCTGTGATATGGTAGGTATCGTGGTGTGATAGGTACCGTATTAGGCTGCGTCTGTATCCGGTGAGGCCTGGTGGTCGGAAGGGAACGATCGGGGTGTGGCCGGGTCGGTGAACGTATCATCCCTCATCTGACCTGCTGTCATGGACGGAGAGGATCTAGGTTGGTTGAGTAGTACAACAAGGTCAGGAGGGCTGAAACCGTGATCGCAGCTCCCACTTGGCCTTTTCGTGTTTGGAGTGTCAGCGGCATTCGCCCACTGAACATGTCTGAGTACTGACTGAACGATTCCTGTGAAGCGTCTTTTCACCCGTTTTATCTGCTTTGCGAAGATCCACGAATTAAACGAACAAGCTTTCGACGACCTTGGCCTTGGTCGCGTTGTACGTGTGAAAGAAGAACAACTAGTCCGGCATAAGGTGTGATATTTTTCAATATCGATGTGTGCTTATGGGAAGCAAAAGTGAAAACAGAACCTTAAATCTACATACATTATTTTCAATTTATTTCCGAGAAACGCGTTGAAGGCATCTCCGGCAACCTAGGACCCCGGAGCTTCCGGGTCCTCGGCGGCCCCTGGACCATCGCCTGTTGGTCTGACAGGATTCGCTTATTTAAGCTTTGTGTAAATCAGTCATATATGTAAGCGTATTGGTTTCTAATGTTCCATGGCGTAAAGGTCATACTTTTGTTTGTATTAAATATAACTAGGAAGTCAAGTGGATTCAGGCAAGAGGTGGGTTTTTTCATGGTTTCAAATGTTCCATGACGTAAAGGACATCGTTTTGTATGTATTAAATATAACTAAAAAGTCAAATGGATTCAGACAAGAGGTGTGTGGAGTTTTTTCAACATCGATGCGTGCTTATAAATGCGAAACAAACGTGAAAATAGAACCATAAATCTGCATACATTATGTTCAGATTTATATCCGGGAAAACGCTTAGAACGCATCTCCGGCGATCTGGGACCCCAGAGCTTCCGGGGCCTAGGCGGCCCCTGGATCCTCGCCTGTTGTGCTGTGATAGTCGACCCCCTATGAACTTTCGATAGATCCGCCCTTGGAAAAAAAACAGTCGCACACCCCCGCCTTTTGAAATCCTAGTGACGCCCCTGTCCGTAGTATCCATACTGGCCCGCCTAGGTTCATTTGACGTAGTGTGCACTCCCCCTTCGCAGTTTTACCTGGAAATATCCTATTTTTACATCCACCTCAGCCAGCCACGTGATATGAAATGCCCTCTCAATGTGGCCATGACAACCCCTTCACCGATTTGACATTCATCCCGGACATCCACCTGCCACATCTACCACATTTTTTCTTCGCCCCACTCCCTATATAATAAGACTATACTATACTTTCCTATCCCCGGACTGAGTACACTCGTATTTTGCTATTAGCGTGCGATATATATTGCCACATTTGAGCAACTTTGAGTGGAGGGGCTTGGTGACTTCGCCCTGTTTTACAACTTTTTTAAATAATGTCTTGTGACGTTGAATCGTCGCATTTTACACAGATCTAGCAAATGGTACTACACGAGATATGTATGCGTCATATGCAAGCCCTTGGGCTCTTACTATCAAGACGGATGGTTTACGATGTCGAAATTCTAATCAATCTCTCTTGTCGTAAAGTTGAAGAGAGAGAAGGCTCGCTTAATTTTTATAGAGATGTAGCTCTAAATTTGATGGGCCATTAAAAATGTTCAGTGAAGGTGGATATATATCATTGACTGCTTCATTAATATAATGATTATCCATAGCGAAAAGATTGTCTATATAGGGGGGGTCTATTTATGGTGAATGAGAAGGAACGGGCTTCGAAATCATAGTGTTTTTCTTTTAAAGCTTCTGAATGTAATCGTATTCTTAAGAGAACATATATAGGTCAGCCAAAAGACGTGCACAAAAAGTACCCATTGGAATACCTATATGGTGTACCTATACCTATATATTGTTGCAAATTTCACATAGATATTATTAATGTGAAATTTAAGCAACTCTATGAATCATGTATTAGCAAAGAAAAATATTATGAACGATATCCGTTGTATGTAGCAAAACTTAGCATAGCTTTGTGACTGCTGACTTTAATATATCGACGATTAATTAAGACGGTCAATTTGGTCTAGATGAGGGATTGTATTATAAAGTCGGGAAATCTCAGTTTCTACGTTATGTGATCTTTCGCATTGAGTTCTTTTGTAAGACTTTTTGAGTTTTTCAATATCCAAATATATTCAAATCTAGAGTTTTTAGAAACGTGGTGCAATATCTTTTTCAAAATGTTTTGCCTCCTGGAATGTCCTCGTCAACAGGGTTGAAAAAAGCTTGGTGGCGCAGCATCTTGAACCAACTATGAATTTAGCTTTGTATGGTGTTTAAGGCATATTGGGCGCATTGTACACCTTTCCTGTGTTCCTGTGCGGGGGATAAAGGGAAATACCATTCCTGACAAAACTTTGATTGCTAATTAGATCTTCCAATGTGAATGCAGTTTGCCATAAATAGACGTATTTAATGATGGAGTAGTTATACTTATTTCCTTAACTAATTTGCTAGAGCTTCTCGCGAAATGAGGTTTCGAAGGGTATTTGTCTTGCATGGGGAAGATACTTCTGTCAATATGGCGGATTGTTTTATTGACCTCGCTCTTGGTAAGGTCAATCCAATTCAACTTTTTCTCGCTTTGACCACTCAATATCGTACTGTTTCAGTGCAGTCAGGACTATCTTCTGTTATTCCTTCAGGTTTATCTTGCTCAGCTCTCTATATTAGGTTCTGTAATCAGGGGTGCTTCAGGTCTTCATTACTCATTATATCAAGGTCCCCAATCATAATATGCTTGCATGTTGTAAAGATTAATTTCGACGATTCACAATCAAAACTATAGTCTCCAGACAATGTCTAATTTCTAGTCAATCTCATTGACAGCATTAAAGTAATTGAATATTTTGATGTCAATAGATATGTCCTGTCCTCTATCCAAGTAGATGAATATCAAGAAAAGCCGGTCTTGGGATGTTTGTATTATGTTCACTGCAGGATACAATCGAAAATACGCTATATCTTGACCAACTTTACGGACAATTGGGGTATTTTATTTCCTGGTGACACAGATCGTTGTATCTCTCTGACTATTCGATTCAAAGCTCTTAGAAGTAATGCATACAGGACTGTACGCAAACTATGAATACGTTTGGGTGTGTTGGTTTAATCCGTTAAGTAATTTAAAGTAATATGATCGTGAATCAACGTACTATTGAATGTTCTCCGACGATATCTGCGATGTCTCCGCTGATGGGGCGAAAAAGCTTTTGGGTCTATTTGATAGACGGTTTGTTTCATTGCCTAACCCATTGACATTGTCATTTAATCCGTACGGAAATACTGAGCCAAATTCTAGCGCACAGAATAGTTACGAGTCTCGGAGTTCTCTTTCGAATCTAAAGTGGGAATTCTTGATAGATGGGAAGACGATATCTATGATCTGAATGCTGAAGTTGTCCCAGCCATGGTCGGGGTCTGAAATATTCTTACCTCCAAGCAAATTGTTTTTTCCTAACGCATTTCACCGTGACCATTCAATGAAGTATATGGGTGGTCTTGTCAACATACTTCTGATA
The DNA here is from genome assembly GCA_036873755.1 of Hanleya hanleyi. Taxonomy (NCBI): domain Eukaryota; kingdom Metazoa; phylum Mollusca; class Polyplacophora; order Lepidopleurida; family Hanleyidae; genus Hanleya; species Hanleya hanleyi. The sequence goes on from JAVTVY010003463.1 coordinate 14,276, forward strand.
CAAATACAGTTTGTAGTAGAATGATGGTCAACATACGAATTTACAGAATATGACCTACCACTTAAAGGGGAACTAAATGAAGCTGAAGTATCAGAACTTGGACATGAGAGACACCCACTATGTACACGCTTAGAAATCGTAAAATTATTGCATAGAGAATTGGGTGCTAAACAGTAATCTAGTGCCGGGTTTGAAGTCATGACCTATGGATTGAAAAAAGTCTTAGTGCATTATTAGAATGATAGTGCAGCTGAGATACTAAGACTACGTCCGAGAATCCACCGTATTCTCGAGTCTGAATGTTAGGTGCTGAGGGATGCGTTCATATGTTTGCGTTTTAGTCGCCAGACGTCGTCAATTTTTCCTACCTCTTGCATATCGCTCCAATTTATTACCTGTATATGGCAGGATTCTGCTGGCGGACTGTTAGTCCCGAGGCCCGCCCCCTGCACATGCCACTCGACAAATATATGAAGGTTTATTGTTTTGGTGGGAAATTTATGCCGTACGACGTCGGGCATTACAGGTTAGCTTCTCTGGGTATTCTTACACTTACCAGGTTACTTCATGTTGAGGCGTTTACTCCAGCAGACGTTCACGATGCACATCCATTAACATCAGATGAGCTGTCTTAACTGATCTGTCATCACAGCTCCCGAGCTAGCGTATCTAATTCCGCTTAAGTCGGTGGATACTTCATAGTCTCCATATGAAAAGCTGCAATAAAAGCGCGGCTGAGATACTAAGGCTACGTCCGAGAATCCACCGTATTCTCGGGTCTGGATTTTAGGTGCCGAGGGATGCTTTCCTGTAGACATATGGTTGCTTTTTAGTCGCCAGACGTCGTCAATTTTTCCCACCTCTTGCATATCGCTCCAACCTAAACAGTGTAAGTTTGCTCGATTTTTTAATGATAGCGAAAGATTCATTGATTATTTATTGATCAGTTGTGATGGCATCAGCACTGAATATGTAATAGCGTAATCTTGAGAGTGCGTGTCTTAAGACGTTGCACGAGCATCTCAAGACGTTGATGTGAGCGTCTTTAGAAGATTGAGTGTTCATTTCAAGACAGGAATGAGGATGCTACTAGAGGTGAGAGGGGTAAAGATGGGGTGGTCAAGATGGGATGAACGCCTTGAGACGATAGTGAAAGACGTTTAAAGATCCTAATGGAACCGGATGTATAGAAGACGTGTCCGAGAAAAGGAAGACCAAGACAGATAAATTGTTTGTCTGTCTGTTGTATTACTGTATGGGGTAAGAGGTACGAGGGAGGGCGTGGCAGCTGTGTCTTCCATTGTGGTCCCTGGGATATATAGGTCGTCACGGTGTAAGAGGACTGTTAGCATAAAATCGATCGGATAAACGCTGTGCACTTTGTATCAATTGGACGTAGAGGGAAACAGCCATGTACAACCTGTAACACTGTTCAGTTATCTTCAGTAATATTTTATTCATCAGTCTTTTTACCAGTACAACATCAAGGAGAAATTAAAAATCTGATTTTTTTGTCATAATTTATTAATTTCATTATTTGAGATGTTCATAACTATTATAATCTACTTTTTATTATGTATCCAATCCTCCACTATGTATTTCGCATATGCTCAGCTGGTATGCAGAATCATTAGCTGAGCACGGGCATTTTTACATAAAAGACAGTCACATACTTCGCACACTTGATCTGCATCGTTTTTAAAGCATTTCGTGCATTGTATGGTTGGTTTCTCCATAGAAGTTGTATTAAACCCCCAAACAGATGGATTGAACAGTGTAAAAATTATTGACCAGTATCACAGCATATTAAGGAATTAAATAGAGCACAGCATACTAACTGTGAGCTTAAAGGAAATAAACACTGGACTACTGGAACAGGATCAACTACATGCATGTGAATTATTTTCAACATTTTTCCGTATTTTTATAGAGATTTCTAAATGACCTGATATTTATCAGGGTAATGTTGCCTAAGAAAAGTGTTCAATCTTAATCCTTATTTTTAAATTATGCTATAATAATGATACATGTACATGATTTATATACAGATTCTTTGAGAAATTTGAGAAGACCAATTCAAACGTCGATTGCAATTGCTCTGTGTAGAATGTATGCGTTTTTATACTTCCCTTGCTGTGAATACCTGGAGTGGTGAGGAAGATACCAGTGACACTGGAGAATATCCTGTTTTTAACCATTTGATTACAACACATATAAGGGAAGTGGGAAAAGGTGCCGGCATACTGACAGAGCCACATGACTCCACAGAAAAGTCTTCTGATTAACCTGTTCTAAAGCACATACCAAGAATCTAACGTGAATCACTACGACAGTAAGTAAGTTGATATGTTTGTATGCGTATGGCTGTTAAATCATCAGTAACCTTAATATATTTGTATTTAAGAATATTTGTTCATAATTATCACCAAGAGCAGAACAGATAAATGATATAAAATTAAGTCCAACAATAGTTATTACATAAGAAATCAAATGTTACATTCATACATACTAATGTAATTCCACAGGTCGTTTATGAATTGGTATTGTAAACAACTTCAGTGTATTGTTGGATGATTTCCTCGAAGGATTGGATTTCTGCGACTGAATAAAGAGGCCAAGAGACCATCAACTCCTAAGACAAATGAGAAAATAATGTCACAAAGACCACCAGAAGATAGTACAGAAGTGCTTCATGAAGTGGATTCAAGTTAGTTTCACTGGCATTATTAGGGTATAGTTAGTTTCAGACTATTATAAGAAGTACAAGTAGTATGTTTCCGCTGTCTGGAAGATCTGTGACTAGGTTCAATACTACAAAAGTATATGTTTTATCTAGAGCATCGACGTGGCAATCCTTCAACATCAGTTATCTCCCCATATACATGGTTTACGCTATTGGATTCAGGGACAACATACCCTCTCCGCTAACAACATCAGTTATCTCCTCTTATACGCCGAGTAGCGCAGTTAACGTTATTGGATTCAGGAACAACGTACCCTCTACGCCAACAGCATCAGTTATCTACAATTATATGTCGAGTAGTTCTGTTAGCGTTATTGGATTCCGGAATAACGTACTCTTTTCGCCAACAGCTTCAGTTATCTCCCCTTATACGTCGAGTAGTTCTGCTAACTTTATTGTATTGAGGGGCAATGGAAGGGAGGGAATTTGGCTTAATGTCACACTCAAGTTTGTTTCACTCATATGGTGACAGTCAGTTTGGTTGGTGGAGGAAGCCGGAGTACCCGGAGAGAACCACCGCCCTTCGGCAAGTAACTGACAAACTTTCACACATGGACCAGCTGGGCTCGAACCCGTGAGGGGCAATGTACTCTCTCCACCAACAGCATCGGTTATCTCCCCTTATACGTCGAGTAGCTCTGTTAACGTTATTGGATTCCGGGACAATGTACTCAATCCTTCAACGTTAGTTATCTTCAAATCCACAATCATTGGTTACCAACCACCCTTATGTAACGGGTAATTCTCTCCATAATATAGGATTCAGGGACAACGTACTCTGTCCGCCAGCATCATCAGTTATCTCTCCCTATTCACCAAGCAAAAAAGACATTGTTATGGAATTCATGAACTTCGTATCCAATCTTCCATTATGGTTACCTCCCCTTACACGACGAATAATTCCGTCGATAATACTTGATTCAGCAATCACATTGGGAGGGAAAGGAGATGATATCTCAAACTTTGCCATGTTTTCCATGCGGGAAGCAAAACTGCAATTCTGGAGTAAGTTCAACTCGGAAGAAGTTATCCATCAAATTCGTTTCTCAATGTAAGGAATTCTACTTGGGCAGACCATTTGGCGCTTTCAAGTACAGCTATTGATGAAAGCTTATCCGAAACTCTTGCTGATTTGAATGATCATGATTTTATTCGCGTGTGCGTCAAAAAAGGTATGGAAACCCACTTGAACTTAACATTAAGGAAGAAAACAGAAGTTACCAGAGAGGCAGTTTTGAAGTTGATAGAGAAAATGTTATTAGAAAGCTCAAAATTCAATTAAAGTCTTCAATTAAATATAGGAACGACAAGAGCAATATTCGTGAGCAATATTCAGATATTTCTATCAAATGGATGGAGTGGTTGGGGCACAAAACTGAAAGCGAAGGATATCCTTTTGTCATCGAGTATGCTCTCAATATAGGTGAGAAAAGGATCGGGAAAAATCCTGCTGATGGTTTTGATGAGGAGAATAAGGTGGGCTACTTTAACAAAACAGAAATATCTGAAATCTTGTGGGTTCAAATATATTTGTATATGGGAACACGAGTTCAAACGAGACGTTGAAACGAAAGCGTTGAAATCATTTCTAGAGGGGGTGGACATACAGCCACGATTAAATCTGAGAGATTCTTTCTTCGGGAGAAGTACCAACGCCTTACGTCTACACGTTGGTGTAAGGGAAAAGAAGAAATCAGATATATTGACTTCACCAGTCTATACCCTTTGATAAAAAGACGATCAGACCGTTTGAAATATCCTGAAATAATTACATCAGATTTTCGGCCAATCTCGGAGTATTTCGGCTTTGCCAAGGTAGAGGATCTTTCCCGATAGGCTTGTATCATCCAGTATTACTGTATCGATGTAACAGCAAACTGATGATTCCCCTGTATCGGACATGCGCTGAAAATCTATCCCGGTATGTAAACATTCTGATAAATATCGCACCATTTTAGACATCTGGGTCACTTCGGAGTTACAAAAAGCTTTGAAAAGGGATATAACATCATTAAAATATAGGAAGTTAATCATTTCTCAAAGACCCTCCAATACGATGTTAAAAACTCAAATGGTGGTCTGTTTTCGGAATACTTCAACACCTTTTTAGCTGTCAAACAACAAGGTTCGGGGTGGGCTGAATGATGTAAGAGTGATGAGTACAAAGAAAATACATCTCAGAGTATCTAGAATATGAGGGAGTGAAATTAGACAAAAATAAGATAGAGAAGAACCCGGGGCTTCGTCAAACTAGCAATACAGACCTAATGCGTTCTGGGGGAAGTTTGGCCAAAGGGGTGGTCTATGTCAGACCACGGTTGTCACAGAAACGCATATGTTCCGTGAAATTCTGGTCGATCATGAAAAAAGTACAATGGATGTTCATTTTCCCAGTGCAGAATTAGCGATGATTTAATAGAATCGAGAGTTGGTGAAGCTGTAGAAACGGGGCCTTTCTCAAACGTGTATGTCGCTGCTATGACAACCGCTTATGCTATACGTGCTATTTACAGCGTCCTCGATCAACTTGGACGTCGCATATTGTACTATGATCCTGATAGTATGATCTACGTAAGTCACGAGGGACAGTATGACCCCGACGGGGGCTTATTTTAGATCAATGAACTGATGACTTGGATGGTGTTTGTGTCAGAGGGAGGGGGCTAAAAAGTATGCCTGGCGACGATACAGCTCAACGATACCAGTTGTCACAGCGACACAGCTCATCAATTACCAATATACGAGTTGTCAGAGGATTTCCATCATAGCTGTCTAGATTTGTATCTAATACCGCTTATGCCGGTGCTAGGGGCCGTGTGATCATGTCATCCAAGTTGCCACATTAACAGGTACAATAAAAGCGTGCCTGAGATACAACACATATCACGAATCGTTAGATTATTGGTATGTGCTTTAGAATAGGTTAACCAGAAGACTATAATGTTAAGCCATGTGGCTCTGTCAGTATGTCGGCATCTCTTCCCACTCCCCTTATATGTGTTGTATCGTGGGGTGGAAGTCTGAAAAGTTCGAGGCTTCACTTTGAACTATTGTCAATAGTCAACTGCCATACGGTAGAGGAAATGCTGAAGAATTACAAACCTTGGAGGGCATTTTGCGCATGTTGGCTGTCTGCACAACAGTGCCAGTCCGGTAACAAGGCTGCAAGTGCCACTGTTTGAAATGAGAATAAGATCACTAGGGAAAGATACCGATTCAAAATCATCAACAAACGAGAGGACTACAGGATATGTTACACGAAGAAGGTAATTCAACCAGATCTTGCCACGCTACCATATGGATTTTGGTCAAATTCTGTTCAGATGTAGATATAGAATTAAAGATATTGTGCATTCCAGTGCGTTACATAATTTTCATATTTCGTGTTCAAGGCATGTACTGTGTGATAACAATTATACTAATCGTATGATTATAATTGTAATAATGTTCGATCTAGAATGACTTCCTGTATATATTATCAGTTTAACATTATTAAATACTGAAAACAGAAGATCATATTGTTTTTCATGATTTTTATTCATCAATCAAAATCGTTGAAATAAAACACTCCCACATTTTACAATTTTATTTTTGTGAATTACAAAACAGCGTTCACAGTATCAAAAAATAATGAATCGCAATATTTAACCATTAAATCATGTCCGAAACCAGCATCATTGTTAACATCAAACATTGATATAATTGAATTCATAGGTATTCCACGACATCTATGTAAATTGTAGAGAACACAATATTGACAGCATGTTCTATGAAAATTTCTTATAAGCGTCTGATGTCCCTAGTCTTACTACATTTATTTATAAGTCTAACAAATGCATTATGTCGTGGCGCTAAACCATAAGAACCAAAATATTCTCCTACTTCCTCTTTCTCTAGGTACATATTAATCCAATGAAACCCCGACCTCAATTGACTGGCGGTGTTAACAATATAAGCTCTAAGAAAGGCACTGTTCTTACTAGGACGTTTATGCTTAGGATACATTCCATCAAACACATGTTTGGCATAATTGTCAGAATTCACACTAGACGTTATTTGCTTCGTATCCATCAAGTTGAGTAGTCAAAGAGGATTCATCAACGAATAGAACATTATCAAAAAAAAACACATTATCAAACTCTAACAAATTGCATTTTTCGCATTTATCTAAGGTTCCGCGAAATGCATTTCTAACCCTGTATTTCGGCATAGTTGTCCTATACTGGTAAAGAGTCCGAGATAACGGAAGTCGGGTTGTAGGAGTTTCGCTAGGATTGTTGACCATCAGCATGTAGAGCTAAGAAGTTAACCCTACCAGGCCAGGGGGGCCAAAATGGCCCCCCACCAAACTTTCTGCGCTATCTCCGGAACGACAAAAAAGGGAAAGCTGAAACTCCGGGAATTTATAGTTTATCAGATTGGGGTCATTTTCAGCCTATTTGCATAACCATAATAAAGCAGAGGATCATGGGTAAATTCAAGATGGTGGACACGTGGGGTACCATAAAAGTGATGTTTTCTTCAAAATTTCTGCTTTTTCGCGATGAAAATTGGGCAAAAACTATTTTATTTCACATCACATTAATATTTACTAATTTATCATGCAGTTTTTGCGGAGAAATTGCATAAATAAAAAATTCGGAAAATCTGACCGAAAAATCGGTTTTTGAAAATGACGTAACTGTGACGTCATCAAAGCGGCCATCTTGTTTTTTTTTACATTTTCTGGTAGAGCTTGACCCAAGGGTATAGTGTGGTAAGTTTCAGCCCCTAGCTCAAGTAATAAAAAAAATAATTAGGGGGGTCAGGGCAGATAGGGTTAATGTCTAGGTGACGGAAGTGGAAAGGGTTTTGTTGAAGTCTCCATTGAAAGCATCTGAAATCACACGTCATATGACGTCGCGCTTGGGCAATTGGCCAAAAACTTGGCCAAAACAGGTTATGTTCGTTCACTGACAAATTACCTCGAGGAATCGAGAATATCTTCGTTTCAACGCGGCGAAGAGGATATTTGGTTGGACCTCGTTTGAGCGCTTTGATATGCCCCAACTGTACTGATTGGTTTAATTTGACCTACCTACAAACATCGATGCTTCAGCAACCGTTATTTTATAGTTAGAGGACTTAGCACGCGTCATTAGGGCAAATGCTTCCTTATTCCTAATCAGCTTTATTTTAAGCATGACGCCATTTAGCATATATCTGGTTTGTAGACACATGCCCAAATGTTGTTTCCTCATTAAATCTACCAGTCGACTTTCATCGGTAATCAACCTGGCTGAACACAGAATACAATAACAAGTTGGCAGTCCAACATTCTCAGTTTCCAGTACAGGTGTCCCATCTGCATGAACTATTTTCACTCTAACGTGGAGAAAAGAGCTGGGAAGATCTAAATAATTTTCTCCAGAACATGAAATATTGAATTATATAGGTCCTGAATCCGTTATGAATGATATAGGTTGAAGTTGTACCCAATGACCCTGTTCAACAAAATACAAATTCGCTGAAGGTATATTCACATGAAAGAGGGTGTATCAGAGATATTATAGAACAAATATATTTGTACAAGATGTTGTCTTCTGTTTAGCCCTGGAGCGACTGCTTGGTTTCCTTTTTATAGCTTGACACTTGTCTACCTCTTGGTATATTACCAAAATGTTGAATGACTGGACTGAGTAGACTGCACGACGCGATACTGCCCGTCTAACATTTTGTCCATGAAAAACATCTCTCGGTAACTGTTATCCTGACCTTAACGCTTCTTTCCCCATAGCTTTAGCCTTTCGTGCTAATAGAGGCAACACGGACTTCGCCAAACCGCCTTGTATATTTCCAAGACCATGCCTGTTTTTGGACCTAGCACCCCTAAAGACAGCGAGTCCATTACTTACTGGGGATGAATTTACTAGGGTCGCGATTATAAGGTACTCGCGTCCTTAACATAAGATAAAATTGGCAGAACGATATCGGCTAAAATGAAGTGTCACAATCACTTTTCCATCTCAGATGGTATAGCTGTACCAGTGTCATCTTTTATAAGGATTTTTATTGTGGAAAAACTCCTTCCTTTGAACGGGGAAATACTTGGCATGTTCATATTATTTTGTGGTGCATGCTCCATGTTTTTCCTGCATAGGTACTATGCGTAATAGAGGGACCAACACATCTCCAACAACATGCGGTTCAATAGCGTCACAATAAGCAGAAATAATCCAGACCTTTTCACATCGACCATCTGATCACTTGGAGCATATCTAGGATAGGCTGGTCCTAATTTAGTTTGTATGGTTGGAATGATTATCATGTATACATCATTCGCAAGTACTAAATTGAATTTACCAGATATCCCATCTTAGTATAACTACCATATGCAGGGCCACAAAGTTCTTGTAAAATTGTTTGAAGTAAAAGGGTTGCCCCTGTATGCTTTGTTGAAACTGGTGATCAACATTTCCCAGGTGGGAGTCGGTGGCTTGGGCATACTACTAGTACTCTCCCTTGCCTTGAAGCAACCGACACTACTATTTGGGACTGCTTAATCCACGAGAGGATGAAACATCACTACGCCAACGCTCTTTAGCTGGTGTAAGTCCGCAAACTAAGTGCACATGTCTAACAGTCAGAGGTGCTTAGAAAGATGGGATTAATAAATTTACTGCACACTATTTACTGTGAACGTTTCGATGAAAATCTACCAAATGTATTGTTTAGAACACTCCGAGCACCCATCACTTGAAAGTGGAATCTGCAGGAGGTCATCATTTCTCTGCCCTTCTTTCACTCCGAGCACGGACTCCCAGGAATAAATTTTCTTTGTTGGAGATCCGATACCCTGAAGGCATGAAAACACTTTCTTTTGCACCCGTTAGATAGGGTATTTGGCCGTTGGTTTTTAATCAGAGGCTCCGACGTGAGCCAAGTTCAAGGCCAAATTCAGTTTGCAGGCAAATGGATGGCAATATTATTAAAGGGTTGGTTTGATGCTGGCCTTGATATCAGTGAATAGGTTCCTTGGATATGGTTTTCCGGTAACCAAAGTTTGAGACCAATCTTTGACCGGCAATTCAAAATATTGAACTGGCTATTGCAGTGTACGACAATCTCACAATGGGCATATATAAAGTTTTACTCTTCCGTCTGCTCTTATAACAGAACTGGAGCAACGCCTACTGTTTTGACCAGTCAAAGTTAATATTTTCTCAATTTTGCTTGGGCCTCTTACAATTCAGTTATGTTTATTCACCAATATAAGTGAATGGTACAGAATTGAAAGTTGTGGAAGTTGATGTTAAATAACATATAATTGGTCCCGATATATGGATAATAATCGGGCAACACAATGGAAGTAAATATTATTGATATGGTGCGATTTTGATGATTCGAACAGAGAAATGGATGAAATTGATTTCAAAACTGGGGGTAACTCGTCCCAAATTCGAGGTTCTACTATTGACCCTCAAAAGGTTTACATAGATTTGTGCTTGATTGGCAAGTTGGATAAGCGGGAACATCAGAGATAAAAGCATTGCATAGAAAATGAAGTTATGAGCACAATGAGGTTTGGATTATTCAGAGGCAAATGCTTAATTTGGTAGAAAGAGTATCAGTATGTCCAAGACTATCCGCTATAGGATTCTTTCTTGGATAGATATATATGGATGTCAATGAATAATTTGGATTAAACAATGATTTTTTCATCAAGCGAGTGAGCAGGATTTAACATTGCTATCAACAATTTATTGAGGCAAGACTTGATGTGATTAACAGATCTGCCAAGTCTCACGGAACTTCCGGGAGTTACAAGAAATCTGCTCTGATCTCCAGCAAAATCTTTTCCGAAAATAACATGGGATAAATGGGAGTCTTACGGAACTAAATCTAGATATTTAACACAGAGTAAATGGAGATGTCAAATTACAAGATGAAGTCTCACGGAATTCCGATACCATAGCTTGGCAGCTCTGGATTAATTACACCAAGATTTCTTAAAAGTTTTTTTTTGTCGTATTTCATTCATCTTGTTCGTCACCACAATCCAATCTCTGGACTACTTCTAGCATAAACATTGAAATTTTCAATGATTTACTGATTTTCGGCCAGTGATTTTTTACCTTCCGACCTATTAAATGAAAAGGGACCCTCTTTGCTCAATGGGTCCATGACCTGGAAATGGGGATATCGAGCAGCTTACAAATGTTAACAGAAGGACAAATGGACACAGGCACACAGAACTCGCTATCACATTATACAACCTCTTCTCTGGACGGGCATATGGAAAAAAACAACTAATGACAACATTTAGACACAAAGTTTGTTTATTGTACAAAATAATGGCACACTTTGAACCTGAAGCTGACATCCAATGGAAAAGAAAAATACACTAATGGCATGTCCTGGAATTCTGACAAGCAGCTCTAAATGGGAATAAGGATGTAGATATGGAGATGAGATATTGTAACTTGGAGATCGATCCACATCAAGCTGGCCAGGTAATACCAGGCTTAAGAACATCATGTAAGACCTGGTGAATCTATTTGACAAATTTATATCTTAATACAACAATCACTTCAGACTAACCTCTTACAGATAAAGTATCTTATTTATGGAACCAGATTTTGTTCTTTCGAGCTTCACGGCGGGATCAAAATTGAAACGACAAAATTGGTGGAAATGGTTCCACACAGAGCAACGTAGAACTGTGTGTGGAACCATTTTGGTGATATATTTGGTTCCTCCTGCATGTGTAGATTTGAAAGAACGAAAATTGAAATCCTGTTTTCATGTAACTGAATTATCAGAAACCTTCCTGTTCTGTAAAGTTTTATCTCACATTTGTTAGTCAGGCTGTGGTATTATTATTGACAACACAAACTTCACTCTCTGGGTCTCAAAAAGACTGATCACTCTCTCCATCACTATGTAACTTTTACTCCAGGAAAGCTTTTGATCAGTCTCGTGAAAACTGAATATGATGGAGAAGGACACCGAGGAGAGGGATCACTCTCGCATTACTCGCACAAAAATAATCCAGGAAAGTGATCAACAGCTCTCGCGGATTTACAAGCATGGGAGACTGAGACAAGACAATAATATACACCCTTATTAATCAGATTACGAGGAATTTGGAAGTCCAAAATTTTCACATCACTCAAATTTACCTTCCGTTTGTCCGATAAAATGTATCAAACTGGAAAAAGCACACACCAGAATTATCTACAGTTAGAGTGATGAGAAAAAATCTGAACACAGGAATATGAAATTGATGAAAGGTTTGTACTGTGGGTAACCCAATGCACTACTTTGAGCAAATAAAAGTGGAAAACAGAAATATACAGCGCAAATTATACCGTTAATTTAACTTACAGTAAATCCTCTTATTATCCAATCAATCTTAAAATTTTATCGGTGAACCGCAAAGCTTTTAATTTTATCTAAAATGTTACTTATAGACATCTTGTCTTATGTGACATACCTTTTATACGTTTTTGGGGCGAACATATTTTGCAAAATTGTACTAATAACAATATTTAAGTTATCCTGTTATAAATCCATCTTGAAAACTTGCATCGCTCGTCTCTCTTGGTTTGTAGAACGTTATGACGTTATAGCGGTCTCCTTCATTCAAGTTTTATTTAAATGTGACGTCATGCTACGTCGGATGAATGAACGAGGACCACTATAACGACATGACGTTCCGAAAACAACGGGAGGCAAGCGATGACGTTCTGGCTCTCGTTTTCTGGTGGTATAAGTTTTGACTTCTCATATACCCAAAATAAAACAATAACCCAGAGAATTATTACCACACATACTTGTAACAACTATAGAAGTTCTTGTTTTATGACATTTTAACAGAACATTAGAAAGCTTTGCAGTTCACCTTTCAAGTTTGAATACCATTTACATTGTATGAATCTTCTTAAAACATATTTTTTTTCACAATTTCATCAACAGATTTCAATAAATTTGATCGACATAAAACTGGAAACTATATTTTCCAGTGATTGATTGATCAGAGTATTTTACTGTAAGTTACTGTAGAATTAGGTGAACAAGATATAAAGCAATGGGTTGAATTTGAAGAAAATGAAGATGAGCATTTATACAAAACAGAGGTGCCATTGTTGTGGGATAATCTGGCATTTATACAATAGTGCGTTAATATTAGGACAAAACAACACAAGACACTTATATAATTACACTCATGTCTATATGTACAAAGGTTTCTGATAATGATGATAATAATAGTATAATTAACAATAAGAAAATCTCTGCATCTAATTCATATACAATACAACATAACACTCTCAACACATCAAAAATAAGATTAGTTAACAATAAACATCATGATTATGAACAATATAACTGTGATGCAGGGATTTGTTATGAATGGCTAGCCTGCTCTAACTTGGGTCACCACACCTAGTCAAGGCAGACATTTTCTATGTAATAGGGTCGTTCACAAAAGGGAGAGTTCATGTAAGAGGCGATATGGCTTTTCAAGGTGACTTGACATGTTAGCAAATGAAACAATGGCTGACCACTTTCCCATTTACCATTATTGGAAATCCCGTAAATTCATGTCACTTCCTCTTACATGACCGATATGCCACAAATCCAGAAAATAGATAGTGTCCAAGATTGACAGCATTTGATTGTTTAGTCCTGCGTCGGACATACTAAAAGGAGCACAATGTGACTCCCATGATTGATTGTTGGTAGTTAACGCCTGTCCTAATTAAGTATCTCATTCAATAAACACCGTTGGGTTTAACCAACTTTTCACATTACAATGGTAGTCAAACTCTACCTGGAAATTTCTATAGTAAACTCACATTATAATGGTCTTGAATTTTGATTCTTATGCTGTCCAACTGGACACTACACTAACTTCTGTCTTTTAGCCGCAGCAGCCAATATCATCTTAGCAGGATAAAGTTCATAAAACATCTAGACTGATCTAAAATTGTATCAGAGATTATAGCATTACTTTTATGGTGAACCTACCAAGTGTAGATCGGAATGGGGTCCGCCGGTCCCAACTGACGCCAGGTGGCTACGTGTACCAAGAGGTAAATGGTGCATACCCATGTCGTTTTTCTGGACGTCACAAATGCAACGTCATAATGTAACAACGTTATAATTGTTCGTTTTATGACGCCACGTCTTCGATACCTCTTGGAGCACTAGCACCACCTAGTGTGGCTGGCGATCCCCATTGAGAAAATTCAAACCAATTACTCTTTCACTATTTGTCAGTTGTTATTTTAAGGTTAAATCAAGCAGCAATATAGCATGTACAGATTCTGCTGAAGACCATGGTGCTCTGTAGCCTAGCTCACACAGTTCACATGAAGATGGCATTAATGTATACACAGGCTGATGATCACTGACATTGGATAATTACTGATATATTTTGAAGATGAAAGCACACAACAATTACAGGGAGAGAGTAAATGCAGAAGCCTATTACATGTAGCTGCCCATTTCTGTAAGCACAAAATGTTAGAGAATTATGTACAAGAAAATGTTGACATCAGCTCAGCATTGCTGAACCCTCATATCAATTTCCAGATCATGTGTAATGATTTCATGAATATGGTGAAAGTTCTGATAATCCGATCAATTACATATTAACATTAAAATTTAATCACTCCCAACTGTCAGCTTGATCAATCTACCTGAAAAATTTCTATCATATATGCATATCTTTTGAACAATTTAAATACAAAATGTTCTAAAAAAAAAAAACAGTTTTGTATCACTGCATAAAGTCCTGTTCCAATGAATTTGACCTCCCCTTTATTTCTGGGTGAGACATTGCACTTATTATTAGGAAATTCACCATAGAACCAATACTCAGTCATTCAGAACTAGCTTGAGGGCCAGCATGTAAGCTAAACAACTACTACTTTCTGCTTCACTACATTGAGGCACTGAAACAATCAGCATTTACCTTGAACAGGTTAGGGCGATCCTGCTCTCTAAAATGAAGGTAAAAAAGGTTGTTTTTGCTCAATAACTTTTGATTCCTTCTTAACCAGTGCATTAAAATTTCAGGCGCATTGGTTTATTTATTGTTCCATGTCATAAAATTAATTTGCCATGTGAAGAACCAGCCAATGCTGTTTAAACAGCGCTAATGATGTTTGGCCTATTATGATGCAAAAAATCGACCATAGAGGTCCATGTCCCCCGCTAGCAGCACCAGTTATGGTGGATTACATCCACCATAACTGGCGCTGCTGCTGCGGGGGCCATGGACCTCTATGGTCGATTTTTTTTTGTCGATATCTCATATCATTGATAAGAGTATGATTTGAAAATGAAGATATCGCTGATGAGCTTAACATAATCTAATACAGCGGATGGCACCCATATTGGATTATGCACATCCATAAAACATAATACATGACTGTCCTCTCACTAAGGTCAAGGGACTCCCCAAGTTTGAAGTAGATCAGTTGAATCGTACTCCAGCTATTGTCCGAACAAGATCAAACTGCTTAAAATCCAATGAAATCCAGTATGGGCGATGGTGGCCATATTGGATTAAGCATGTCCTTGAAAAACAATCCTAATCCTCCTCTCAAAAATGTCAAGGCACTCCCCAGGTATGAAGTAGATCGGTTGAATCGTTCTCGAGTTATTGTCCAGACAAGATCCAACTGCTTATAATCCAATATGGCTGACGGCGGCCATATTGGATTATGCACATTGCTGGAAAAAAATCCCAACCGTCCTCTCACCGATGTCAAGGCACTCCCCAAGTTTGAAGTAGATCAGTTGAATCGTACTCCAGTTATTGTCCGGACAAGATCAAACTGCTTAAAATCCAATGAAATCCAGTATGGCTGATGGTGGCCATATTGGATCAAGCACACGGTCCTTGAAAAACAATTCCAATCCTCCTCTCAACAATGTCAAGGCACTCCCCACATATGAAGTAGATCGGTTGAATCGTTCTCGAGTTATTGTCCGGACAAGATCCAACTGCTTATAATCCAATATGGCTGACGGCGGCCATATTAGATTACGCACATTGCTGAAAAACAATCCCAACCGTCCTCTCACCAATGTCAAGGCACACCCAAAGTTTGAAGTTGATCGGTTAAATCGTTCACGAGTTATTGTCCGGACAAGAAAATCTAAGATCCAATTGCTTATAATCCAATATGGCTGACGGCGGCCATATTAGATTACGCACATTGCTGAAAAACAATCCCAACCGTCCTCTCACCAATGTCAAGGCATATCCCAAGTTTGAAGTTGATCGGTTAAATTGTTCACAAGTTATTGTCCGGACAAGAAAATCTAAGATCCAACTGCTAAGTTATAATCCAAAATGTCTGACGGCGGCCATATTTGATCACGCACATTGCTGAAAAACAATCCCAACCACCCTCTCACCAATGTCAAGGCACACCCCAAGTTTGAAGTTGATCGGTTAAATCGTTCACGAGTTATTGTCCGGACAAGAAAATCTAAGATCGAACTGCTTATAATCCAAAATGGCTGACGGCGGCCATATTGGATTACGCACATTGCTGAAAAACAATCCCAACCGTCCTCTGGCCAATGTCAAGACACACCCCAAGTTTGAAGTTGATCGGTTGAATCATTCATGAGTTATTGTCCGGACAAGAAAATCTTACGGAATTACGGAATCACGGAATTACGAAATTACGGACACCGGTGTTTCTAAGTCCCCCCCCCCCCCCTACTAAGTAGCGGGGGACAATTAGATAGATGACAATTTACATTTTTACTACCATTTAATGCAGATAGCTATGACTGTATGCGCCTCAAGAGGATTTTGCTGAATTCATTATGTGAACTGATTTATTGAGCAAAACCGACCCTTTTTACCTCCATTTTAGAGAGCGGGATTCCCCTAATCTGTTGAAGAATGCAAAATGAAGCACTTTGAATTTCCATAATATTATCAATTAACTACTACATATACATACATCTGTCCAATCGATATGATACCATGACACCGACATAATGCCATAAATAGCCCTAATAATAGTATAACATGGACACACTTGGGAATGATTGGGAAGACAAATTATTACTCAGTAGTTTGTTAAAAAATTTGCTACACGGTGTACGAAGCAGGATAAATCCTAAGAAATCAGCCCTTGTTATTAAACAATTCATGTAAGCATGCACAAGATTATCTTACACCCCATATACATGTACCAGTATAGTTCATTATTTATATTAATAATCTCTCTATATTATAATTAATCCTCCAGAACTGTGCACCAAATTCTCTTTCATCACCAATCTAGCAGGACCAGTGCCTGTTAAATTGAAGCACCACATTTTGTTATTTGATCATGGAGAAAGAATGTAAATTGATAGTCAGTAACATTCGGGTCACAAGAAAACTAGAAGTTCATATCATATTGCACCAATATTTTCACACCTTCGTCCAATTTAATCCCACTGATGTGAGACGTAAACTGGACAATTTACTCATTTCAACGGCACCAACATTCAATGGCAATCTATCTATATTCGACTTTCTTACGGAGAGTGGCTTAAGCATCAACAATCCCATGATCATGCCTATTGTGTAAGAAATCACACATACCTACAAAGTAGGCTACTTTCATTATCAGATTGTGAAAGTATTTTAGTTGATATGCCTAGTTTTCAAGATATTATTATCCCTCACAGACAATGTAACCATCATTTGCCGATAGCCTGCATGGCTTCATTTCATTGAGGAAAAAAACTGTTTCTGCTCAGCGCACATGTCGTTCTGAACCATATGCATATCAACAATTTCTTTTTTTCGCAAAATTTTTAGCAAAGCTATCTACCTTAACTAAGGCAAAGAGTTGAACCTTGAATTTGTTAGTACCAGGCCTAGCGAACTCCTCCATGAATGCACTTTAGTTCCTTGTCCATCTATCATCTTGTGCTCAGGATCAATTCAATGTGCATGGACCATAAATCCTGGCGTTCGCCCATCAAATCCTTGCACTCTTGAAATATGCCTGACCCATATACAACGTTGCATGCACTCGGACAGACTTTCACCCATATCCGGGGTCTTTCTGGGTCCGTGTCACCCGAATGTTGTCGATGGAAATAGCCAGAGTGAGTGAAAGTCGCTTTCAACATTATTTCAATCATATCGCAACAAACCAACTAAGCACCACCCAGCCAGGTTGCTGAAATAGTGTTGATAAAGAATGGTTGGGGACATGACACACTTCAACATATACCACTATCCTGGTATTGAGGCTCTTTCAGAAGTTCACAAAATTAAAAAAGAAAAAAAGATTGAAGGGTTTTTAACCAGAAACAAGCTCAACTCATCTGAAAATGCATTTTCTTTGAACACATGTCTGAGAAGTGGAAATCCAAAAAGTCTTGCTCCAGTAATAGTACCCACTACATGAAAATGTCATTCAAAGCTTACTTTCTGCATAGGAAATATGACCCTACAAGAAGCATATATGGCACACGTTCAGTCATTAATGTAATATTCACATACAGGTGCTTCCAGCTTAAAATGGTTCAATACTGTGACATACAAACAAAATTGTTCACCTCTAAATTAGCACATTTCTTCAGAGGCAAAGAGCTTGCATTTACAATTACAATAGAAAAAGCACTTTATTTATAAAAGGCACTGTATAGCAGCAGTGTTCAATTATAGCATTTTGAACTGTAGGTACATTTCCAAGCACTTTATAACCACTGACAACAGTTAAGCCTGGCCAAGTGAAAGATAAAAATGGATATCCCCAATTTGAGGAACTAATATTGCGAAAGTAACAAATGCCTATAGACTGATAGATCGCCTTTAGATTGTAAACTCGAATTTCAAAATGTCCTACTATATCATCGCCATTGGTCCCATACTATGAGGAACTCCATCCACACCTGAATTCTGCACCTGGCATTACACAGGTCTAATACTGGTATGGAAAGTCTCCCTGCAAGTAGTTTAACTCCAACCTAAACTCTGATAATTTTATACTCAAAACTTGTCCAATTAACATGTTCCCTGAAAATATAAATCTTGAAAAAATAAAAAATCTCACTCACACACAGATGGTAACAGAATAGGAGGGTCATGTGTAACATCACAGGATTCCATGTTGACATTAAAGGATTCGGTTACATATCGTTGAGTACATCCTTTTCTAATGCATATTATCAGTACAGAGTTTCTGCCAACCAGAAACACACATGGCTTTATTCTTCGGGAGCTCGCCAATAAAAATTTCATAGTTACACCTCTACAGAAACTACAATTAAATCAGTGTGCAAGAAATTATCAGTGAGCTCATTGAAGAGGAAGGATCATTCATCTTGGTGCAGGTAATGTCAGCGGTCAAACATGCTCGCCTATTGATATCTGGACTGTGTAGATACAAAACAGCTCTGGGGGAAAAAGCGGTTACCACCCACTGTACTACTTAAACCCGAGCAAAGAGGCCCAGGCAAATCTCTGTTGAGAGTTGATTTGACTGGGTTCGTGCAGATCTGAAGGATTACACAAACATATTAATGGGATGTGATCTATTCATTTTCACAGAGTATTAAAATATTGATTGGTAAGATTAACAAGAGCATGCACAGGTGCAACATGAGACGGTCATGGTGACATTACTGCAACCCTCCTACTGAGTAGTTACACAAGATAATACATGTAACAAGGTGGTCCAAGTGGGTCTTATTCTGTAGAAATTTTATATTTTCCTTCATCACATTAATTGTGAGGTATATTAATGAATAATTAATAATTCTGATTAGCTCTGTACAGTACAACATATACTCTATAACCCTGCCAAACAACAGGAGAATATGTGAACCGTTAACTGGTTCACAAACACATCATAATAAGGCTATTTCTGAGCTTACAACTTGTGCAGTAACATTAACAACAAAATCAGTTATGGGAGAACAGTTGATCTTACACTTATTATTAAGATATATATGAAGAAAACTTATAACCAGTTTTACCATCCCATATTATTGTGAATCACTACAATATGAATTCACCAGATAACTTTCTAATCCAATTTCATTCTCCAATATGACAAAGATAGGATATGTACTGGCAAACATGTTCATCATCCTATTTTGCATTGTTTGCTTGTTACGGATAATTCAATAGATTTGCGACATCAAGCTTGCTCAAATTTTGATACATGTACTTCTTCAGGAACGAGGTGAAACAGCGAATACTCCAATTATGATAATGTGTATGGTAATCCCTCTAATAATTCAATCCCCTTATCAAAATTCACCTCCAATTTTGGAGATATAATTCAATTGGTGGTTCTAATAAATTTGATCTCCCTCTAAAATCAAGGAAATAACAAAGAAATAATGGATTATACATGTATGCAAGATTTTGATCCTTTTGTCAACTTCCTATTCTAATAAATATGATGACCCGTAGATTTTATGATGGGAAATTTCACTTCCTGTGATTGAATAATTAGAGTGATTATCATATACAGAGACAAGTCAGCACTTCTACCAGGAGCTGTTGTTGATTGGTCCAAAAAGCTACCGATTGATTGCACAGTGAGATCCAAAAATAACGATCACGTAACCATGGTAACCTTTCATTTCAGACCCTTCCATCCATGTTATGTTGTGATACATTTACAAGCGACTGGTACCTACATGTAAAGTATAACGTCAGAACTGTGATACAGCTGTAACACGTCTTTCATTTGTTTTCAAGCCAAAATAGCATAATGCCACACACGTTGGGTATTTTCTGATGTAAAAATATGTGAGTTTATATTATCAAAGATTAGTCTCGCACACTCTAATACTGTATAATGTAAATGCTTTATTACTTGTGAGAAACTAACTTTCGCTATTTTTGTGGCAAAGATTTCCTCCAATAGATAGTTCCCATGAACATATCTTCCTATTTTGCTATTACATTGGGAGCTAAATTGCTCTGAAAACGTGTGTTATTCTTCTCGAACTACTCGTGCGCCTGTCATGTTGTTGTTGTAGTTTACATTTACTAGTATCTGTCGCATCCGTACTACAGAAAATACATGTATGTCCTTTTCTTGGAAACAAATACTTATAAATATTTTTTGGATTGTACAAACACATCCTCTGTATAGATCAGTACAAGCTTTCATTGTTATTCGGAGCACATGGTGTTTCATCATTAAGCAGTTGAATGGTTTATATACTTACTGTTACTTACCTAGATCTTACATGCTCTCAGTTTTAATAGCTCAATTTATCTCATTGATACATGTACATTGAAACAGATATCCCACTGTGAAAGTCATGTCAGTACAGGCTAAATCATACCCACAGTGCAAGTCGACAGCACAAATCATGCCTTTTACATTTGTTTCTACAGGTCTGTTGCTTATCAGCGAAAGATAATCCAGTGAAAATGCTTGAAGGTACAACTGCGAAAGATAATTCCCACGAATAGTAAGGCATCTAAAGTACACCTCATGACATATGTTGTCCAAACCTTCTTGTCACACTTGAGTTCAAATTAGGAAGGAAGCTGTGAAACAGTTATATTATATCTTTCACACTTCAAACTTTCATTCGCTTTTAATACCTTAAGAAGACGTTAGCCAGATATGAATACATTCACATGGGAATATATGAACCACGAGACAGAAATAGAACATAGTACATGTCAGTAATTTATTGTTAGTACTCCTTATAAATATCACATGGCTATATGTAAATGTGATATATTAGAAAACAAATAGTTATGTCCTAGGTACCTGTAGTTAATTGGTCCACTCATTATCCAGTTTAAAGTTGAAAACTGTATCATAGTTAGGTCTGTGAAGACACATGTACACCTTCAACATGGTTGGTCGCTGCTGAATGGAGTGACAGACATTATACTGGTTTGTTTCGCTATTGGCGCTAACGAGCACGGCTAACGAGCAATGGTCCAGGAAACAAATAACAAAGCTATTACTGCCTCAGTCTATCCCGCTGTGTGGCAATCAACAAAATATACACTGAAACTGTCTGCAATCTGAGCCAACAGCATGACTGGGCTAGTTCAGGGATTATAGTTCAATCCACACACAGTCTGGTAATATGCTGGGTACATGGAGCTATCCTAGTAAAGCTTTTACAGTCTTTGGTGTTGTCTCATCATTCAGATGTTTTGTCGTATATCTGAAATGGAATAAGCAATTCTGTATTAATCATTTGAGATATACATGTGAAGCTGGTGGAGTGGAAATTGCCTTTGTTGCTCGGAGTTATCTCCCTTATAGCAACAGGCAAATTGAAAAGCCTAGCTATATTTCTTCATGTTATATCAGATGAACAGTATATGACTTTGAAAAAATAGGTCAAGGTCAGTCAACTGGGATAGGCTTCTAGTCAACCACCAGTTGCATATGTAATATGAAATAAACCTTCATAAAATATAGTGAATACTAGAATTTGACCTTGATAAAATAGGTCAAGGTCCGTCATTTTCAATAAGCTTCCGTCCCTTCACCAGATGCATGAATTTACAATGCCTGGCTATAATCCTTCCTGAGATATCGTGTTCAGACAGACGACGCTGAAGACGACAATACCTTTTGACAACAATTTGCCCGAGGGGTAACAACAATCAGCAAAGAATTGGGGCCATAATACAAAACAGAATATAATTAAATGGAGCTCTCAGATGATGCATAGACTAGAAACAGTTGTATTTGGATTGGTGAAAAAAATTGTCCGTGATTGCTGCAGCTGATCATTCCAAAAGTGTACAATGATGCAAGCTTTCAGACTATATGACGTTATGGGGTTGAGGCGAGACTTAATCAGGAGTTAGATGATGCCCCAGTTCGCAGGGGGTGGGGGGGGAGGACTAGCCCCCTGCACTCCCCAGGATAATGGATGTGCCCCATAAGTGTAAAATGATGTAAGTTTCCAGAATATGTGAGGTTATGGGGTGGAACAAAGCTTAGCTTGGAAGATAGGTGGCACCCAGTTCCCTGGGGGTGGGGACTACCCCTGGATTTGTCCCAAAAGTGTACAAAGATGAAAACTTTCAGAACATATGAGGCTATGGGGTGATGCAAGGTTTTGCTCAGGAGATGGGACTCGTTTCCCTGGGGGGTGAGGTCTACCTCCTTCCCCACCCCGAATTGATGTAAGCTTATGAAGCTATGGAGTGGAACGAGGCTTGGTTTGGGAGATCGAGGGTGGGGCTCAGTTCCCTGGGGGTGCGGACTACCCCCAGGAGTAATGCATATGTTCCATACAATCTGACAGCAGGTCATCAGGACATTTATTTAGTGATATTATAGTGTAAAATTTCAAAATAATTCAGATGGGGAAAGGCTTGATTTGGGAAATGGAGTGCATGGGGAATGGGGCTGAGAAGGGAGGATGCTTTCGGGGGATGTAGATGGAGTTAATAATAGTGCCGCATGATATTAGGTCCCTTTGGATATGGGCTTTGGACGAAGCTTAGTTTTTTTTGATAGAAGGTAGGGCTCAGTACCTTTACGGTGGGGCAAGGAAAGTGGGTCCAACAAGCATGAGAAGTATACCATGATGTAAGCTCTCAGAATATGAGAAGATTGTGGGTGGGACAAGGCTTATTTTAGAAGATATATAGACTGGGGCTCAAAGGGAGCTTCTTGATATTGGGGCGTGCTAGTAACTGGCATAAGGCATTCCAATGGAACAGCATGGTGCGCCGAGTTGGAACTCCTAGGAACTCTCTCATAGGAACTCCCTGGCATGCTTTTTCGACTCAGGATGGAATATGGCATGCAATAAAATATCACAGAGGGAATGGCATATGCCATTACAATTGGAACTCCTCCCCTTTCTGAAAAGGAACACTACACTGGGCATGGTGTATCCCGTTTGTATCACCGGCATATGCCATTCCTATCAAGGAACCCCTGTCCTAAATTCAAGAAGCTCCCTAACCATGGGATGGGGCATTCTCTGGGAGGGAGGATGGCTCCAACAAGTATAGCATGATGTAAGCTTCCAGGATATAGAAGGATTGAGGATGGAGCAAGGTTCAGTTTAGGAGACATCGAGAAGGGCTCAATCCCCGGGGTGGGAGCATAATCCCAGGCAGATTTAAGCTCCTGAAATAGCATGATGTAAGGTCTTGAAATATATCAAGGTTAGGGTGGGCTTTGCATAGTCTAAGGAGATAGCAGGTGGAACCCAAAAGCTGTGGACAGAAAAAAGTCCAACACTCTAACACCAACCTTAACCTGTCCTGAATCTGGGATATATATACAGATAGACAGACAGACCGATAGAGGGACATGATTGTGGTAACTATACGGAGTTTCTGACGCTATGAGGAAGCTCAGCAAAGATGAAAACTAGGACTTCAATACCAGCGAAATGACTATGTCTGACAATGTGATACGGAATGTTTAATACTTGGTGTGATAGAAGTACAAATCAGAGGCAAAAAGAGAAATTTTCACAGCAATGCATACGATACAATCAGAAAGGGGGAAATTTTACATTTGATTCCAAACTGTCAGATTATAATACTGTTTGAAATTAACAATATATGGTAATCCCACAACTAATTCAATCACAGAAAGTGAAATTTTCTACCATAAAATCAGGATGATTTAATTTATTAGAAAAGAAACATGACAAAATTGTTCAAAATCATGCAAAAATCTGTTATTTATTCATCAGTTCAATGATTTTAGAGGTGTTATCAAATTTATTAGAAAAGCCAATTGAATTTTGTCAGTAAAATTGGAGGTGATTGATTTTGATAGAGGATTAAATTATTAGATGAATTATTACCATAAAAAAGAAACAGAGAAATAAAGTAAATGTATTCTGTGTACCTCAAAGCATTCATCAATCCTTCCACTCGTCCAGGCTGCTGATCCTTCAACAATTTTATGGAATTTTTGATCTGCAATAGAACAATAATTATTTTGAATTCAATTCATTTGAACATGATGAGCTTTCAAAGATAATTGCAACTCAAGAACAATGCAATCCTGAGTTTTCTCAATAAATATCTGAAATTAATTCCAGATCAATTATTTTTAAAAATATCCCCAAATGAGTATCTAGGTCTGCATATTGAAATCTATTTCCAAAGTGTTTTGATGTGATAAGAAGATAGAATACACTTGTACCTCAGTATACTATGATTCATTTGTTAAGCAGGTACATGTATCAGTATAGCATGATCACTGCTATGTCCTCCAATATAGGGTGGTTGATAATTTGTCCCAAACTTTACAACAATGAGGGACAAATGCACCCAAGTGCAGTTCATTTAAGAAAGAGATTTAATATCCCCCCCCCCCAAAAAAAGAAAAATAGTGGAATTTGTCATTTGTAAGTTTAGAAATATAATGAATTTTTACAACTCAAGTACATAAATACAGGGTCCATACTCACATCAATGCCAGACGTTTTGGAGAACGCCCCTATAGGATGAACATGGTCAAATAATATTATCACGCCCACCATCACTCGCAAACAAAATAACTTTGTCTCCTCTGTCTCGAACCGGGAACAATAGTTTCTGAAAAAAAAATATGTATATTAACTTAAAGATAAGATAAGCCTGTCCAGATGCATGTATTATATAAAATACAGCCAAGCCAAAATGTAAGTAAGCTCTGTCAAATGCATGTTGAGGATAGTAAACTAAGTAGAGAGTTGTCTCCCTTCAATCAGGATTTGCTGTATGCAGCTCTCTTGAAATATGCCAGAATATAACAGAAAATCTGATAAAATAGTCAGCAATATATCAGAATTATATCCATATTCCTACGAAGTAGGCTACAGATCGCAAATTGTCCGGTAATGAGTGAGTCCATCCGAATCCTTTCGTCGGCAAAATAAGGAGAACCGTTGACATTAGAACCTTGATTTTTGGCATGAACGTGCATTAGGGCATTGTTACCAGCAAGTTCTGATCTGAAATAATTCTGATTTAAATTAGATTGATAATTAACACTGCAGTATATTGTTATGTGAACTGTAGCCTTTAACGGCCACATCAGCTTCAAATTCAGGTCAAATTACCCAGAGCTAAAAATACCCTGTCCCACTGTATGTCTTTGTACCGGTTATGCTCAGGAGAATGACATAGAATCATTATTATCTTGTGCAGAGAAGGTGTTGGTCTTGAGTTGAATTACCGTAAACTACATAAATGCTACCTTTCTACTATAGTACTATATATAAAAATTTGTTGTATTGTTGAGAAAATAATGCGACTCAAAAAGTTGTTTTGATCCTGGACAAGGGCACTGAAAACCATTAAAGATATGTAAATGTATTTTCACACGTAAAGCTTGAAATCTACTGAACCTATATTTTCAATCTGTTTCCTTTAATTAAAAAATTGTAAAATTAAATGGGCGATCGTTATTTATTTTGGAATGAAGGCGCATTAGGAGACTGTTACCAACAAGTTCTGAGCTGACCTGCTTTTGATGAAAATTTCTAGTGATTTTTGATGAAAATCACTGGCGATTACTGGGCGGTGCCCATCTTAATATAGGCAGGATTTCAACTGGGGGTGGGGATTTCCAAGAGTTCAGTTCGCGTTCGAGTCCTAATGCCTACTGTACTTCGTAGGTCCTGTGACGTTAGTCACACTGCTCATGTCAGCATGGACACTGCAATTCAGGAGAGATCAATCGAAGTCAACTGTGATTTGAACCTGCGAAATGCAACACCCATGCAGGGATTCATACACGTCAGTTCTACGTACCGAATTTCGGTTCGTAGATTGAGTTTTAAAACTCAATTTTTCAGTTCAAAACTCAATTTTTTTGAGTAAAAAATCAAAAGTTTTCACCAAAATATTTATACTCAATTTGTGTGTTGGAAACTGAATTTTCAAGCTTCGGAAACTGAATTTTCAAGCTTCGTAAATTCGAAATTTCAATACCCGGTTGTCGGGAAATCATCCCATGGTCACGAAAGCACATGTGAATCTGTCGGCAGCAACAACAACGTCAAGTGCAAACTCCGTCAGCTGCTCTGAATTACCTCGGATGACTTAGTCTGTTAACGGGGTATATTCATCCGAGACTAGTTTATCCGACGTAATGTTACATCGACGTATATTTCCGTGGAAGAATCCCGAATACTTATGAACCGTAAT
Organism: Hanleya hanleyi; assembly: GCA_036873755.1. NCBI lineage: Eukaryota > Metazoa > Mollusca > Polyplacophora > Lepidopleurida > Hanleyidae > Hanleya > Hanleya hanleyi. The sequence continues at coordinate 41,149 of JAVTVY010003463.1, forward strand.
TTCACTGAACAATCGACGAGTCGCCATTTTTTTTTTTTTGGTTTCGTTTTCGTTTGACCTTTTCGTTCTCGTTCCTTCCAACGCAGGGAGATACAAACGATACTGAATAAACACACGTTGTTTTCGTAGAATGCCAATCGTAAGTATTTCTTTGTATAATCTGTGTGGTCTGTGTTGATAAAATAGTAATACTGTATCATTTTCACTTTGGTTTGATTATAACGAAAATTGACACAACCCTACAGCGTGCGGTTTGAAAACATGACAAGGGAGTGAACTCTTCCTAGCGAGAGAGCAAGCAAGCGTTTTGAAGCGTTTCGTTGTTGTTTTTTTCCTCCTTTTTTTTTGTTAACCATCATCCTCAAGACTCCTATTATTTGTGTAACCCAATACAATCATCGTGTATATAAATAAAATATATAGGCCTATAATCATCGTTTTATAAACCAGTGTGATTTTCGGTGGTCATTTGTAATTGAATAATATCACAATAACTGGAACTTCACTTATGTCATCACAATATTTTTATATTTATTAATTCACTGCTTTTGTTAAATGTTTCCATAATTAAAATTATTTTTCTGTTAATGTTAAATTTTGGATAATGGTTTCTTCAAATTTAATTTTAGATCTAAATTAATAGATAAATGGGGTTTTTATGATATCAATATATATTTTCTTTATAATTACCACCTAACAAGTTGGGCCATATTTGTATACTGAAATTGGATGTGTGTTTGTGTATTATTCAGACAGTCCTGTGTGGAAGTTGGAAAAAGGAATTAAAAGTTCTGTTATGTACTGTTGATTGATTGAGATATAACAGCTTTCAGAGAGGGAAATAGTTGACACTCGTCACTGCATGTATATGAGAACTACATGTACATGTATATATAAATGAAAACCAGTACCGGCAGCATTACAAAGTTTTACCTGATTACCTGAAGTATTACTCGTAAACAACTTGAATAAATCTAACATAATTTGTTCATGTATCCTGCCGGATACCTGAAAACATAATGATGGAAACGAGTAAACGCAATCAACGACACAAAATGGTTTTAATTACACAAAAGGTTAAAAAATACCTGAATTGGTAACAGTGGACAAGGTTCACAGTAGGTAACATTTACTCTGGTTTGTAAAAAAATTATATACTCAACATTGGGGGAAAAAATGACCCTGGTTTGTAAAAAATTTATATACTCAATTTGAGGGATAAAAAATGCCGATAAATTTTATTTTAACTCAATTTGAGTGAAAAAACCCTCAATTTTCCAGATTTTGGTTCGTAAAATTTGGACTTCTATGAATCCCTGCCATGTGGCCTCAACCTACAAGCTAACCTTTATGCTTCACATTCCTCCATGGCTTCAGAACCTTCAACCTTTTCTAATGTATTTTCCTTCACTGTCACCTGTCATGTTGCCCAATCAGAATTGAGAGCCTCTCAATTGGTGGTCAAGCATGCACAACTAGCATTTCAAACGTCAAAAGGTATGACATTTGCATGACACGCAGATGCTATCCTCAAGGTCAAGCACTATGCCAGACATAGTAAGGACGAGATGAAAGGAACTAGCTCTGAACATGCCTAACAACCCACAAACTTCCAGATGAAGATACTTTGATTGCAGTGATTCATGTCTCGATGGGAAGCTATACAGGGTATTCAGAATAATGAAGATCAGTGGGTGTCATACAATATAGAGTTATCATAATAAGGCATGCGCACAAGTGAAGACACAGGGGTCTGTGTTGGTCTGACTGATGATGACTATCAGAAGTCATTCTCCTCCAGTCCAATTATGGCTGTGATGTTGGTGATTGGGGGCAGTGTCTTACAGCCTGTAACCATCTTACTAATGCAAAGATTATCATGAAACGAGCCAGGTTTAACATTCGTTGTTTTTGGTGAAATTTTAGCCCTGTACCTACTCTTAAATACATTTACGTAGCCTGTATCCCCTTTACAGTTCACTCAGTGGGTCTGATATTGGACCAAAATTAAACCAGTGAACTGTAGCAGGCGCTTTGATATGCACGGACGAAGGCGAGTGAAAAACACACACCTGACATAGCTCGAGGTGTTTGATTAGCACCCCCAAAATCACACGCCTGAAAGATGTTCAGGAGTTTTTTTTAACACCACACGGCGTGGTCCACATACATTTTCCCGTCATCACCCTCAGAAATATCGGAGTCGATGCAAGAGAAATTGCAGTCTCAAATGTAGTACTCGACTGTATCCAACAGTTTTCATAACAGAAGTCAGATATATGATGAGAAAGAAACGAGAGATAGAAACAGATCGCCTCCATGTTGACAGTCGCGCTCCTCAACTTCCCGCCATACTTGACAGGACAGAAGTCACGTAATAACACGAACCATGTTCCCAGTGACTCCGTCCCATCATGGCTTTGTTCTGCTATGAAATAACCGCTTAGTCAATTCGGTAATGAAAGAAACTATGGGATCGGGGTTGTAAAGTAACTTCCGTGTTTCTCAAGGGAGATGACTCTGTATGATTGCTGGGCATTAAAATTTATGAAGTTTGAAAGGGGAATTCTAAGAGCAGGAATACGGTTTTCATTTTTTTTTTTTTTTTTTTGCAAAAGACGAGGCGCGCGGAAAACACACGCCTGAATTATTTTTCAGGAGCGCGATGGTGCGCGCCTCAATTCAGAATGCCTCCTGTAGTATAGACCCTTGGTACAGTTATTTGTTCCTTGCTTGCATAAACATGAGTACTTATTATTGAACACTCTTGTCATGTGACAATCTCTGTTGTTATTACGGATAACACTGTTACCAAAATAAATCAGCATCGACTCTCAAAGACTCCTACATTTACACTCATGACTCCTACATTTACACTTACGGATTATCTATCATTGTTCTGCAGATAGCCGCCATTGTGCTGAGACAGTCTGTTGTATTTTCTATGGGCCAATCTTTGTGCTGGAAATAAATACATGAAATAAATATTAATATTTATGAATATTCATTAATAAATATTAATATTTATGAATATTCATTAATACAGGGTTCTGGTATTTCAATGGCCAATCTTCAGCCTGCGACGAGTTAATAATTTTCACTCACTGACCCACCCGACACAAGTGATATATTTGTGAGGTGAAGTGCGTGAGGTCAGAAGTGATCATTGTTTACAAGTGCTGTCCACATGGGAGCAAACATGGCTAATGCAGCCTGCTTTGTGGTGAAAGAGATAAAACTGTCAATCCCACCTGTGATTTCAGGTTAAAATTAGCAAAGTGATGGGTGGGGAAATTTATGGATGCCCCCTAAAAATAAAATTTGGTATAATAATTAACTTGTGACTGGAGTCAATATCATGAAACCTGGACCGATGGGCCAGACTTCATCAAGCAGACCTCTGTCAGGCCCCAAATCTTCACCCATTCTGATTCGGCTGACAAAACCACTACATTAAGGAAAATCTAACTTCATTTCAAGATGAAGTTCAGTATATATCTCCTGCATCTGATATTTTGCTGTTGTTAGGAGCTAATAGGAGCACATTTTACCAGTATGAAAATATTGCCTTGTTGTGAGGGGAATATGCAGTTTTGTTGCCCCGAGGTTGTGCATATTGCCCGAGCCGCAGGCGTGGGCAATATTCACAGCCGAGGGGCAACAAAATTGCTTATTCCCCTCACAACAAGGCAATAATTTCATTATTATATTTATCAACTTAACTCTGTGCTAATCTGTTATCCCTCGAGCAACATATTGTTTTATGTTTTATTGTTGGTTGTTTTCAGTGGGCAATCGCCTGCAACATAACTTATCATACACGAGATTCCACTGATTCTGAGCTGCTTCACTACTATCGTGTAAATCTCACAACGCACATATAGTTGTTCGAGGACGCTTTTTAGTTACAACAATAATGGGCTTGGCTACGATTCTACTTACAATTAGATGGGGGGAAATTTATTTCTGCCGTATTCTACAGCTCAAATCAGCTCGACAAACTGCTCCGTTATCGGCTGTTTGCAGCGCGAGTGAGAGAATGGGGCGACCTCTGTTGTAATTATCTCCCTTTGGTGTATATTCCATTGGAGGGAGGAATATGCAGTTTCGGCGGGCAATATACACCCATGTGACTGGGGAATATGCAGTTTATCTCATTACAATTTATATAGGGAGATACTCTAATAAATATAAAAATATAGAATATTCAAAGTTTTTCCAAATTAGGGAGTCTCTTCAGTACATAAATGATGAAGTTGTATTGGCTCCTGGCTTAATACAAAATGACTACTTGACGGTCAGGTTTCCTTAGTATTCTGTCTTTGACAAATGATCTGTGAGTGGATTCTCATAGAAATGCCAATGCACCATTGGACTCCTTCCAAGATGAATGAATCTGATTGGTCCATCCATGTACACGTGCTGGAAGCAATGTGTCCGTGCAATGATTTCTCTAGAATTAACTAATCAATGAACTGACTCACCTGAGATACAAAATTGGTTGTTGTGTCACTAAGGGCTTTTAGCATGGGTGTTGCATTGGCGTAAAATAGTGACATCCGATTCGCCATCTCGTTCGAAACTTCTATACCATTTCTTGGTTGATCCTGGAAATATTTATCAAAATTTATGTACAGATGTTTTGTGCATTCATATATTCATTCATTTGTGCATTCATATTCATGTATTGTACATGTATGTTACATATACACTGTAATTGTAGACATAGGTGCAATGTGTGTACATAAATATATGATAAAGCAGATATATTCTTAAAAGTTACGTTATACGAAAACAAATTATTGGAGTTATAGAAACTTCAGAGCTATACTCCACATATATTTAATGCACAAGACTTCGACTTTCATGCCGTTGCCTTTATCCAGTGATCTGTTTGATTTCATAAAATTGCCAGCAAAATATACAGAATGTCACAATCGTTTAATGTAGAGTATATAGATTCAAGAGTATAGCTCAGAAATTGCAATTTCTATAAATGGTGAACTGATGTACAAGTCTAAAAGCCAGCTGCGCTCAATGCAACACCGAGAGAGAAGATTGGTCATCACAGGGACAATTCACGGGTGTAATACCTATGGGCAGTCATAGCTCAGGCGGTAGAGCATCGACACGTTTAACCGGGGTCGTGGGTTCGAATCCCGCTGACGACCAATTTATTCTTTCTCTCTAAAAATCATTTCATGTGTATGCTCAGTGGCGGGCTATACGCCATACCAAATATCATTTCTTCATTGTATGAGTCAATCATTGGAATGTCGACTCCCACATGAATTATACATTTGCAAACCGATGTTGATGTATAGAATATGATCTCACCTCATTTGCCATGTTTCTCCTACTTAACGTCCTCCTGTAGTAACTGAACTCATTCTGAATGGCAGGGTTTGTCATCTAACAAATAAAACCAACAAAGTCATCAAAATTATCAGAGAGACTCAGCTCACCATACTGGTTTCACTCTGTGATATCATCTGTTTGTCCTCGAACCAGTTACCACTAAACAACAACCAACTGAGGGATGTTGGATTAATAAACACTCTGTACAAGCATCTGTACATCCAAACCGTATAATGTACCGCTTCAGAAACTCTATGATTGGTCGGATTTTCTTTTCAATTTATCCACTAGCCAGCCAACGAGAATACCAAATTTCCTTTTGAAAATTTAAATTGACCAATGAAATATTTAATACGAAGCTGCGCATCTGAAAACCCCTCGGCTCTGGGCGCCAGCCATTCATAATGTATTCAATTTGAACCAAGATGTCAGGAACACCAAGCAGTCAAGTGACAAATATACAGATTATCAAAAATTTTGCAATAAGAAATGGCCACTAAGGTTTCCGGTCAGAGAAACCGGTATTCATTACATGATGCATCGATGATGTATACCAAATTTTACATTGAGCATTTGAACAGTATCAGAGATAGAGATCATTTTGCATAAATTAAAGACCATCCTTCCTGCCACTCAGAGGAACTAATGTGGTTATTCTTTAATGCAAGTCTCTTCATACATCGATACTGTAAACCAAGTTTCGTCTAGAACACTTAAATGGTATCAGAGATAAACATCATTAAAGATTTTGCATAAATTAAAGATTGCCGCCAAGATTTCCGCCCAATCAAATCTGTCTCTAGATGCATCGATGATGTTTACTAAATTTTACATCGAGCACTTCAACAGTATCAGAGATAGAGATCATTAATGATTTTGCATAAATTAAAGATGGCCGCCCATCCTTCCCACTAGTCAGAGGAACTGATGTGGTTATTCACTGTGTCTCTTGATACATCAATGCTGTATACCAAGTTTCGCATAGAACACTGAAATGGTATCAGGAGATATACATCATTAAAGATTTTGCATAAATTAAAGATGGCCACCAAGGTTTCCACCAGAGAAACCAGAACTGTCATTGATCATAAGTCTCTTGATGCATCGATGATGTATACCAAATTTACATCGAGCACTTTAATGGTATCAGAGATAGAGATCATTAATAATTTTGCATAAATCAGAGATGGCCGACAAGGTTTTCGGTCAATCAGGTCCCGATTCAAAGTATCTGGATGTATCGATGATGTATACCAACTTTCATATAAAACAATTGAATGGTAACAGAGATATGTATCATTATCGATTTCGCATAAATTAAAGATGGCCACCAGGGTTTCCAGCTAATCAGAAAAGCCAGTTTGGTAATTCATTGAAAGTTGCTTGATGTATCGATGATGTATACCAACTTTTGTATTGAACAGTTGAACGGTTTCCGAGATATGGATCATTATCAATTTTGCATAAAATTAAAGATGGCCACCAAGGTTTCCACCCAATCAGGTCCCAATTCAATAGGCTTCTGGTCCTTGACTAGGTAAATAAGCATACCAAATTTGGAATTCATCAGTGGAACCGTTTTCCGGCTATCTCGCTCACGTACGGACATATGGAAAGACGGACGTATAAGACGATAATACACCATCACCTCTCCATTAAAAATAGAGGTAAAACTGGTTGTTTTTGTCCAATAAATTCAAGAATAAATGGAACAAAGAGACATCTGCCATAGGTGACCATGGACATTTATATCCGCATCGAATGGTATTGAAAAAACAAATTGTCTATCTAATTTGCATAAGAATAGATAACAACTTTTGCTCTCTTTTAACAATTAGACTCGGAACACTTTCACCAGAGAACCACTGTTACTACATGTAACAATATACGGTAAGTCGCCTAAAGATTTTGGAGCATCATGATGAATAAATCAAAAGTTATTGAGCAAAAATGACCTTTTTTACCTCCATTTTAGAGAGGTATCGTTCTCTCCAACCTGGTTAATCAGTATCTGATAAAAACATTTCTCTGCGATACACGGATCTAAATACCTTCCAATCATCAAATTTGATGACAAAATCCAGGATTTCAGCAAACTGTTTGAAGAGTGCTTGTTGTGTTTCAAGATGTTGTCTCGGTGTCATGTCATTAGAACACAGCTCCTTCAGCAAGTCGGGAACAATCCGCTCTGAAATTGAAGAAAACAACAGAAATTCTCATGGTTATCTTTCATAAAGATATCTTTTGTTAAATCAGTATTTACATATACTTACATGTACATGTGGTATCAAATAATAATGAAGTATTCACAAGTAATAAATACTAGTAAATTTCATTTAATGATTTGTGGCTGCTCTGGTGGTCGAGTGGTTTAGCGTACCAATCCAGTAATAGTATTTGTTGTTTATATGTACAATGAAAGTACTTAAGTTAAAATAATTTATCAAAGTTCTGAATTCTTTTAAAATTTTCACAGTGTATTACCATGAAGAGATCAATTTGAGCAAATATATCTGGTAATACACATGTATAGGCCTCTCACTGGGACTTTCTAAAAAAAGTAGGACATTTTCCAATAAAGTAGGACAAAATCTTGCCAACTATAAACAATTGTTACCTGAACAGCTAAGCAATTAACAAGCAATATGATCATTTTTATTCTTGACAAAAGCCAATCTGTGGCATGATGATGGACAGTTGTCTGTTATACATGTATATATGCTGTTGACTCTTGACTTTCGTACCCACTCCTTTTCTTTTGACTGTGGGTTACACTATAAGACCATACAGTATATCAGTACTCTTAGCAAGGGATGAAAATTCCTACTCTCCGAGTCTCGAGAAGGAAACTACATCTCAACCTTGCCACAGATCTATTTTCTTCTCTCGTGTGGGAATTTTCAGCTCATAATCAAGTTCTTATTCCCATATCAGGGACTTATCCAGAGATTTTCTGGGACACCGGTGGTATGGACGTTGTTGCACATAAATTTGATGTTGTTGTTGTTGCTGCTGCACACAAACCTCAGAATCTCTGATGCCGTTGACTCACATATGGCAATCAAATGTGAAAGCAGCATAACTGCGAAGGGGAACTGGTCTCGTTCCTCTTGACACACATTCACCTTTCGTTCTGCAGCAGTACTATCTGGTGGTGGTATTTATTGGCATACCGAAACACCTAGGAACAAGTTAATGTGCCAGAAAACCGTTCGAGCATCCGCTTCCAGGGTGCTTTGCAATGTTTGGAACAACCTCGCCACCAGGGGTCGCTCTCCGCTGGAAAATGGCCGCTCCGACGAACCCTTGGTACGACTGTCGCTGAAAGTGGGTCCCATAATACATTGAAAAATTCGTTCACGTGTCCTCTTCCGGTTCCATTGGAACATATTCCATTCCTTTTGAAACGTCAGTCATGAGTCATTTTCTTCGCCAGCGTCATAACGTCGTGACATCAGAATAGAAAATGTTTCGCAAGAATGCATTATGAGTACCCGGTACGTCATCTGTCAGACGCGCTCGTAACACCCATGACGTCGGGAGATTGGCATGATCTCCACAGAGATGCCCTCGTTATGTTCTGAATTCTAGTGTTTCTGGTGCTATCCAGTGACCGATCGTACGGCTGAGCGCCGTCCCAGAGTCTAGTAGAGAGGACAGGACCGGATAGCTCTGGTTTCGAGATTGTGTTCGGAAAAGTTCTGGGATCTGCCATCTTTCACAAACTTTAGGTTGTCAATACGTCAGTACAATGATCCACGTCAGTAAATTCGGGATTACTCACCATGCTGATGCCGTTCGCTTAATTTGTCGCATGTTTTGTTTTCATTTGGGCATGAGAATTAGGGCGCCCATACCGGTATACCGGTAGCAAAACCTTCCTGGATATGTCTATGCATATATGTAATTAGAATTGTTGTGACTGCAGCTCGCACACAGAGATTGATGATCTAAATGTCCCAGTGTAGTGGCTTACCTATATGCATGGAGAACTCATAGTAACGTTTTAATTTGGAGACCAAAGGTAGAACAGCATCCCATGCCCTGCCTTGATGCTCCTCATTACGAGGATTAGAGATGGCCTACAAACAGAAAAACAACACATTATATCTTTCATTACTAGAAGAGTACTGTATAACATTAGTATAAATCTGCCAGCTGGCAAGACGACTGGATTACCCGTTATTGGCCCAATACTATAGGCTAACACCAGTACTGCACTTCACCTCAGTATACCACAGCATTCAGTTGATAGATTAATTCACATGCAAATTCAAGAAAATGTTACTGTGCGAACTAAACATGTTTATGTAAGCCTCAATTTAACATAATAAAATGTGACTGGTATTATAACTGAGTGATACTGTGGGCTGACCAGGTAATGACAAATATCACCTTTGTACATGTATAGACATAGAGTGACCAGCATCCGTGTTCATAAATCCCATATCAGCAAGCATATAACAGGATTATGCAGGTGTTTCAAAGATAAATACATCTTAACACAAAATAACATGGTGACCCATAGAGGGTCTTCTAAAACTGGAATTGGGGAACCTCCAGGAGAATGATATGAATGAGGTTTACCAGTCACCATTACAGCACATGTACTAATACTATATCCAAGCTCCTCCAGTAACATTCATCTCCAGAATTTACATGTACATTACCTTTTCAGAAAATATTATTTTCAATCTCCAATTATGAAAATCTCAGGTGAAGAAACTATTCAGTCATTTACGTAAATGAAAAAATAATAAATGTATGTTAATAGAACACTTCGAAAAGTTCTGCAATTACCGCAAACAGGGAGAAAATCTTCCATGACTTTGACATGGCTTCAGTTTTGTATGTAAACATTGGAATTGTTGGTACGGTAATTCCCCTAATAATTCGATCACCGGAACTGCCTTAAAAATGGCTTGTATATGGAAATATTCTTCATGGCACCAGCTATAAAGTGTCAAATTTTGTCATCATATGACTTGTTTCCAATTTGGAAGAAGAATGGTATTGTTACTTTTTCTCTGTGTTTGAATAACAAGGATTAAGAGGGATCCTGTGATTGAATTATTAGGGGAATTACCGTACTGCTCTTTCTTTGGGACTCAATCATACATTAATGAATAGATAGGGCCTACATGTATAATAAAATACCTTATTGGATAGACCGGTCCTACATGTACATGTATATTAAAATAATGGGAAGAAAGAAAAATAATCATTATCCATTGCAAACTGCACGGGTCTTATTTCCTGGAAGGAGTGTCTGCCGGGGTCGTGAATGATGCATTATTATACTGCCATGGCTATCTGTGATTCCGTAAAAATGTCGGCAACAATGTTTATAAAGCGTGATGGGGAAGATTTTCACATTTATGAAGAGAATCTGCTTTGTCAGACGAAGGTGATAAAAAGTTGTCTGTGTGGTGCTTGGTAGGCCTATGGAGCTAATTGCCAACCACACAATCATATTAAAAGTGAGTGATCTTTTTATATATGATCTTTTGGTTGATTCGCCTGATAAATTCTCTAGCAAATAGCACAGACTGATATTTTTCTTGGGGGGGGGGGCGCTGGCACATGAGGTTACAGGAATTAAGAAAATCGGATCTCTATTTACCCCGCAGAGACCCACTGCCAATATCAAGCAAAGACCACATGTGGTGATGTGACACCATTGACCCGGGATGTAAAATTCATCACTGTTCATCTCTCCAATAATTCCATTGTAAGGCATGCATAAGGACAGAGGCTTTCACACCGCCAAAACTAGATCACCCCCATATCCCACAGAATAGAGATCAATAATGGAAGCAATCTAGGCCAGCAATTTGATCAGGTTTACAAAAACCACAGACTTTGTCGCCTCAACACTGCAATTCCTCGCGTTACAGAAAGCAATTCAGACTGTTTCTCTCCAGGCATAAGCGGGGAAATTGAATTGCTGCTGCCTGAAGGGAAGGTCTGGTGGACTAAACATGTAGCTATGTGATCCCAGACATTCATCCTGCTATGGAATTCTACATGTACCAAATGTCTTTCTGAATATCAACTGATCACGCTGATGGTGCTCTAAATTATGACTTTTACATGTGCCTCATTCAGTCCCTCATAATGATCTGATAATAGCCATCATACCAGGGTCAAGGAATTTTGGTCTGCTGGCGACAGAATGTCTGTAATCTTTTGAGGAGTTCATACAAGTTCAACCAACGAATGATGCAGCTCGAAAACCCAAATTATCAGAGAGGGTGAATTGTAATGAAAATCCAGTCATTCGTGGCTTTTTCAGTCATAATGAGGCAATTTAAGCATCAATAATTTCATCACAAAAACTCTTCAACTTCAATGCTTTTGAACATTAATAACAAGTACCTTATAGATGGAACTAGAGCCTTAGGCACTGAAACGGGGCTATTTAAATGTAAAATAGGCTGTTGGAATAATTCCACTAACTATTTGATGTTCAGTTCCATGGCGAAGAGCCATACAATTTGTAGTCTCACATATTTCTCTCAATAAAGATCTATAGTGCATTAGTGTAATTGTACACATATATATATTAAAAAAAATAACTTGTGACTGATGGGACAGACATTTATTATGAAACCAACCTGATGAAATGATAAATAATGTCTTCTCTGCATGTTACCAATATTTGTAAAATATTTTTACTTTTTTCAGATTATAGAAAGCATATCCTTCAGCAGTAAATGACAAAAGATGAATATTGAGATACAATGTAAAATCCTCATGATTAGATGGACTGGGTTTATCCTTTCATGGCATCATATTACTTACATGTACCTCCACCTGCCACCCCTAGTTTGGAAGGTTATAAATTCTTACAATGGTTGAATGCAGACTTGTATATGCAGCTTACTGCTATCTAAACATAATGACTTGGACTTTGACCCTATCAATTGACCCTATAAACTAAGTGAATCAAGCCATTGACCTAGGTCATGCATGTGTCATGCATGTCTCAATGTTAAAATGGTATAGAGGGTCTGGTGGAGGGCATGTTTGTGTGGTAGCCTTAAGTTACATACCCTGTATACAATTTCTGCAAGAATGGAAGCCTAGAAAATTAGAATTTCTTGCCAACATGGCAAACATATGATAAGTCTGCCTTGAACTATTTTCTTCTGTATATGTTAAGTGTTCTAAATAAAGTTTTTATCAACCAGCAATTTATGACATCCTTTCAGGAAAACACTCTAAGTCAACCTCTGGATAGTATCCATCTTGTATTCATGCTCTAAAGCAGGAAATCTCTGTGAAAATGACATATGAACATATATAAGAATAGCAGAAAATATTTAATTTCACTAATATAGACCAGGTGAAACAAAATCTAGCCAAAATAGTTGACCAAACTATCTGCAGTAGCTGAATAACTTGAGGACTTTTTTCTTCTGCTCTTCCTCTCAAAGCCTAAAGCAGTTAAATAAACAACCAGTCACCCTGGCAACCGTACCAAATGTGCTCAAGTTTTTCCTGACTACAATACAGGACCATTAGTCCCTATGGGTCTACATAGCCCCGTAAAAATTAAGATTGTAAGTAAATAGAGTCAATCCCCTTTTTTTTATGACATCGATTACAATGGAATTCTTGGGTTACGGCAAAGAGCCGCTTGTAACAAATGTGCATCCATGTTATTTTGACTATAAGTGTACAGCAGAATTCCTGACTTCCGACTCAGACAGGATTTTGTGGTTACAAACATGTTGTGAGCTTAGCAGCTAACACAGCAATATATGAACAAGCTTCTTATTGTTTTTATTCTTCCTGTACCCCAGGGTATTACCGCAGAGGCAGGACAGAGACAGAGACTTAAGGTTTAACATCACAACAATATTTCAGCTATATTGCGATGATCAAACAAAATTCTAAGTATTCCAACAAAAACAAGTTAATAACCCAGCAATCCAGAAGTAATCAATACAACACATTAAAACATACATTAATTTATACAGCAAACCGATTTCTCTCAAATAAACTAAAATACAATCAGTACAAAGCCTCAAGCCCTCAACGTAATCCTGCAGGAGTACTAAGCCTATATGTAATGCTACAGGATGTAAGACCTTGTGTTGACAAGAACATTTTGACAGCAAAGCACTGGTTGGAATAAAATCACTGTGATTGAGCGATAACTTCATCAGGGCAATACCAGTTTGCTGGTGGACAATCTATACAAGGTGATGCTATTAGACAAATCAGGTACTCCCCTGGTATATATTTGGGAGACAACCAAACAAACTGGGAGAATGACAGTCAAGAACAACAGAGGTTCCCATTATGTGATGGAAGGGAGAAACACCCAGGACAACAATGTACTAAATACAGCATGTCGACAATAAATGGCCGTAACTCTGAAACTCATTGGAATTATGGCAAAAAAAGAAAAGTAAGAAAGTATCTTCATGCAATTGTCAAAGTTGTCCATCAAATTGTTAACAGAGATGTGGTCCGGACGAACAAATACTGATGTTGATGATAAAGGGCCATAACTCTGGGAAAAATCATCAAAATGGTTAACAATCCTAACTGTGTATATTGATCAGCAAGATACAAATTATCTTCCATGTAATTATTGAAGTTGTCCATCAAATAGTAATTGGGATATGAACCAGACAAGCCTTTATTAGTAATGGACGATAAAGGGCATGACTCTGAGGAAAATCATCAAATATGTCAAAATAGATTTAAAAAAACATTACAGTGCACACCTATATAATAGTAAAGCATATACTATGAAACTGTCTAACTTTCTTCGGCAATTATTAAGGGAGATACAGCCTGGACAGTATAGCACATATTGAAGTCATCAATAAAGGGACATAACTCTATGGTAAATCAAGGAAAGGAGTGAAAACCTGACAGTGCACACATCTACAAGGTCATATCTTTCATGCAAGTTTCAAAGTTGTCAATCAAATAGTAACTGAGATATGGGATGAACAAGCATATATTGATGTTGAAGACAAAGGGCCATAACTCGGGGGGAGGGGGGGGGATTTATTGAAATTTCAGAAACCGGCAAAAAAACTGACAGTACACATCTGCAAGGTATATAGCAGATTCCATGTAAGTTTCGAAGTTTCGATCAAATACATGTAGTAGCCGATATCTCATCAGGACAAATTTGACCATACGGACAGACAGACAAACGGGAAATTGATTCCTATGTAATATCCCCACCTCCCTCTAAAACTGGGGTGGGGGGATAAATAGTACTTCACAATCAAGGGACAATGTAATGTGTCCGGCAAAAATTGAATATGTTCCTAATTTTCACTCATCAAGGACAGTGTCACTTGCGCCTTTTAAGCTACTGCGACAAATCCGATATGACATATACTTGCTAAACTATAAACTTAGTCATTCTAACAAGGGTTGACTATGCTTCCGCACATATAAACACAAGAAGAGCTGTGACAAAAACTACTACTCGGAGGCACTCTCATAGCGATTTCTAGTGGAACACTAGAGCATGTTACGGCTAATGCGAGACCTCCAGATGATGATGAGGGCACTCTTTAGTGAAATACCAGATCGTGGGTTACATTAGGCATTCAAACCAGTTGTTGAGTAAAGCAGGATTAGATCTACATGTATAATCATACTGGAGAGGTGGGGGGGGGGGGAGGGTGCTCGTAAAACTTCCTTTCCTTTTCAGTCATGTCCACCACAAGTAAATTTTGTTGACAATTTGAGTCCCATACTTATGTCTTTTTGTTGAGGTCTTAATACTAATCTCATTCACCCTGCCAGATGACTGAACACCAGGAGGAAAGGAACAGAACAGGGAAGTTGATCTTTGTCGGGTGACTACTTCACACTGTTTACACTTATCCCTCTTGTTAAACAGTGTTAAGGAAGTTAGGGGTTTATATTCCAGGGATCTGTTTCTATATTTAATATCTCACCCTTTATCTTGAGATAGGTACAGCAGAACATCTTAGTTTAGCTCACATTGTAATATATAGTACATCTTCATATCAGCTCACAGGGATAAACCTTTTTGTAATATAGTAGATATATGTAACCATTGAATTTGTTTGTAAATAGAAATTGAATTGAGCATACATGTATATGGCGATACAAATATTCAGTGTTTGAACAAACTATATTCAGTACTCAAGATGGTCAATTATTATACATCCATGGTTGTGAATGTTGAAACAGTATGACCATTCTGCTCTGACTCCATACATGCCATAACAAAGGTACATATTGAAAAATACATTATTCACCCTTCAGCCTTCACCATCATTTACAAGTTACAACTGCACGTCTGCCAGCCTGAAGGGTGTTTAACGGCCAGGATATGAAAAATAAATCTGCCTGTCCAAGTATCATATTTTGCTAAATTTGTACAGTATAAGCTTACTTCCTCATTTTTTCTTTCTCTCCACATCATTAAATTTTCCAATTTATGCCTGTCCAAACTTGCAATTGCCCATCTATTAGACAGGAGGACATGCCTCTGACTAATACAATGCTGTCAGGACCTGATCCAGAAAAATAGTTTGGGCACCCAAATGAGACAGTGAAGTGACCATGTCTGAGGGACACTCGCACCTGAAGGCCCATTTCCACAGCAAGCGTCGCGACAACCGCAACTGCAAACCACAACTTTTTGCAGTTTGGCGCATTTCCACAGCACGCGTTATGACAGCGACACTCTCGCTATTCCACCCAATCAACGGAAGGGATTCCCCTCAACGTAACCGGGCTAACGATTTCTATCCCCTGCGATTGGTCAATAGTTCAGCGAGAACGCGTTGAAATAGCCCTGGTTCTAATTTTGTCGCGCGTCAAAAATGTGGTTCTGATGTCGCCGCGACTGACGCGTGCTATGAGTACTACACCATTGAATAACATGAGGGCTATTTTTCGGATGTGGTTGTCGCTGCGGAAACGCGTGCTGTGGAAATGGGCCTTGAGGTTGGGAAGTGAGAGAGAGTCTCAGATGCATAGATTTTTTTAAGAATGACATTGAAATGAGTGAGCTACATGTAAGCGAGTATCTGGAGAAGTATATATGTCAACATATATGAGATCATCAGGAAAACCTAGTATGTTCGATAGGTTGACACATTTTTTGATGTGACATTAAAGATAACTTGTCTTCAGTCTAAGTATGATTGGAATTCCAAGTTCCATTCAGGTAACTGTATTTTTATTCACTGTCTCTTGAGTTTCTACTTTCCCCATAGCTATATGCAAGCTGCACCAGTATGCACAATCAAAGAAGCTGCATGGAGAAGGAATCTTACCGATCTTTATACTTGCCATAGCTTGATGTGAGCTATTATATTAAGCTATATCAAGAGTGCTGACGTACATCGTTGGGCTGTTCTACATGTATATTGTCTCCATACATTATCAACTGTAAGAGAACTTAACTGAATGTGTTTTATGCTCCACATATTCTCCTTGGTAATTTCTTTGTGAATTGACATGTTTTATGGGAATAATGCCCCCCCCCCCCCTTTAGAATACTTTTATATCGCATAATTCCAACTGTTGGGTGGCGGTGCCATCATTAGATATGTCAGACTTCAAGTAAAATTATGTCAGAGTTGAGGGAGGTAATGTCAGCATTGTGGTGAAAACCATGTGACACTACTAATGATGACATAACAGAGACTAGTAGCATCACATCACACTAGATTAGTAGCATCACATGGCCTTTAAATAATGCTTGTGACTGTCCTTAAAGAGGGATGGGGAATGCTTTGGATATACACTGTAGTGTTTGCATACCAGATCATTGACCATTGCAAAGTACGTGTTTTAATAAATGAGACAAAACTTAAAACCTCAAGGATTTGGAAAATTGACGTACATGTAGCGTACTAATATAGACCATATTTACCTGATTTCTATGAATTTGGTCAGTTCAATACATTTTTCCCCATAAACAAGCATAGGAAGAGCGGTGATGGAAACTACCCAAACTGAGGCATGCACCTGACGATTTCTAGTGTCTGGTGATCGCTACAGCTTGAAAAAGCTCTGAAAATGCATCTTCATACCAAGTCTACTTCTCCGTTTGCACTTCGAATTATCCTTGATTGATCTCACCACCTAAACTATTCAAAACCCAAGGCGTATATTTCATCTGCAATCCAGAACCTACCCGACCACTGTGTGTAGTGTGACGTATTCTCCCAGTAGTTACGTTGCTCCTCATAATACGGCGGTAGGTGTGGCCAGATACATAGGACAGCCAATAAATAGCCCACTCATATGGCCCATTTCGAAATTCAAATTAATTTGAGGTCAATTAACGTTTTGTGTCTATTTATGAATTCTTTTGAACAAAGCCGGTGCGCCGATATATCAAGGCTAATTCGAAGTGGTAAACAGAAAAGTCAACTTGCGTACGACGATGTGAAAATGCTGAAGTAAATCTTTAGCAGCAAGATGCCTTTCAAGAAGCCTAATTCACAGGTAGATTGTGAACCATCTTTTGCTCAGGGAGGGGAGTTAACTCTGTATTTATCTCACCTCTCTGATCTCGTTACCAGCTCCCTTGTACTGTTGCATCTCCCTCAGTATGCCACAGGCCAGCTGTAGAGTAACTTGGACCTCTGTCCATACTGGTAACTCCAACTCTGTGGGCTGGGCATCTGTAACAATGAACATTCAGTACAGGGTAATCCCTCTAATAGTTCAATCCCCTTACCAATATTCAATCACCACAATTTTGTGGACAAAATTCAATAAGTGGTTCTGAGATATGATCACTATCTAAAATTATTGAAATAACAAAGAAATAATGTATTATACATGCATGATTTTGAACAGTTTTCTCAACTTCCTGTTCTAATAAATTTGATAGGCCCCAAAATTTTATGGCGGGAAATTTAACTTCCTGTAATTGAATTATTAGGGGGATTATCTTACACATGTTTGGTACATGTATGAGTAGTCAGAAGTGTAGTTCTAAGTATTTTTTTTTTTTTAAGTATAACCTCAAAAAGCCCACATTTTTGGAGGAAAAAAAGTATAATTATCAAACGCTTCCCAGTCAAACTTACATGATGTACACAAGACATTATTATCAGATTATGGTATATCTTTAATAGTTGATCATTAACAGACCAGCTTGCCACCTCTTCAAATCAAAAAATTTAATGGACATTATCAAATGGATTCGACTGGAAATTAAACTTTTATAAACAATGTTGGTATTTACTATCAAATCAAACCTGCTATTGCTATGCCTTATATCCTCCTTTAGGAGACCCTTGCAGAATAAAAGTTACCTCCCTTTAGGGAGCTCAGCTGGTTTACTCTGCGCATGCGCCCATGAAGTCGTCCTCTTTTTCTACTGCAGCCTATATGTGTGTTTTGTACAAGGCCATAGAGTGAGGGGAGGATGGGCTGGGCAATCAAAGCAATAGCAGGTTTGATTTGATAATAAATACCAACATTGTTTATAAATGTTTAATATTTATTGCTCGGCCTTGTTGTAGGTTCCCGAGTTCATGCAGAGTAATCACTGAGGTGATCGTGGATGTTGTACATTTTTTAGCTCTTCAGAGGATTCCTGTCGTATAAAAGCTATGGAGCTCAGAGAGTAAAAACTAGTGGGACAGTAAGAAGGGTCATGTACACACCAGGCTTCTGAACCCGAATACTAGGGCACCAGCTGATCATACTGTCATCGCCGTCTCACACGTCTCCCTGAAGATCCTTCGTCTCCGACACGGGTGTACCTAAATAATACTCACCGATGTGTCGGGTCTTGTTAGTTGGTTGGCTGGCTTGCTGCGGCGATCGGTGCTACCTCCTCCCCTTTTTCGGGAAACTGACGGACCACATGTTGGGCGGCTACAGCGGCCCTAGCGTGGTCACTATCTGTATGTGCTGACATGTCTCTCAGATAGCAGTCGGTAAAAGTCGGATTGTCACTCCAAGTACAGGATTGGACGATAAGTTCTTGCATACTGGCCATGATGTAGCGATGGCTCGTATTACATGGGAAGATGCTGAGGCCAGAAGTGGGGGAGCGTCGAGGGTGAGTTGATATGTCCACTTAATGGTCTACTTCAACCAAGAGGCCACCGTGTTCTTGGTGATGTCACAAGTTGCAACTGGATGAAGAGAGAGAAACAACAGTCGACGAGACCCCCGAACTGGGTCGGTACGGGTGAGGTAGTGACGTATTGCTCGTACTGGACATAACAGGATGTCGCCATCAAGGCCACAAACGAAGTCTGTTAATGCTGCGATAGAATACAGACGTTGAGCACAAGGACCTTGGCGCACAGCCTCATTTTGGGCGATGAACTCTGGAGTGGGTCGGAAAGAGATGCGGGACCAATCTGCCGTCCAGGTCATCGACTTCCTCTCCAGGGCGTGAAGCTCGGATACTCTAGAAGCCAAGGCGAAGGCCGTCAGGAAGGCAGTCTTGTAGGCAACAGCTAAATAGAGGCTGACTGTAGAGGTTCGAAGGGTGGGCGAAGAGCGCTAAGAACCACCCCAATATCTCACTTCGGTAGCAGTTGTCGGGTACGGCGAGACTGTAAGGCGAAGGCACGTAGGAGGACAGAGATGTCATCCAGGCTAATGTCAATTACAACACATATAAGGGAAGTTGAATATATAAGGTTGAATGCCCGTCGATAGACGCAGAACCCTGACTAAAGCTGACCGGTACCCTTCGAAGGTGCTGATTTGAAACTTCCTATCTCGGTGTAGGTGAAGGAGGAGGTCCGCAACTATGGGAAGAGAGGCAGCGTCGGGATTGATGCCTCGGCCACGACACCAGGAGACGAAGTATGTCCACTTAGATTGTCAGAGCTGTGATGTGGAAAAAACGGTTTGCTGAAACCATCGTCTCTGCAACTTCTGCTGAAAATCCTTGGTCTGTGATAGTCGTTAAACGTGCTAGTTGAGCCACTGAGGGGTGTGATGAACTATCCCGTGAGGTTCACGCAACAGGCTGGCCAAACTGGTAGGCGGCGTGGTGGGGCGGTGAGAAGAGGAACCAGAGCCGGAAACCACGGTCGACGAGGCCACAACGGGACGACGAGAAAGGATGACGCAATCGTGCTGAGCAAACTTTAGTAGAACTTTCTGAGGCAGGGCAATGAGAGGGTAGGCATATGCAAGAAAGTTATCCCAGCTGCTCGATAGGGCATCGATGGCGAAGGCTCGAGTGTCCAGAATCGGGCTGACGAAGAGGGAGTGCTGTACATTGTTCCTCGTCGCAAACAGGTCGATCAAGGGGAACTCCCAAATGCTGATGATGCGTTGGAAGATCTCCGGGTGAAGCTGCCATTCGGTCTGAAGAACGGTATCGAGACGAGAAAGGCAATCTGCTAGGACATAGAGCCGACCCGAAACATGGCGAGCGGTGAGATGGCAGTGATGTAGCAGAGCTCAGTCGAAGAGGGTCCAAACCAGACAAAATGTAGAGAAAGATCGGGTGGTACCCCTCTTGATGATGTGAGCAATAAACGGTCGAGTTGTCCGTTGCGATGAGAAAGGACGAATTCACCAGAAGAGAGCTCCAATGCTGGACTGCTAAGATGACAGCTTTCATCTCCAGAAGGTTGATATGAAGTCTGGCATCCGACGACAACCATCTGCAGGACACCTCAGAGGACGTCTAGATGGCAGGGGTTTTTCTTGACAGTTTTTCATCGGGGTAACCCCGATGAAAAACAAATAAGAATTGAGTTTTGACGTTTTTTTGGAAATTGAGTTTTCCATGAAAAAATTGAGTATTTTATTTTTCGGACATTCGCGCGCCGTAGGCGCGCGAAAAAATTGAGTTTCCTTCAATAAAATTGAGTTTCTGTAACGAAATGCAAAGATAATACAGCTCGCGAGAAGAAAGAAAAGACTGCACTCACGTGGTGGAAGAGCGATGTGTGCGTTGTTGTTGTTACACGCACAGCCTACGTTTTGTTCCACTTTGCATGCGGGCGTATGACGTTTCATTGGAAAGGGAATTTCTTGTAGTTTCTGATTGAATGCGTGATTTCGACCGATGGCCAATCAAACAGACGATAACATCGAAAAACTGCAAGGGGTGTTTTCCCGTTTCTCTAGTAACGGTAACAGCCGATCCTGTATCGGTTACCTTGATTGGACAAGCGGGGTAACGTAACCTACATCGCCTTCAACTGGGTCAAGCTGATCTGAGGGAAACGCCATTTTTATCTCATCGCAACGAAATTACGTGGCGCAGAAGCTCGAAAGAAATTTGAAAATAAAGTTTGTTTAGCGGATTTAATCGAAACCCGCATTTTGGAAATATAAACTGAGCTTCTGTACTTCAACTATACCAAAGAATCATATATTTTGAAGGGGTTTTCTGTGAGTATTTTATATTTTCTGGGCGGCTTCTCGACAACGTTTTATGGAAATCTTCGTTGGTGTTTTTTTTTTATTTTTCATTTTTATTTCTTCCTCCCGACTTCGTTATTCTGAGACAGAATATCAAGTTTACATTCAAGAAATCAAATCAGGCTTAGCTAACAATATATGTATGGTTTTTATCGAGGTAAATTTGAAAAAGCGATTTCAGAATGGTACATCGCTGCACTCGCATTGGCAGAAGCAACGGCTCGTCGCATTTTTCGTATAGAAAGACGAGAGCCGTTTGAACGACTCGCCGCAGCGTAACAGTTAAAATGCTGAAAAACTGAACTTAGAAAAATAAAGAACTGAATAAAGATCTATGCATGGAGACATTCATACAGTTGACTCCTCGTCGATGATCAATAATAAACTCCAGTAAATGGGGAGAGTCAGACGCAGGCATTTGCACGTCGCTGAAAGTGAAAGTAGGCGGGATGATATATGTAGAGCTGCCAGATGTCAAGAAATATAAAGTGTCTCCATGAATAGATTTTGTAATAGATTATGTAATCGAAAATGCGAGACAAGAACTTTGATTTTCACAACACGTCGGTTCGGTATTGCTGCGCATCAACAACAACACAATGTTGTAGAGGGGGTGAAAAAAAACGTGATGGAGGGCGCATTTTATTTTCATTTTTCTGAAAGCCAACCAAAATGTTGGCCATACAACTGACATTTGAGATGCATACTGCAAACCTGTGTATGCATCAGCTGTTTTCAAGCACAGAAGAATTTTTCATCATTTAGATTTACACTGGAAGAAATATACCTCTGAAACGCCCGTACGCAATCTCTTTTTTTTTTGGGTATTGCATGTATTTTTTTTGCATGCTATTCCTATTTCTAAGATGAAAAGGCACTAAAAATTGAGTTTTCGCACTTCATTCGATGAAAATTGGGGAAAATTGAGTTTTCATACTTCATTCGATGAAAATCGGGAAAAATTGAGTTTTAGGCATTATTTAGCGCGCCGAAGGCGCGCGAAAAAAATTGAGTTTTATTGAATTCAGAAATTGAGTAGATGAAAAACTTTTGTCAAGAATAACCCCTGAGATGGGCTCCCCAACCTGTCTCGGAAGCATCGGTGTAGAGATAGCGATCTGGAGCCGGTGATAGGAAAGGAACTGCCCGCATGACATTGTGACGGGACTGCCACCAAATCAGATGGAGAAGTAGAGACGTCAACACCGGAACAAGAGGATTGAGGGATGACATCTGAAGGTATGGATGAAGATGATACTGCAGCGACTGAACTTGGAGATGCCCGTAGTAAGGTCCTGCATGGATGTGAGAAGACCTAGAAGATCTTGCCAGAGATGAAGGGGCTGTGAAGACGATGACAAGAACTTAGTACCAACGTCTGAAGCTTAGTTCACCGGTCTTCCGGGGGTCATACCAGTTGATGGACCATGTCGAAGACTGCCCCAATATAGTGACGAAGTTGTGCCGGTACCAACTCTGACTTCTGAGGGTGAGGAATGAGCCCGAGATGTAGAAGGATGAGCAAGGTGAACCGGATCTGAGGAGAGACTTGTCCGCCGCCCAAATGAGGATGTCATCTATGTAAACCTCGATGTGAATGCCCCGTAGATAGAGGAAAGCCACGACTAGTGAGGTGATGCGGGTGAAGAGCCATGGGGCGATGTTGACTCTGAATGGGAGGACTTGCCACTCGAATCGTCGACCGGCGATGGTGAAACGTAGGACGATGATGAGAATGAATGGGTATATGGAGATATGCGTCCTGCAGATCGATGAAGGCCAGCCAATCCCGGTGATGTACACGGGCCCGGATTGATGAAACTGACGTCATCTTGAAATGAGGAGGTGGTGACAGTGAAGTTTGTTGAGCCGTATCAGATCGATGATCATGCGCATCAGGAGACGAGCCTGAGCTGGGTCTGGAAGACGAAGAGGAATCCATTTCTTAATATCTCTAGATCTTCTCTGTATCATTTCAATTTTATTCTATGTACTGACGTAATACGCTGAATGGCGAGAAACATCTCCTGAAGACAATCAGCTTCCTTGGAGGACAGGCTAAGGGAGGGCGGCTTGGAAAACTTCAATACTTGATCCAAATCGCAGTCCGGTACAGGAGGTTTGTCTGGGAGAAAACCATCGTGGAGTTTGTAAAACATGAATGCAGGTTCCTTAAACTTGTCGTCATCCACAAGTTGACGGTCATAAGAAGTAAATATGGACGCCCATTCCGGAGACAGAGCACAGGAAATGAGAGTTGACGTCGACGAAGGTCCGGACGAAAAGACAGAAGAAGCTGCTGTCACATGCTTGCGTCAAGAAAGAGTAGAAGTAGAGGCAGTACTTGTACAAAGAAAATACCTCATTTCATGCCACAATTTGAACTGACCAATCAAATGTTTCTCAATAAAATCCATGAAATCAATGTTCAATCCATGAATCACCATCAAATTTGATGTCAAATTCTTATCAGTCAGTGAAGATCAATTGATCATCCAGTTAATTATGGTAATCAAATTCATGAAGATCATTTTTTTTTTTTACAATGCCATAGCCCAAGAAGCTGTTTTGGACGAAGCAGTCGTAGAAGAAGGACGGGGCTAAGATCGTTGAGGTGAAGTCGAAGCCCATTGTAGCAGAGTACTAAGCTGTGGATGAACATCAGCAGTAGTCGATAGAATGGATGAAGCCGAAGCCCATAGTGTCGATGTACTGGGCTGTGGATGGACATCAACTAAGGTAGACTGATGAGGCGAAAGCCGAAGCCCATAGTGCTGATCTGGAACAAGAACTAAACAGCCAAGGAAGAATACTCGATGAGGCAGACGTTGACCTATAGGAGACCGTGGCCCATCGTGTCGAAACTTATGACGTCTCAAGGCCCGTTGTCAGTGAGAAGAAAAAGGCCTTTGTCTGGTCCCAATAACAAAAGGTCAATCTGCGATGGTAGCTCTCGAAGTTGAAGTAGACCGCCACTTGGAGACTGTGTCTTTTGTTGTTCCAAGCAGTGGTGGATGATTGCGTAACTCCAGACTTCATCTTTGTCCCAGCCGTCTCTTAAGTCGCTGATGTCATGATGACTTCAAAAAGACCTGTCTAAAATGCTACAGCTGAGAAGATTAGTAGACACATTGACTTTATAATCATTACTGGCCAGTGACCCGGCTAGACAGACTTGAAACAGGCCAGGGGCCCACATAATACATTCTTCAAAGGCTGCAAGCTATGCATGACATTTGAGACATATTATGTGCCATAATTTCTTGATAAATGTAAAGAATACTTCCCAAAGGACTTCTTGTAGAATATCAGACGTCTGAGGTAATCCAGTTGTCGATGAGAGCCATTTCTGATTGTTGTCTCTCGTCAACTGAAAGGTTGAAATCCCCGTAGAAAGGGACACACGTGTCGCCTGGTGAAATTACGCCAAGTAGTATCGTCCCAGTGCAAACATTCCAAACAGGTGACCTGCCGATAGCAAAGATGTCCTTTGCACATGGTCGAACGGGAATCCAAAATAGACCAAGAAAGCCGACTAGGAACGGCAATGTTTGGAATTTTCAGGGAATGTTTGATCAGACATTATCCAATAAAAATCTGCTAGTAGTTAACTTCAGAAAAATAACCCTAGGTTACATCTAAATCTAGACCTAACAGGAACTCCTTCAAAACGCGTGTACACACGGCGGTTGCAGGAGAAAAAGATGACGCCTTCATGGGCGCATGCACAGAGTAACCCAGATGAGCTCCCTAAAGGGAGGTAACTTTTATTTTGCAAAGGATCTCCTAAAGGAGGATATAAGGCATAGCAATAGCAGGTGTAAATTTGAGCAATAAATTGAGTTTTCGCTGACATCTTGAGAAGCAACATAATGTTCGAAGATTTAGGTCAGCTGAATTGGCTTTTATTGTGCTATCCGATACTAAATATTTTGTATGATCAAATTACAGAGAAATACATTGAAACACGTTCAATGCGCTACTCGAGTACATGTATGTGTATCACTCCAACAAACCTGTAGAAACTCTTGCTTGTATTATATATATGGTACATGCATATATCTACTTGTATCTAACTGATGCAAGCATGATAGGGGTGCTTCTATACTCACTTTCAAAATCTACGAAAATGTCGACTTTGTTGGGAGAGTCGTCTTTGGTGAGTACCCTAAGTAGGTTTCCCATCACACCCGATCTGACAGCAGCCCGCTCAAAGCTCAGCTGAAACAGACAATACATGTCAGTTGTATAAAATTATGCTTCAAAATGCATGTATATACATTCAAGTTTGATTTTCCTTAAACAGTGTACAATATGGCTTTAAATTGCATATTATCCACACTTCCAATTCCAATAGAAATAGGATTTGTACTTCAAGTATTTACAATTTCCTCTAGTTCATATAATTTCAATGAGGGCGCATGGCTATTGGTTGTTTAAATTCTAATTAAACATCATGTTCCAATCTACCCTAAATGCTAGTGTAAGTCTCAGCATCTTAACATGGTCCATGCAGGCATACGGTAATTACCATTGGTGTCTTATTTCAGGCAAAGTCAATACATGTTAATAATAAATTACAGTTATAACATGTCACGCTCAACACAATAATCAAGGAGAATGGTTCATTATCGGTACTCTACATATATTGATTCTTGTGAGAAAAACTCCAGTATTACAGTGTGGTACTGCCTGGTGTAGTTGATGAAGTAGAGAATTACATCAACTATTACAGGGTATCATCATGTTAGCAATCCAAGTGAATATGCTCATAACTCAATATAGGCCCCTATTGACCAAGCTAGGGGTACTTCATACACCATAATGACATGTACCCTATATTTCTTCTGATTTTTCGAACAGCATTTTTAGACTTAGAAGCATAAAACATGGCAGTGTGACTAACGTCACAGGACCTACGAAGTACGGTAGGCATTAGGACTCCGACGAGCACTGGACTCTTGGAAATTCTGCCTATATTAAGATGGGCACAGCCCAAGTCAGAATCACCATTGATTTTCATAAAAAATCAGCAGAAATTTTCATCAAAAGTAGGTCAGCTCAGAGCTTGCTGGTAACAGTCCCCTAATGCACCTTCATGCAAAAAATCAAGGTTCTAAATGTCAACGGTTCTCCTTATTTTACCGATGAAAGGATTCGGATGGACTCACTCGTTGACTATCGGACAATTTGCAGATGGTAGCCTACTTCGTAGGGGAAAAAAACAATCTTTATGTCAACTAAGACTAAATACTGTAGCATAGATATATTATTTATCCCAAGAACTGAAAGACAGCTAGTGAAATTTGTAGAATGTTAGCAGAATTTCACTCTGCAGATGCCTGAAGTTAAGGATAGCTATCCCCTTAGAGGGTCAAAATTGGTCATTTTTTTTTTATTTCTTCATTCAAATATTCACTATTTCCTCTAACATTTGGTGAAAAAATGAAATAAAAATTATAAATAGAAGTGCTTCAATATTAGGATTAAAAATTTAGTTTCCGAGGCCCTGTAACAATTAAACAGATTGCCTTAGCTTGGGCTTGGCTACTATTATTTTTGTCTGTTAAATTTCCCTTTCCAAAACTCATTTCCGCAGTATTATGGTAAGCTAATTATCTATTAGTCCTACTTATTTACATTAATGTACCCCTTCTGATCAAAACCATGCAAACATCCTTATTTTTGTTTCTAATTATGACAGTGACACTTCAGTCAGACACCCGCCGTGAAGTAATCCACACAGGTGTGAACAAGTTTTAGCAGGTTTTTTAAGTTTAAATTGGACTTTAAACCGACTTGATGAAAAAAACTTAGTGTAATAGTTATCCAGAATAAGCAGGAATTCGAGTAGGTCCCATTAGACAGATTAAAAATGTATTTGACAATAGAATTCAAGCAAAAAATAGGGATTAATTCATCAGATGTATAGCTGGACACATTTTGCCCGATTTCTAACCTTTCATTTTTGTACAAAATCCGAAATTCAAACGTTTATTTCTCGAAAAGTATCCATGCTACGCTTTTGAAATTTGGCATGCTTGTTACTTATAAGGTGATCTAGAAAACTTTATCTCACTTTTTGTAAGTTCGGCTTCGTTTTTTAATTATCCAACTTTTAAGACAAACGACCGTAAAAAAGTACATTTTTTTCAATTTATTTTAGTAAAATAGTTATAAAAACAAAACCAGGCAAAAATTTAAAAAGATAGTGCCACGGCACTGTAGCGCTCATCTGGCTATAACTGGAGAAAGTGGCTGCGAGAAATTTTTACTGAAGAACTGCAATAGATGATTTTCTAACTTGCGTTGTCTCCCCTGAACAAAATGGCAACATAGTCGATTTCACAGGAGGTCAAGCTGCAAATTCATGATTGTAATTGGAGGTTATGGAATAAAGGCAATTATACCAAAATATAATGTGTGATTGTCAGTGAGCTGTATAAGCAATAACCAGAACCAATTTTTATTAAGTGATTGCAGTCGTTCGTCCGTCTGTCCACTTCGTGTCCGGACAGTACATTGGACAGTTTTAACCTACGATTCCAATATTTTGTGGGTATATGCACCAGGGGGAGACATGTCGAGTACGAAATATGTGCGACTGGGTTGTTACGATGGCAATGAGATGTAACAGGACATTTTCCAATGAAAGTAATCTCTGGTGAGGTATGGCCTAACCAACACATACCCCCATCTGTCTGCGAAGATGTAAAAGATAGTGCCACGGCACTGTAGGTCATCGGTCTGTAACTGGAGAAAGTAGCTGTGAGAAATTTTTACTAAAGAACTGCAATAGATGAGTTTGTAACTTGTGTTGTCCCCCCTGAACACTATAAAATGATCCATGCAGTTATTTCCTGAGATTTTATGATAAAGTTTCATGGGAAACTCAAGATGCGGCAATATTGGATTTTCGAAATGAACCAAAAAAGGTATCTTGCACAACTGGACCACAAGGGGAACCTGTGTATCAACATCCATGCAGTAATATCCTAAGAATTTACGATAACTTGGAATTTTTAATCAGACCATATATGGTATCCTGCACAGCTAGACCCCAAGGGCAACCTCTGTACCAAATTTGAGAAAGATCCATGCAGTAGTTCCTGAGAAATCACGATAACAATGTTTCATCTGGAAATCCAAGATGGCCGCCTGGTGGCCATATTGGATTTTTCAATCAGACTACAAATTGTATCTTGCGCAACTAGACCCCAAGGGGGACCTCTGTACCAAATTTGAGAACGATCCATGCAGTAGTTCCTGAGAAATCGCGATAATGTTTCATCTGGAAATCCAAGATGGCCGCCTGGTGGTCATATTGGATTTTTCAATCAGACCGCAAATTGTATCTCGCGCAACTAGATCCCAAGGGGAACCTGTATATCAAATTTGAGAAAGATCCATGCGGTTCTTCCTGATAAATCATGATAACGAAGTTTCATAGGGAAATCCAAGATGGCCGCCTGGTGGTCATATTGGATGTTCGAATCAGAGCAGAAAAGGTATCTTGCACAACTAGACCCCCAAGAGGAACCTGTGTACCAAATTTGAGAAAGATCCATGCAGTAGTTAACGAAAAATAATGATGACAAGATTTCACTGGCAAATTCAAGATGGCCGCCTTGTGGCCATATTGGATTTTTCAATCAGACCACAAATTGTATCTTGCACAACTAGACCCCAAGGGGAACCTCTGTACCAAATTTGAGAAAGACCCATGCAGTACTTCCTGAGAAATCGAGATAACAATGTTTCATCTCGAAATCCAAGATGGCCGCCTGGTGGCCATATTGGATTTCTGAATCAGACCACAAAAGCATCTTGCACAACTAGACACTAAGGGAACCTGTGTATCAAATTTGAGAAAGATCCATGCAGTACTTCCTGATAAAGGGAAATAGGGAAATAGGGAAATCCAAGATGGCTGCCTGGTGGCCATATTGGATGTTCGAATCAGAGCAGAAAAGGTATCTTGCACAACTAGACCCCAAGGGGAACCTGTGTGCCAAATTTGAGGAAGATCCACAAAGTAGTTCCTGAGAAATTGCAATAACAATGTTTCATGGGGAAATCCAAGATGGCCGCCTGGTGGCCATATTGGATTTGTGAATCAGACCACAACAGGTATCTTGCACAACTAGACCCCAAGGGGAACCTGTGTACCAAATTTGAGAAAGATCCATGCAGTAGTTCCTGAGAAATCGCGATAACAATGTTTCAATGGCAAATTCAAGATGGCCGCCATGGCGCCATATTTAAAATCGTATCGGCACCGCATGAACAAATTCTGGTGTACTCATTGGGGGGAACATGCATGCCAAGTTTCAGCTTAATCGGCCAAGCGGTTTCAGAGAAGAAGATGTTTACGCACGACGCACGACGCACAACGCACAACGGACGACGGACGACGGACAGTCAGGCCATGACATAAGCCCATCGGGCCTTCGGCCCAGATGAGCTGAAAATGAGATAAAGTTTACTAGTTCGAATTGTCTCCTACCAAGGTATACCATCAAAGTTGAAACAAGACCAACAGTTTTCATGAAATTTCAATTGAAAAATGGACGCTATTGTTTTCATTTCATTTTCTTAAAATTGGAATATTTTCTACACAGTAGCAGCGTCATATATACAAATCATATAGTTGGAATCCCTATGATGTATGCTTTCATAAAATATATAGTTTATTATGGTTATCTTGTATATTTATTGATACAGACGACAAATTGTCATGGGGGTGCAAGAACTGCCTCTAAGGGGATAGCTATCCTTAACTTTTGCTGTCTGAATAATTAGAAGAAATAGGGTACATGTAACTACTTGTCCTTTGTCAGTTATCATGTGTAAAGGAATTGATGTACATGTCCATGTTTATGTACATAGATTATCTGGCCATGTACAATTCAGCAGTCAGAAATAAACGGTCATCTCACGATAAAGCATTATGTAAGGTATTATAATTTGCACACATACATCATACATGTAGCACAAATGTTTATTCAGACAGTGCATTAAATCATTTCCATGATGTACATTACATTTTTTATCATGTTATATTACATGAATATGATGAATGAATATGATCAATATGAATTATGACTCATCCACCAAGACAGGCCTGCAAGAGCTGTATTCTCAAACAACAACAACCAGTCATCTACACATGTATATTCTCCTGTCTGCAACTTTTGCAGGACGAGGGACAAGTGTTGGGTATACAAGTCTTCGAAATACTTCTTCTAATTATTCAGATTATTCAGCAACACTCAACTTCAGGCATCTGTGGAGAGAAATTCTACTAACATTCTACAAAGATCACTGGCTATCTTTTCAGTTCTTGGGATATATAACATATCCATGCCACAGTATTTAGCCTCAGGTGATATAAAGATGTTTTTTCTGCTTTTAAGGGAGTAGAGGACGTTTATTTCTAGAGGTTGAAAGTTTTTTTAAATTTCAGGATTTTTTCATCAGGTTAGGAGAAGATGATCCGTGAAAAAAAAATATGGGGTCACCATACTCGTTAAAAAAATATGGCAGCCAAATGCATGTATACCACTTAAAAGCCATAACACTGAATACATAGGGAAATTTGATTTTTTTCTTCTTTGATGCTCAATAAATCAAACTTCCCAAGGTCAAATTTTTCTCATTTTGCTATATAATAATAAACACATATAGTGCTTGTTAAATACGTAATAAAAACAGGGGGACACCATACTTTCTTAGAAAATATTAGCGGTATAACTGATAAACGGAGCCTTTTCAGTCCTATTTCCAGTAGGGGGTGGGGGTGGGGAATCGGGGTGGGTGTGGAGAACATTATTGAAGCTCAATTTATTAGCCATTCAGAAGTTTTGTTTTAGTTGAAAGTGAATAAGAGTGAATTTGGGGGTATTCCGGAGCAATAATTTTCAACCTATGGAGCACTTTGCACCCTCCAACCATTGAATTTAAAATGCCAATTTTTTGGTCCGTCCAATCACACTATCGAACCACCAGTAAAAGACATAAATGGTTGTGTTGTGTCTTTTGTTGATTTTTATTCCATTTTGATATGTCTGGGTACTTTTGTTAGGAAATTCAGCTTGTTTTGAAGAATTTGACAAATGACCATGTTGTAGCCCCATAAGAGCAGTGAAATGAACGTCCTCTACTCCCTTAAGTCTAAAAATGCTGTTCGAAAAATTACAAGAAATAGA
The DNA here is from genome assembly GCA_036873755.1 of Hanleya hanleyi. Lineage (NCBI taxonomy): Eukaryota > Metazoa > Mollusca > Polyplacophora > Lepidopleurida > Hanleyidae > Hanleya > Hanleya hanleyi. The sequence goes on from JAVTVY010003463.1 coordinate 73,101, forward strand.
AATAAGTTTATTTCGAGATATTTAGTTTTCGTAAATAATCAGAAGCTACAATGTACGTGAATGACTGAGTGAATAGGCTTTAACGTCGCTTTCAGACATATCGTGATGAACCAACTAAGTACCACCCAGCCAAGTTGCATTCCTGCTACTTCAAAGAACAAATCTTTGAAGCAGCATGGAACCAGACACCCTCCATCCACCCTACAAAACACTGAGGACAGCACACAAGACACCATCTTCACAAGTCCAGGTAAATCCTAAATCCTCGCAGAGGATTTACCTGGACATTTTTGGTGATTCGAAGGAGTTCTTGAGTCGATGCCTCTATTATTCAATCTCGTACATTTCATCCCCCGCGCTTGTTTTGACTTCCGATGTCGATTTCCGATTCACAACATGAAAAATTTGAAAATCAATTTTCCTATTTCTAAGCTTAAACTTACCTTCACATACCTTATTGCTATCGTGTTCCTACGCGATTGCTCCATTGTAAAACCTTACCACAGAACCAAAAGAAAATAGTCCCTGTAATGCCCAATGCCCATGCGCGAGTACCCAGAACCCTCTCTGTCTGACCACGTCACTTCCTTCTTTCCTATTCAATCGCAGTGTGAATAACCCATCAGCGGGGAGGCTGGGAGGGCCATCACGGTATGTGAAGGTAAGTTTAAGCTTAGAAATAGGAAAATTGATTTTCAAATTTTTCATATTTCTTGCGCTGTAAAACTTACCTTCACATACCTTATTGCTAGAATATCATAGCAGGAGGAGGGAAATAGTGGTCAAAACAGAAAAAGTCTCAAGCATAGGCGAAGGATAAAACAGGAGTCAGCGAGATAATCGAGTGCCATAAAGACATATAGCATGACGCTATGGCCATCGATATAATCACCCAGCCCTAAATATATACAATAAGCGGGCCTAGTGAATAGCTGACAAGCACTAGACCGAAACCTCCCGCCCCCCCCCTCTTTTTTTGAAAATTTGGGGAGAGCAGACACTTACCAGATTTTTAAAAAATGGTAAAACCACTAGGAGGTCTAGTGCGAAGATGACGGGTCCGCAACCGACTGGGCAGCCACCAGGGGTCCCAGTGAGTAAATGTCCCATCGTTGGAGCGTCAAATCCCGGAGGTAGTGTGAGACGAATGTAACATTACTCCTCCAGTAGCAGGCCCTCATAATGTCGGGCACGGATCTATTGGTCCATAGAGGCCAGGATGCCGCCATGGCCCTGACCTCATGGGCGGAGACCTTGGATAAGGAGATAACCTCAGGTGGTACGTCCGTGTACGCAAAACGAATAGTCTTGGCAAGCCAGGCAGATATAGTATTTTTAGATATCTCCTGCTTTGAAGAGGGCCCAAAAGGGATGAATAGACGCACCCGCCCGGCTCTCATATGCTCCACACGTGCCAGGTAGCAGGAGAGAGCCCTAGCGGGGCACATGACTCTGTCGTCGTCAACAGCTGCGGACAGGATGTTGGACAGAGCCGGGATGACGAACTCTCTCGGAAGATTGTCGTAGAGTGACTGATTCTTAGCAACAAAGTCCGGGAGAGTAGATAACGCCACCCAGGTCCACTTAGGGTTGTATCTCAAAGACCTAAAGTCCAAGGCATGGATTTCTGATACGCGGGCGGCAGATGCAAAGGCGATCAGAAAGACGGTCTTGTAGGAGAGAAACTTCATCTCACAGGTGCCGATAGGTTCGAAGGGAGGCTCAGAAAGCCGTCTAAGAACCAGAGCCAAATCCCATTTAGGAAGCTGCGGCGTCGGAGTAGGCCTTTCTACCCGAAACGAACGAAGGGCAGAAAGGTTGACGTCGAGTGATGGGTTGACACCTGTGGTCAATTGAAGTACCCTGGAGATAGCGGACCGATAGCCGTCGACCATGGCCGGAACAAGCTGCCTGTCATGAAACAGATGCAAAAGGAAGTCTGCTACCTGGTGAACAGAGGCAGAGGTTGGATCAATCCCACGTCCAAAACACCAGGTAGCGAAGGACTTCCACTTGTTCTGGTACACCGCAGTCGTTGATGCTCTGGTGGGCCGGACCATCCTTTCGGACGCTTCGACAGAAAATCCAGCCTCAACGAGCTGATGCTGGAGCACTTGAACGCGGTCAGTTGAAATAGACCGGGATTCGAGTGGTACAGGCTGGATCTCGGCTGACGAAGCAGGTTCCACCAAAGCGGCAGCCGACGAGGCACGTCTATGAGAAGATCCATCAGGTCTGCAAACCAAGGGCGAGTAGGCCACCACGGAGCCACAAGGTAGACCACGCACGGCTGTGCTCGGATCTTCCGGAGAACTTGCGACAAGATTGCTGGCGGCGGGTAGGCGTACGCAATCATGCCGGACCAGTCCAAAGACAGGGCGTCGACTGCCAGGGCTGCTGGATCCGGAACGGGAGACACATAGGCCGGCAGTAGATGGTTCCAACGGGTGGCAAACAGATCTACATTCGGCGTCTCCCATATCCGAGACATCTGGGCTATGATGTCTTCGTGGAGCTGCCATTCGGTCGATATTATCTGATTCGGTCTGGACAATGCGTCGGCCAGGACGTTCAGATGACCGGGAATGTGGCGAGCTCGCACAGAAATTTCGTTGTCCCAACATAGGTTGAAGAATTTCTGTGCTTGATCCAGCAGTTGGGGAGAGTGAGTCCCTCCCTGCTTGTTTATGTAGGCCAGGACTGTCGTGTTGTCCGTCGCTACTAACAAGCGTTGGTTCCTGAGGTCTGGAAGAAATCTCTGTATGGCAAGGGTTACGGCCTGGAACTCCCAATACATTGATATGCATCTTCCTCTGGCTGTCGTTCCACAAGCCGGATATTGACCTCGAACCCAAATGTGCTCCCCATCCTTCCATCGATGCGTCCGTGAACAGTTGACGGGACGGCTGAAAGGGTAGGAAGGTGACACCTATCATCACGTTCTCCGGCTGCAGCCACCAGCGTAGGAGACGTTTGACATCCTCTGTCACAGGGACAGTAGGATTCAGGTGCCGTTTCGGCCAATGGTTGTTGAGGTGCATCATCAACGGCCGAAGCTGCAACCGACCTCGAGGTGTTACATCCTGAGTTGATGTTAACAGGCCGATAATTGCAGCGAACTGGAGAGCACGTCTGTGCGATGCCGACAGAAACGTCGGCACCGACGTCAGAATTTTCTTCCAGCGGTATTCTGGAGGTTTCGCTAACGCTGAAAGGGTGTCGTAGGAAACTCCAAGAAAGACTCGAGACTAGGATGGTGTCAACTCCGATTTGCCCTCGTGAGAAGATAGCCCAGAGCAACAAGGACCTCCCAAACGAAATTGGTGTCCTTGCGGAGTTCTTCCCTGCACTGATTCCGTAGTAGGGAATTGTCGAGGTAGAAGTGGTACTTGAGACCTCTGGTGTGCAGGAATGACGCCACCGGGTTGAAAATTCTGGTGAAGGCCCAAGGGGACGTGGATAGTCCGAAAGGGAGCACACGTAACTGGAACTTCCGGTTGCCAACCAGGAAGCGCAGATACTTGTGATGAGCCCTGTAAATCGGAACATGCAGATAAGCATCTTGGAGGTCGAGAGACATCATCCAGTCCCCTTGTAATAGAGCCGAACGAATAGACCGGAACGACTCCATCCAGAAATGAGGAGGCGGGGCCAAGAAGTCCTTGTTCAACCGACGCAGGTTTATGACCATACGCATTTCGGTGGTGTTCTTCTTGGGGACCAGGAACACCGGAGAATAAAAGCCCGGGGACATATCGTTTGGCGGAAGTTCTATAGCAGTACCCTTCTCTACTAACTTGTCCACGGACCTCTGAATCTCCATCAGGTGCTCCCGACGCACAGGAATTTGAGACGCCTTGGGTGACGCAGTCAACGGGGGAGTCGTGGCGAACTCCAGCCGATACCCATGACGTAGGGTGTTCAACACCCACGAATCCGCCTGGATTGCTTCCCAATTCTGCCAAAAACTTACACGTCTCCCGCCTACCGGAAGCGCCGGATTTGCTGGAATTGGGAACAGCGGCAACGTGCGGTCTCGCCATGCAGAATGCACATCTGCATGGCCCGTGCCCTCATTTCTTGTGAGCTTTGGCGGACTTCCCTTTTCCGCCACCACGTTTAGAGTGGCCGCTCCCCCCTCCCTTCGAGCCTCCGCCAGATTTCGAAGAGGAGGGCACATCCTTCTTGGCACCAGCACCGGAAGAAGAACTTGAAGCTGAAGCTTTCTTCGGGGCCGAGGAATACGACGTCGAGGCCTCTGGGGCCGATCGCTTCCTCTGTTGAGGTGCAAAATAAGAATGCGTGGTCCTGGCAGCGGACATTTCATTCTGCAGCTCTGGTAGTACACCGGCAAACAGAAGTCCCGAGGCGGGGGACTGCTCCCTTAAGGACGACCTCACACTGGACGGAGTATACGTAGGCAGGGCCGTGAACAGTGCGAGACGCCTTAAGTGTACGAACATAGCGGACATGAAGACTGAGGATGCCATCAAGTCCGCGTCCGCACGCGCAGCTGCCGTCAGGAAGTCCTTCATCAGGTTGACGTCATCAACAGGAACAGATACGAAACCGGAAGCCGACGTTTGAGGTATGCGATTAAGGATCGTCCGAATGGCATATAAGAACCAATCCAGGTGGGAAGTAATCGCTACCTCCTGTCTAGAAGTGTCCTCCAGTAGACAAATCTGACGAACAGAAAGAGGGATGTCTTTCTTGGGCGGAGTAACTCCACGAAATTGATCGAGCTCTGGTTCCTGGACTGCAGCTCGATCATGCCAGGGTGAACCGTGTACTGAATACGACCGGAAAACGGGTCGCTCCAGCGGGAAGACGCCATTAGATTTCTTAAACAGAGATCTAGATTCCTGTTGTCGTTGCCTCTCATCTTGGGTCTTAGGAAGAGAGAAGGCATCCCCCATGCGTTCAGCACATTCGAAAACGGCTCTAGAAGGCGGAAGTGATGTGCGATGAGATGGCTCTTGTCTGAGATCTGACATCGCAGTGACCCTTCTGGATTCCACAACTGGCGGAGGAGTCATATCCGGAAACAACTCATAAAGGCGTGCCAGTATATCAGAATAACTGGACGCGGCGAGATCCGGATCAGCATCAAACAAGAAGTCCGTTCTTCCGCTTCCGGCTCAGCGTTATTCACTGTCACAGGATTCACAGAGGTAAACCTGGGCACAAACGAAGGAGGTGTAGATCTACTACCCTGCGAGAGATCAAGTGGTAGCTGAGGGTGGGAACCGGAAGTTGGCCTTCTTGATGATACGGGGCGAGGTTGATAGCCAGCCCACTCGGGCACCGGAAGCGGTGTAGGCGGTGGTGGAGGAGGCATCAACATGTCACGTTGTAGAGCTGCAAAATCAGCAGACAATCTATTGAACCTATCGAAAAGGCTGGCAGGAATAGATGTTGCTGGAGGGCACTGCCTATCGGAAGGAGGAAGTAAGGCGGAACCGGAAGCAGCCGCATACTGTGACATCACAGGCCTAGCTGGGTATCTAGGCAGACGTGGGTGAGCAACCGTCACTTGACAGATTTCAATATAAAGGGGGCCAAAGACATTATTTTTTTCTCAAGCCTTAAATTTAGTTAAACACTTGCAGAATCGTTCTGAGTTTCATTCTAAATGAAAGTATATGGATTGTAGATATAGAATACATAAAATGTTTGCAATATACAAACAACTTTTCAAAATAATTTGATAAGAAAATATCGAATTGCTGTGTTGTAGGACAGACGAAAATCCTACTTTTCTTGGAGACCATAGTGCAATGCCATAGAATATATTATATCTGTATTGTTTTCAGCATTGAAATGTTCCAAAATATTGATATGGGGTGAAATTGTGATTTAAAGTTGAACTGCAATCATTGTAGTGTACAACAAAGCCAAATGGTGAAAATACAATATCTTGATCAATTTCCAAGGTTGTCCGTCCACATCTGTAATGTTAGCACCTCTATGGAATTTGGTCATCTGTATCATACAATACTATCATCTCATACTTTTAATGAATTTGGTACGGAAAATGATTATGTGTGGCTGATTTGGTACATAAAATCAACCAAAATATTTAAAAAGTAAATAAAAAATAAGGTTTTCAAAAACTGCTAACGTGACTCAAAAGAATGTCCGTCCACAATTAAAGCCACGTTAGCAACAACATTGTTCAAGCTATACTCTATTCTATAACAGTTAGTCAACATTTCATTGTAAGTCTGTATTTCCTACACAGCACTTCAACCAACAATGTAATTGATGAGTCATGTTAAGTGCAATTGAATGTGACAATTCAATTTGTTTTGTGTCCGTCCACTTATGTAATATTAGCAACTGAGTCACATTAGCAATACAACTAAGTAGGATTTACTCAAATTTTGTTGCAAATAAAGGGCCTTCTTATGTTTGCTTGGCAGAACTGACAAAGTGAGCAGAGTTGGTTGATAATAGCAGTCTGCAGTATTTATTTTTGCAGCTAAATCATCAGTTTATAAGGTGTCTGTCTGAATGTAACATTAGCACTGCCATGTTTATTGCTAACGTGACACATGTCCGTCCACATGTGTCACGTTAGCAATGACTGACACATGGTAAAAATATTGCATTGGCGTTATCAATTTGCCTGATAGTTCATATACATGTAGATAACAGAGCTTAGAAACCATATATCTGATCTTCATCATGATAAATTCTGGCATTTTGTGAAAATTGCCCGAAATAGGCATGTCCGTCTGTCCACAAAGTCCGTCCAAATGTAATGTTAGCAACAGTAATATTCGATTTTTGTTAACCTGTAGGTTGGTTAACAGGCATTCCACATGCCCAAAAGAAATTTCATCCTGATTTCTTTCTGAAATCATCTAGTTTGCGGCAAGCATCTTTTCCATAACAAAAAAAGAAATGTTTCTGACGATGTAATGTTGCTAACGTTACTGTTTGTCCGTCCATAGCATCACATTAGCAACCACATTAAATCAAAATTTTACTCAGAAAAACTATGCGCTATCTGCATGAAATGCTTTGAATAGTTTCAAAAAGTATTGTGGAAGCTAAGAATTAATTTTCAGTTGTGTGTGGTCAAAACGTCACTTACACAGAAAACCTTTGGCAAACCTTGTGTCCGTCCTATACCCATTCTTTGCATTTGCAGGGTACTTTTTGCATTGAAAACTAGCTTCCCCAGTATTCCGGATGGTCATGGACTGCTGGAGTGTTTATTCAGTTATACTACATTGCATTAAGAGAAACATTTAGCTCCTGCTTAAGAGTCAGAGCAGCAGAACACAGCCCTCCTGCAGTGATCTGCAGAGAAACTATCAGATGGAAGGGGGGCAACAAAATCTCATCTAGATTTTCTCATAACTGACTAATTATCTCAAAACTTTCACAAAATCAGATTTAAACCATCGTTGTCAAGGTAACACATGCAAAGCATAAAATAGTCAGTGTTTATTTTTCAGTGTTGAGGGCCACGTTTTGGCCCCCATTATACTGAAATCTGTCACTTGCCGTCTCGGTATAGGCGCATGATATGGCGTAGCATATCTAACAGGCCTAGGAGAAGGAGACCGGAAGTAAGCACCCGATGTACCGGAAGTCGGTCGTGTAGGAATACGTGTAGACATCCTACTATAGGACTGCCTCTGTGTACGATGTTCCTGTTAATGCATCGGTTTATGGTGTTCCGGATCTTTCATCGATGTATGATACTAGAGTTACGTCATCTATGAACAGACTTCCGGTTACGTCATCGGTGTATAGCAGTCCGGCTCTTCCCTATACTGCACCTCCGTATTCTCCACTTCCTGTACGTAGGGCAGTATATAGGCCTCCATCGTATCCTTCTGTGGCTTCTGTAGCCCGACCTTTTGATGTACCACGTCGAGTGTATCCTACTTAGGATACAGGCATACGTTGTCGATGTTCCGGTTGAGTAAGCTGGGGAGGTGCCGACAACGGCTGTTGTAAAGGCGCCCTGTATAGTCTCGGTAATAATCACCGTAGACTGCACAGGACGAGGTGATATTACAGTCGCTGGAACAGCTGGCATCTCCGTAATTAATGTAGACGTAGATGAGCTGCGTCGAGATGACGAAAGATTCTCCGGAAGTGACGGGTCCTTGACTAGGGTAGAAGTCACACTCTCCGGATTCACTATTCTGAACAGGGGACCTTCGGTCAGAAGTGACGTCACAGATGTAGGATCAAAGGTAGCCGTCAAGGTCAAGGGCGTCCCGTGCAATTGCTTACTTGCGGGACGGCCGCCATCTTTGTTCCCCACCTTGGTCCCTAGATAAACAGAATTAGTGCAAGGAGGAGGAGAAATACTTACGACATTCGGCAATTTATTAGATGGAGTTACATCCATATCATGCGTTACGGACATATCAAGAGAGGCAGACTCGTCCGGCTCGTTCACAGAAGAGCGAGACGGAGAGGCGACCAAGCTCTCGGCCCTATCAAAGCCGGGCGGGGGCAAAATTTCACCGGCATATGAACCGACAAGATATTGTTGGAATACGTCATCGGGCCACAGCTCACATTCTGCACATTTAGCATATTGATCGCACCAAAGACCTCTACACGGCGGACAGGCTGAATGCGGATCCGTCGTGGGTTTTGATCGTCCACAAACAACACAGAAAACGGACGCCATCTTTATTGATTCAACACGTATACTTCCTGACGTTTTTGAAGTCCAGGTAGGAGTCTCGAATCCAGGAATTTGGTAATATTCCTCTCTCTCTCTCAATGGTAATATCCCAGGAAATCTCCGTAGGTAATCCAAGGTAATGAGTAAGGAATTTCGTGGTATTCCAGATGTAGATCTTGAAACTTTTACTAGAGCACTTAGAAACTACGTCTGTCCACTACGATTGTAGAGGAAAGAAGGAAGTGACGTGGTCAGACAGAGGGTTCTGGGTACTCGCGCATGGGCATTGGGCATTACAGGGACTATTTTCTTTTGGTTCTGTGGTAAGGTTTTACAATGGAGCAATCGCGTAGGAACACGATAGCAATAAGGTATGTGAAGGTAAGTTTTACAGCGCAAGAAATAAAGCAGTTTGGCTCGCGATGAAATTGAAGCCTGTCACATCTCATACCTCGCAGCGGATTGGCCTAATCAACCAGCTTAGCGCATTCACTGATTGGGTTGATTCAGGGGAAACCCCTTCATCTATTTATATTCAGAACTCATATGGGTAACTAACCAAGCCAGTGTATCGATCACAATAGATCGATCGATACACTGGCTCGCGAGGATGACAAGACACAGACAGGACGCTTTAATACATGGTCCAATAAAGACAAGTGATATTACAGTGCTATAGACATCACATTATCAAGTTCTTGTCTCTCTCTGTCTAAGAATGATATACATGTATCATAGTATGTGTGATATATGTGTTCAGTGATGATTATTCCGATGTCTTTAAATATTTATTCATGTGGGATTCACGATACTGTATCCATAGCTAAGGCTAAATGTTGGTTGTTTGGAGTTTAACGTCGCACATAACCTTATCGATCACACGGTGACGTTGACCCAAACAAACATACCCTAGCAAAACCCTAACCCTAACAAAAACCTAATTTTGAAAATTATGCTCTACAGACACTGGTGATCACAATGGATCATCAGAGCTAAGGCTAAATGTACTCCACCCTTGCAACTGAGTGTCTTGCTTCTTTGTTGGGAAGTATTTCCAATGAAACGTCAGCACCTGATCAATAGAGAAGTTGTTATATATAAAATAGCCTTGTGTTAATATACACCAATGCCTATCAAAGAGAGCTATAATAATGTAACATCCTGTGTGCAGTTGTCTAAGTAACAGACATACATGTTACATGTCATCCTGCTCTATTATATATTTAAATTTCCATTTCCCCTTAAGTCATACATCATTCATGTGTACATACTGAAATGTACATTTTTGTACACGTATATTCCTTATACATATATTAGAATTAATTACAACCAGAAGCAGGTTTCCTTATCATCCATGGCATGCATGCATGATGTTGACAGGTTTCACAATCAACTGTGGTTTCATAACTTGATCATGTTGTTGGTATCACTGTTAGCATAATGCATGAACAATAACATTGTACTGTTGTCTCTGTTTTGGTGCTACATGTATGTTTTGGTATTATATTAATGTGTCCAATTCTGCAAAAAAAAAAACAAAAAAAAAACAGGGGCTTGGGCGGTTTGAACACCATTTGTCTTATACATGGTGCAACATGTTTAAATTAACAGTCTCAATCAATAGACAAAGCCTGATTGAGACACAATATTCAAGAAAATGACTGAAATTGATTCAATGTTCAATATGTGCAAAATTGGTCAAGCTAAACATATACCCTTCTGTACAGGAGTAATACAATACCAGTACATACATGTACATGTACATGTACAAACTGACAGTACATGTACATGCAACTACTGTACACCTTGCCCAACAGATCATTGACTGTGAACCAGGAAGTGATCAATTTACCTGTTGTACCTGTACAAGTATGACCTTGATACGGTCTGAGACAGTAATCATGTTAACATTACCATATGGCAATGCAACAAATTCTGAGATTGACTACATGTACATATCTATGTACAGGTATATCATTATCAGTCTCTCTTGTTACAAATCTGTGAAAGCTGTTGATCATTTTCCTGAATTTTGGTTTACTCGAGTGATGCGATTATCTATCTTAATTCAGAATGACTTGTTGATTACAAACTACATGTAAGACGCCAAAAGTAACCTTGATTAAATAACGGTACAGATGTTCCATAAACAGAATGATTTGCATTTACAGGAGCTTAAACAGAGGGATGTACATATCAATCAATCATTGATTTCCTGTTATGAATCAGTTTCATAATTTAATGCACTAGAATAAATTGTTACTTCCATTTAACTTGTGATCTCTACCACATGTAACAGGACTAATGATTGACAGTTAAGTTGCAAGGAGTCCTCATATCTCCGGACTTATTCTATGGCACGGCAATTTTTTTTTAGCCACGAAAACGTGCCAAAATTAGTGAAAATATTCACAGTCCTCGAATTCTGGCAAAATAAATATGATTTGACTCAAATATGACACTTAATTGATGAAGAATCTCTATGAACATACGCTGATAAACAGCTTGTATCATTGACGTCCCTGCTCTCCTTGTTCCCCCGCTGATTCACATCGCATATTTCGCGCCTCTTGGCCGTAAGGGGGCACTCTGCACAGGCCAAACACTGATGACCAATGAATATCACTCTTACGGAAGAGTCTTTGTCCGCTTTGTTTATCACGGCAACCAACATCCGAGCATCCATCACCTTTTCTCTCAGTGGGTGAGAGGTCTTTCGGCCAGTCACCATTAAATGTTTCCATCAAATGACGGCGCTAAGCTGCCAAGATTAGTCTCTTGGTAACAGTAATAAATTACCCAGCGTATATGACATCTGATGAGTGATAACTGTGTGGAAAAACGCGAGAAACTAGTGAACTATTTGCTCACAATCATCTGTGAATTACAGCAATATGAGTTGTCTCCCTTTTCAACGTTCATATGTCGTTAACGGCAAAACTAACAATAAACGGACGGCAAAACAGCTCTAACATGTGTACAAAGTTTCAGAAACATCCAGTAATAACTGTGTGACTAGTTTTACATAGAATATGCTCTATATATTGGAATATATGCAGAATATTGACAAAGTCCAAGTCTGGGTAATGAAGGCCTGGTAATTTTGACCAAATATTTCAGGTCATAAATAAGAGATGCATGCACATCTTCAACCTATATTAAACATGTGTACAAAGTTTCAGAAACATCCAGTAATAACTGTGTGACTAGTTAATTACACAAGAACATGCTCTATATATTGGAATATATGCAGAAAATCGACAAAGTCCAAGTCTGGGTAATTTTGACAAAAATTAATATTTCATGTCACAAATAGGAGATGCAAATCTTCAAACATGTCTAGAAAGTTTCAGAACCTTCTGATAATAAAAATAATAGGAGTAGTTGATTACACTAAAAACTTGTCTCTACATGGGAATAGATCCTGAAAATGGCAAAGTCCTATAAAGTTCAAAATGTCATAAATATGTCAAAAATTATAATTTTGCCTTGTAAATAAGACATGCACATCTTCAAATCATAGGTAACACATATGTAAAGTTTCATTAAAATAGAAGCAAAATCTTAGACGAAGTAGTCCGGACAAAATTGTGTCCTCTACATGAGAATAGATCCTGAAAATGGCAAAGTCCTATAAATTTCAAAATTTAAACGTCATAAATATGTCAAAAATTAAAATTTTGCCTTGTAAATAGGACATGTACATCTTCAAACCATAGGTAACACATATGTAAAAAATAATTAACAAATACTTCCCTGTAAATGTTGTTAATATCCCACTGATAAGACCACGCTTTATCGTCATGAGTATTTTAGGAGATCAAGCTGCCTACATTGATAACGTGAAAACACCGTTCAATTGTTTCAGATTTTGAATTGAAGACGGGGAAAAGTTCATTTTGAGAGATGCGGTAAGAGGGTGTCACTGTCAAAATAGTGGCATGGTTTCCACATTACGTGAGAGTCGTTTCTCTGTTTAGAAAATGACTGTGGCGTAATTTTAATCACATGAGGTACATGTAGTTAGCCAATCGCGGTTTAGTATGAGGAATCTGGTTACCTCCGAGCTATTACGGCACGGTGATTGGGTAACAAGATAAAGTGCCCCCTTACGGCCAAGAGGCGCGAAATAGGCGATGTGAATCAGCAGGGAAATAAGGAGAGTAGGTACGTCAGTGATACAAGCTGAATAGTATGAGCGTACCATGAACATAGCTCAACATTGGTTCTCATTGCAAGAAAAATATTTGAAAAATATTTTTATTTTTTGGTGCTAATTTGGGTAATATTAAGCCCTGTCAACACAAGTCATGTATGTTCATGTACACTTGTCCCTCATCACTGCTCATACAGAATACTGACTACAGAAAACAGTTTGGGACAAACCACAGACCACAGACATGAGCCATGACAATACAGTATGATTTCATGTACCTGTGGTTATGATCATATATGTTATAAAGAATTCTTGAGTCAGAAGATTCGTATCCACTTTAATTCTTAAACAATGCATGCAGGTTAGCCCCTGTGAACCGACGGGTGCATTGACGTGTGACTCCCGATATAAGTTTCTGGTTCATAATCTTCCTCTCCTGCCTAGAAATCTACACTACAGCTTGATGCAGATTTCTAAATGTTAAAATGGCATAAATGAACAATGTACATGTAAATACATGTATGCATGAAACTATCACACTATATTCCTATAAAAGACCATTATGTTTACATGCACATTGATGATAAGTTTGTCATCCTCAAGTCAAAAAAAAAATCCAGTTATCCCTGATAAAAATATTCTTCATACTGTAGCCATAGGAAGGAGAGTGACAATACCAACCAAAAAGTTAAGGCTGAAGACTGGTTTGGTAAAGTAACACAGGTAAAATAGGTAAAAACTGACAGGTAACAATTAATGTTTATTGTGAATGGCCCAAGTCAGCTATAGAACTGCTAGATCATATAGCCTACATGTACATGTAGAATGGGACCCCACCCTCCTGGATCTAGCTTGGATATAAGAGACTGAGTGTGCTGCTGCATAGATCTAAAGTAAACACAATACTGGAGTGAAGGAACAACACCCCCCATATTGAGTTTCAATGTATCCTTAACATAACAACCATGCCTAAAACATCCATAAACACACTGTTACAATCATAGGATATTGATAAATATTCACCCACAAGTACATGTATGTAATACATGTACATGTAGCAGACATAAAATATTCCAATGAAAGCTATTCTTGTTTTCTGAAGACAGAACTTTGCCTTTGATGGAACACTGAAATGCAAAGGTATCCTGCATACGCGGAAGCAAGTCCACTAAGATACTGTTGCGCCATTAAGCCCATCCACCTGGTATTGTTGCAACTGTAGGCCCAGCCACATCATTTGTGATCATTTAATGATAGAAGAAACTTCCTCCCGTGGATCAAAACATACATGTACTCTGAACCCCAAAAAGGGACATTTTCATTATGCTGAGTTTCTTTAAACTTAATAGTTCATTTTTTTACTTCTATTATTAGTTGGAAACAAGATATTACCTAGGATACATACATGTATGTTATAATATATGTTACCAGAAGCAAATTAAGTAGAACACTCATGTTATCCATGTTAACATAATCCTTAGATTAGACTACATGTAGCAAGAATGCTTTGGCCACCAACTCCCTGCTTATAATGCATAATTTGATGTACTTCTGCAGTAAGATTGGTAAATGTTGTGTTCATGCAGATTCACATGATTCAAAACAAAAATCGAGTGATGCATCATGGGAGATGTCAGAGCTGATGCTGGAATTCAAATACTCAGCCTATGAAATGCACATAATTAGTCACACCCATGATCCCTGCATGCGCGTAGCAGCTTTGAAGATTGTCTTGCGTGTTTAGAGACAGACCGTGTATGTACAGTATTTTGAAAATGGTCAAAAGAAATTGATAAACAAACAGTGGACTTCGTCGTTTTCAAAACTAACTATACACAAGGCCTGAACTAGGCCCTAAAGTTTGGTTGCTTTTGTTGAAGGAATAACTCATTAAAGTTCTCTAATTTTCTCATTATCAGGGAATAATGCAATCTTAATAAATTAATATCCTATCAATGCTCCCCCATCGTATATGTCGCTACCCTATTTCTTTTAATTTTTCGAACAGCATTTTTAGACTTAGAAGCAGAAATAATCCATCTTTATGTCAACTGAGGCTAAATAATGTGGCATGGATATGTTATTTATCCCAAGAACTGCAAAGATAGCTGGTGAAATTTGTAAAATGTTTGCAGAATTTCTCTCCAAAGCCATGACAGCAGCCTGAAGTTAAGTTTTTGTCATCTGAATAATTAGAAGAAACAGGGTATAAAGGATCTTATTTCAATTGAAGTTGTTGTTGAGAGCACCCAGGTCATGGTGTTCAGAGCGCCCAGGTCATGAATACTTAATAGCCTTATGACATTACGACCGCATTTGGACTACTTTACTTGCAGTCGGGGAGGGGGACAGGATCATCGTCTACTTTTTTTACCCCAAGGTTTATGCCAAGGAGTAGACCATAAATCTACTTCGCATTCAGGCATCACTCATTCTGGTGTGTGGTAACATCAGAAGATACCCCCCCCCAGCGTGGCGTCTGTTTTGGTTGAGCCAACGAAAAAGCCCCTACCATTAATGTCCTCTTCAAAGCACTATGAAGAGTTCTCGGGATTGGTTGATGATCGAGTTACTGCAAGCCGGTTAGATCCTGCAAGTCACATATCCAAATGGGGGAGCAGATAGGATTTAATTTTAATTAGATTAAAGGAATAATGTTGAAGTTGATCTTTCCATATCTTGACCAATTTATTCTTTCAAAATGTTCTGCTTCTCATACTTGTTAGTATGTCAGTACTAGTTTAAATTCAATGCCTAGGCCCACACTGAATAAGGCAAAATTTGAGGTCATAATTATTGACCTGCCAACTGAGATATTCAAATGTTCATAAAACATGAATTCAAATTTGGGCAATTCCATGATATCGCGGACAAAACTTGCAAGAATAAATAGCAGCTGTGGGCAAAATGATGCATTTAGCATTATGGTTAGGTCCCTCAAGGTTGACAATTTAGTGCTGATATACTCATTTACTGCTTGATCTAATAAATTAGGCAATTTTAATGACTACCAAATTTTTTAACCCTTTAAATGTACAAATTACTGATATTTCACTGTTGATTTAGGATTCCTCTGGTTATAGCCAGCTGAACCAAAGTGATTTTATACTTTTTATGGAAGAAGTGTCATTCTAAAACTGGTGGTTGAAAGAGCATATCTGCAATGCTAGCAGAAATGGATGAGACAAGATTTAGTGTCAAGTTATTGTAACATGAGTTACCGAAAAAGTGACAGTTTTTAGTTTTCAAAGAAAATTATTGAAGTTGTTGGCTGCTCAGTTAATTTTCTCTGCCTTTGATACACGTTGAAAGAAATTATAGCAGTGGAATTGATATTTCATCCATGCATCATAATTTATGAAGCTGCTGAACTTCGTAACATGAGTTACTTTGTAACATGAGTTACCAAAATGGGGTCCTGTAACATGAGTTACCATCATAATGGGAGATAACTCTAGGTGCCTCTGCTTGCAATTAGCCACAACTCCTGAATAAACATTGATCTGTGTAAAACCTGACAGTGCACGTCTGTACAGTATTACAAGCATCTTTCATGTAAGGTTCGAAGTTGTTCATCAAATAGTGACCCAGATCTGGTCTCGACAAGAAATTATTGATTGATGGGATAAATGGCCATAACTCTTTGGAAATTCATCGAAATGCATAAAAAACCAACAGTGCATATCTACAAGGTATAGTAAGCGAGATATGGTCTGGACGAGAAATTACTAACAAAATAAAGGGCCATAACTCTGTGAAAAATCATTGAAACGCAGAAAGGAAATCTGACAGTGCACAGCTGTATGGTACTAAGCATCTTCCATGCAAGTTTTGAAGATGTTCATCAAATAGTAAGTGAGATATGGTCCGGATAAGAAAAATTATAAACTGACGAGATAAAGGGTCTTCACCCAAATAAAAGCATTGAAATGTGCAAAAAAAAAAGATATATTATGGATGGACCAACGGTCTCATTGATCCAGTCAAGGGCTAATGCTCCTATAGAACACCAAATCACTACTAATCCTGTTGATTCTCCAATTAGAGGACTGGTATGTCTATGAGTATGGTAGAGACGGTTTCCTCAGTGTGGTTACCGCTCCTGGCATGGAGAATATTAAAATAGCTTTGGTGATAGAGACTGCAGAGAATCATTGGAAATGGCAATTCTTCAGGCATGTCAGGGCGAGATATTCTACTACAGAGAGCAGATGATCCAGAGACTTGAATCAACTTGATGTAGCAAATAACCATGGCCACTAATCAGTTCACAGAGAAGTTTGATAAGATTATACATGTAGCCTTCAGAACGTTTATAATCAGATAATACTTAAATTTCTTGAATTTCACACAGAATTGACCATTAATCATGTTGATGAATTTCAAATTTTATACAGTTATTTAATTACATTCTTCATGTTGTTTGAGACACTTTTTTGACACGAGAGAAACATGTTCCAGGAGATTAAATTGTTCCTTCTTTCATTTGGACAAACCGTAACATGAGTTACTGTAACATGAGTTACCACATGTTTAGCTCGGTGGAAATAAAACGGTGTTGCATCAGTTGTTTAGAACCAGGACAATACACAGTCCAGACAGTGTGCTAAAAGAAAAGACTTTTAATTCTCAGATTAATTGATTAGTATTCAGAGGTTTTTCGGAGAAACACTGTACCCTCCGAGGGCATGTCCGTTTACTGTAACATGAGTTACCGAACTTTGCAATAAGATTAATTCAATACTGTTGATAACACACTGCTGTGTTTGTGTGGAAACAAAGCTACCAGCTAACATTACTACCTTGAAAAATAGGAAGGATCTGGATGCAAATCATAGTATTAAAATCCCAGGGTAATCATGAAGGTTATGGCTAAAGTGTAACATGAGTTACCGTGGAATTGCCCATTAGTGAACTTGAATTAAAAAAATTCTGAATGTTAGATGTTACTATCTGTTGCCTGCTTTGATCCACTGATCTACTGTCTGCTTTTATTCAAATCCCCATATCTATATCATAATGTGTGCTCGATGAATCAAAGATTAACTTTACAGATTTCCCGAAAATTAAGGTTATGAATGAATTGACTCAGATTGGCTTAGGTTTTAATTCATTATAATAATGAGGGCAACTCGTGGCAGCTTCTTGTAGCTTTCCCCCAGCTTAGATATATGGCACATTTGTCACTTCTAAGGAGTTGCAGAGATGATATCCATCGAAGGACATATCATGTCATGATGTGATTAGTCGAGATGTTACTGCCAGATTCGAAAACAATGACATCACCGAGACTATAAATTAATAAACATGTGACGTGTTCAATGTCAAACCATAATTTGTGATATTATATTTTTATAGGGACATATAACACACTGTACATGATTATCAATACATTCAACATATTTTTGGTATCCGTAGTGTATAATTTTCCGATTTACTGTTCATGCATTTGTAGTACATTCATGCATTTGTAGTATAGGTAGTGGTTTGGTTTTGAGTCACATATACAAGCAGTATGTTCGCCAGAGTGGGGTGTGCAGTAGCTAAGATTCATAGCGTCTCCCTTCCCTCACCGCTATGCCGACGACAAATTCATTTCCCTGGTGGTAACTCGAACATCTCCATGGCGCACTTATTATTACCTTTGTGCGGCCTATTCGACCTTCATTAACTTGAGAAAATGGGTCGCCATGAATAAAAATACAGAAATGGCAGACTAAATGGCCATTTGTCGGTCAAAAATTAATTACAGACGTTAAAATTATCCATGTGGAGCCTCAAAATCACCTGAAATCGAGGTTCAAGAAGATGGGCATTTCCGTCATAACAGACCCCGTGTATACAGGGGATGATGATCACAACATCGATTATGGTATTTTTATTCTTGGCGGCCCTTTTTCTCAAGTTAATGAAGGTTGAATAGGGCGCAAAGGTAATAATAAGTGCGCCATGGAGATGTTCGAGTTACCACCAGGGAAATGTATTTGTCGTCGGCATAGCGGTGAGGGAAGTGAGACGCTATGAATCTTAGCTAGGTGTGCAGGAGTTATTTGCACTCCCTGATGCAATTCGCACACCCTAAATCTCTCAAATTCAACATCCTGTTTATTGAGCATAAACACCCTGAATGGGACAGAGCATACATAGTAACAAAACAAAACATCATTCACACTGATTATCAGTCAACATGATATCGTGTTATCAGCCTACAGACATCCTCTTCATAAACAATCGACTACACTACAAGTCGACTCGTGTATGAAGAAGAGAATTGTAAACTGGTAAATAATTTATATTCCTACAATGTTGTGGAAATTATGTGGTGAATGTGTCGTTTGACAAACAGATGCAACCTCAAAGTCAAGATGTATCAAGTAGACAACTGTCACCGTAACTAAACCACAATAGATTTATGCTTCAACGGCACACTTGTTTTGTTTTCCTTTCTGACAGTTGAGCAGTGACAGGCCTGACTCACTCACGCTTCTCGACCCGCAAATCCCCCGTACTTCCTTTCGCGGTAGGTCGGCAGATCTTGCTGCAATTGCAACGAAACGTTTCTAAATTCAAATGTAAAAGAATAGATCAAACATGTATCTTACCTCCGGCCAAATTTCGGTTTGCTTTATTTTCTTCCAAACGATATTTTGGCGGCATGAAAGGATGAGAGGGCATCTGCTATCGTTTCTCTCCAAGTTCCTGGTTGCAATAGTAGCTCTTCAATTCTCAGAGGTACAAATCAATACTTCTTCCGGGGTAGCACTACCCAGAATGCATGTGTATGACCTTATATGGACTGGCGGGAAGAGAAAATAGGAGAAAATAGTGCTAAATGAATACATAACGTTGGTGTTCAAAATGCAACCACAAGCTTTCCCCCCACTCTACACTTTTGAATGCAAAGAGTAGTGTATTTCTACTCCAATGTATTCACATTGATAGACACGAACACAGTGTAAGTGAATACGCCCGTCTTCTTCACCACGTGCACAAACGTCGTCTGCTAAAAAAAACAACTTGTTCATCTTCTTGAACTTCATCAGTTCCGTTCCCGTAAGTGTTTCTGGGTCATTCTACCATTGCGATATATTTTTTGTCCTACACTTCTATGGTACAGCAAACTGCATGATCTGGGGAAAATAACGTGACTTGATCTTTGTTTCATTATTTCATACATTATTTATTTAGTACACTCACAAATTATGATAAAAACGATACATTTTAATGACTTTTTTAATTTTATAGACGTTATTATGGCCTGTCCCGTGAAAGGTTAGATAGTCCTGAATAGTATAACTGTTTGAGACTGCTAAAGAGAATTCGATATGAAAATTAAAGATAAAAGTCATATATACAGTGTATCACCTAGTTCCGAACCACGAAACAGTCGGCACCTGCTACTGGCCATGTGCACAGTTTATACCCTAAATCTATAACTACAAGGTTGAAATATATGCTTTAATATCTGCTGAATATTATGGCAATAAAAGTTTTTCTCAATGATTTGTAAATATAGCGATAAATGGTCGGCTTATTCCTGACGTTCATTAACCAGTTCAAGGTCAAACTTCCAGTTTCGAATCGGATCGTTTTCCTAAGGTCTAAATATGTCTCAATAGCAATTTACCTGCCTAAACTCACTGGGAAGAGGACTACGGTATCCATAAATCCATGCAGAGATAACACAACCTTAACATCTTCAACATATCAAATTTAAATCTCGAAGATTGGAGCATAGGATCGCGCTTCCACTTTTTCAAATCGCCAAGGGACGTAACTCCGTTCGAATTCTGCATCCTTTAACATGGTGCCAAAATGTGATTCGGAACTAGGTAAAGGACACTGACTTACTTCCCGTAGAATAAAACGAATTCTAAGAACGGGATCGACTTGTATTTTACGTGGTAGGTTATTTAATAATTTTACACTATTTTGATACAGAAAACGTCAACCATCTCCTCCTAGTTTTCATGGATTAGGCCGACAAACATATATCACATATAGAAACAGAGCCCAATCGCCGTCCGCTCGACAAATATTTGGCCGACATACAAGTTCAGTTTTTTCTCTTCAAACAAAGGTCTGGCTGATGCTGAACTTGTTTACAGGAAGAAAATTAAGTATATTTTTTAGCCATGCAAGTTTGGTATTTTAACGCCATATATCACAAAAACAAATGCAGCCGTGAATCTGGACTGACCCGGATCTGGGAAAGATTCGGAACTAGGAAATTGTCTGTATATTGAATTGTCTCGGTACCGTACAAGTGACGGGACAGGATACAAAGGAACACGAACAAGAATGTTTATTGCTGATTAAAGCGCCCTCTTGAGACAGACAATCAAAATACAATTACAATCAAACCCCTTCCCAAGTTAAACCCATTTATAGCTCGATTTGCAGGATTACCCACCCCGAAAGTGTGTCAAATCCTTGACTGACAAACATTCTCACCTAGACCTAGTAGTTTTCTCTCCTCCTTTAGCCGCTAGTGGGGAGAGAACTACTAGGTCTAATTCTCACCTTTCTCCATTACATTCTGTCGTGAGTCTGACAGTGAAAATGGAGCAAATAAAGGATTGATTTTACAGACTAGAGTCAAATCTCTGGTCAGATGAACCAAGGCCCCTGTATGGTTGGCCATCCCTGCCAGAATTCGTCATTTAGAGGCTGCCTCTAAATAATATATACCATGGTATAAAATGCCAAGCCTGCCATAATTCGTATTTAGAGGCTGCCTCTAATTATTTTGTACCATGGTATAAAATGCCGAGCCTGCCATAATCCCTATTTAGAGGATGCCTGTAAATCGCCAAGCCTGCCACAATTCGTATTTAGAGGCTGCCTCTAATTATTTTGTACCATGGTATAAAATCGCCAAGCCTGCCATAATTCCTATTTAGAGGATGCCTCTAATTCATTTTAGCCGTAAGTCGTAAATTTTCGCCTTCTTATTACTTCCACCAATGATATGCGCTTTCACAAATTTGGTGCCATATCTCTACGCTTGTTACAAGTTTACTCATTGGTCAAATTTAATATTCTTGATATGACATCGAGTTGTTTATGACTTACGGCTAAAATGAATTAGAGGCATCCTCTAAATAGGAATTATGGCAGGCTTGGCGATTTTATACCATGGTACAAAATAATTAGAGGCAGCCTCTAAATACGAATTATGACAGGCTCGGCATTTTATACCATGGTATATATTATTTACAGGCAGCCTCTAAATACGAATTGTGGCAGGCTTGGCGATTTAGAGGCATCCTCTAAATAGGAATTATGGCAGGCTCGGCATTTTATACCATGGTACAAAATAATTAGAGGCAGCCTCTAAATACGAATTATGGCAGGCTTGGCATTTTATATCATGGTATATATTATTTAGAGGCAGCCTCTAAATGACGAATTCTGGCAGGCATGGCCAACCATACCCCTGGGTAAATTTGCTCCCACCACATTGGATTGGATATTGAATTACCCATCAAAACAATACTAAAAAAAAAAAATTGTCACAAGGGCGTCATTAGGCCTTAGGGGGGGTTCTTGGGTCCAAATGGCCCTCTCTCAGCACAGAACTACATGTTCCTATTTTGGACATTACAGTACTGGACTGCATAGGAAACGACCCCTCTCGAGAAATCCTGATGATGCCCATGGATCTCAGGAATTTTACGTGGTAGCAGAATGCGCAATCATCTTTATTGCGCATTCATCAGCTGCGACCCTATTTAAATGCCCCCATGACCGAGGGATTTTCTGAGCCTTACATGGTTCATCAGAAATTACAGCCATCCTAGTTATCCACAAGGATACTGCAGTTAGGTGGTGAAGAGGAAGGGTCAATATTCAAGTTGACCTAACTAGCTCATTGACTAAACTTTGCCGTAGGTATTATATAGGTACATGTATATCATATATCTCTAACAATTCAATCACACTGCATTGCCCCTCTCAAAATATTCAGGTGGCTGATAATATTAATTATTACATTGACAAGCAGATGAAATATAACAAATAGCAGCTAGGCCCCCACCTGACCTACATGTGCATACTATTTCTAGCACATTTACACAGTGATCAAATTCATTAGGGTGACTGCTCATAATTCAAGGCAGACTATCAGGGTAATGTTAATAGAGTGATTGAAATATTGAAGGTTTTATATATGCCGATATCCCACATGTTTGTAAACTTCATAAAACTGTACTTCACTTTGATGATGATTTTTGCTTGTACCAGTTTGGTTGTTATTAATTACTTCTCAATCTTTTTTGCAGCAAAAAAATCATGAGAATCTGAAAACCACCTGCAATGAGAGACCATGTCAGCCTGACAATCCTTTGAAAACACAGTGACTAGATGTCCAATGCCTGAGAGCGTAACATCCACTGGAAAAGCTTTTTTGGAAAAAAAAAAAAAAATAAGCTGCATTTGGCTTCAATAATTCTCCTTTAATAAACAAGTATAAAACACGGTGTGCTATACTGTTAAAGCAGCACATGATGCAGGCAGTTCCTGAAAGCAGATTAAACAGTTTTCAATCTGAATCTACATGTGCAAGTACACTTACTGAGAAGAGTTCTGTCATGTTTGAATCTTGCGGAGAAACTTCTGGTGGACAGACTATTGATATAGCATCTACATGTGATAACCAACCCCCAGATTGCCAAACAAAAGAAGATACAGACATGGCATGCAGCAGTAGAGACCCATCATTGATGTATGCTCCAGTAAGTTCTTCTCTGTTCGGAAGCTCAAGTGACTGCTGTTCAAATGTGTCGGATGAAAGTGACATCCATAAACAACCACATCTAGGGAGAGTAACCTCAAACACTGGAGAAATCAAAGGGAGTCCAGACAAGCATCCTTGCCCAAGTATCAGTACATTTATTCCTACAGGGGACAATGCTGATATATGTATAGGGGATATGCAGACAGACTTGCCGCCAGATGAATCTGTCATTACAGTACATTATGACAACTCTCCCAGCACAAGTGATGAAAAGATTGAAATCCTCAGAGGATTGGGTCTTTGTAATAGGTTACAAAAACAAACAGAGGAGGAAATTGTCAATACAGACGACAGTAAAGAATCGGAGCAAACGAATGAGACAGATGAAGTTGAACTTTGTACAGACTCTGGACTTTCACCTACCGACTCACATTTACACCAGGAGACTTCAGTGATTATCCACCCAATTGTTGACCCATCTGCAGAATCTCCATTAATAAACTCAGCGGATGATGCTGAAAATAGTCTCCATGACAGCAAGCAGTACCAGACGTGTGACTGTCAAAATGTAAGCTTAAATCTTGACAAAAATGTGGGAGAAGAGACGCAAAGCATTGAAACACAACAGAAAGACAAGCTAACAAAAGCATCTGAAGATACAGGTGAAACTCATGTACCAGCAGGCAAACTACATGTTCATCTACCAAACCCAACCCCAGATCATGAAGATTCAAATGTGATTACCTCCGTCCTCACAGATGCCTGTATATCGAATCAAAGTCCCCTGGACCAGACAAATGGCATATTAACTGACAAACTCGGGAGTGTTTTGAGGAAGTACTTAGTCACTTCAGTTTGTCTGAAACATGAGCCGTGGTATGCGGACTTGTCTGGCATTGAGTCAGGACATCTAGGACTGAGTTCGGAGAACTATAATGAAATAAAAGATTCAGTAGTAATACAGAAGAGAAACAATATTCCTGAATTGGAAATTCCCGAGCATCATAGCTGTAATTATCTTGGCCAAGCCCTTGATATGGGATGGATAGAAGCAACAGAACTTCTGAGTCATGATCAGGAAGTAGTTAAAGAGGTACTTCAGCTGCTGATCGATGAAGTTTCCTGTCTGGGTTTATTTTCGGCAGAAAAGGCCAGTAAACAGGAACTCTGTTTTGAATCTATGAAGAGTGGTGATAACACAGAGGATCCAATTTTGAGCCGAGCAACTGAAATATTTCAGGATAAGATTAACACCCATTACACTGAAGAATTCACTTTGAATACTGAAATCTCACTTCTCCTCAAGGGACAAGATCATTTCATTGTGAAGCAGGATGTGGCACAGACACCAGCTGTTATACAACCCAGTGCCTTTTCTGATTCTGATCTCGGATGTCGCGTGCAACTGAATCTAGATCTTCCCTCTGATATCACCTGTATGAGCAGGATATCTCCTCTGTGTCATGAGCATGCTAGTGATGTGACACAATCCAGAAAATCTAAAACTCCTCACTATGAACTTGTAAATGATCACACAGCAGACAGTTTACCGTGCAAAATCAGAATAATGGAACATGAACTAGACTTCACTGAATGTACTGGAACAACACCGACACAGTGCGGGGACCTTTTCTCAGCTGGAGATGCAATCGTCACTGATCAGACAGTTCCATGTGAGGAGAATACTGTCGGCCAAGCTGGGTATCTGAGTGAGGGTTGCCCCAGTGTCGAATCATTCTATGTAGAATCGAGTACAGGTGGGTGGATTTATTATTCAGACATCCACTCAGCATTTATATGCTTTTACATTTATCATAAGACACCACATATTGGCATGATTGGAGAAAATATCAAATATCAGCAATCAAGGGAGATAATTCCATCACAATAATTACATACTTTTGCTAAAAGAGCAATCAAGGGAGATAATTTTGTATTATCACAACTATTACTTCCCTTTATATAATTGCACAATCTGCTTGCAGAGCTTGACTTCTTCTTTACAAGTCACTAAGTTTTGAAGTAACAAGTGAAAGCCATAGTAAGTGGCCACAAGAAGTGACATATTAAAGTATAGAAAATAAATGTCCGCCTCTGTTTTGGTCATAGTATAGGCCAAAAAGGACCATTCTGATTAAAGAAATCCTTGGTGTGATAGCATCAGTATAATAAATAATAATTTCAATTGTTCAACGATGCAAAACACCAGCTCATCCTGTTTCTTTTTGCTTTAATTATCAATATTTATATGAATACCAGACGGAAGTTTACAGTTTTATACCACCTGAACTATTTTGTTCAGCATTTATTTTGTTACTTAATTGTGATCATTGATTTCAGATGAGAAAAACCTGCATGTACCAGAGAAGTTATTCCTGTGGAAAAGTGCTATAACCATGCCTGAAGTAGACAGGACAGTGCCTGATTGGGAAGTGTCTAGTAAGAGAGGTATGAATCAGATTGATTCTGTAACACTAAATAAATAAAACAAATCATTTATGTCTCAGTACAATGATAATCTTTTACATCCACACAGAACTGGGGTGATTTGGAGACTATGGTAAATAAATGTTGTGTTTCCTGTAACAGCCCAGAAAAAAATCCAGGTAACCGAGTGATCCAAACCAAGTGATAAGCAGAAAATATAAAATGAAAAAAAGGATGTTCAGTGTAATCGAGTCTGTAAAATTCTCTCGGTTACCTCTATAGACACCTTGACTTTAAGACTAGTATTTTTATAATGAGGTAGGTCAATATATTTGTGTAGTTTTTTTTTCCAAAATACAATAAAAACTTTTGATGTAGGCACATTTTTTCGAGGTAGGTTGGGTTACCGGAAACAAACAAGATTTTTTTTTTCAGGCCTAATCCCTCTATTGATTCAATGACAGGAAATGAAAGGTAATACATACCATAAAATCTGGGGGTGATGAATTTATCAGAACAGGAAGTTGACAAAATGGGTAAAAAAAACCTGGGGATCCATTATTTCTCTATTATTTCAATGATTTTCGAGGGTGATCAAATTTATTGCAAACATCAAGTGAAGTTTGTCCCAAAAATGGGGGTGATTGAATTTTTATAGGGGGATTGAATTATTAGAGGGATTACCGTAACCTTCATTGTTCCATAATGAAATGTCTATGTTTTGGGGCACTCAAATACAGTACAACAAAGAAGTGAGCACTATATTTGGCTGACTTGATGTTAACCCATTGCCGACTCAATGTTGGCCCATGTTTTCCTGATTAGGATAAGAGAAGATAATTGGTTTGGATAAAACACTTACTAGCTCACCGGGACCTATTGTTACAGTCCCTGACTGGTATGTGTAGACACTTGATTTGTGTAGTACGTCTTGGGAACTTAAAGCATTCAGATTGTTTGATCTGTTGAAATAAGACTTTTTTAAACATAGCTTTTTGAATAACTGGTTTAGTTATTCAAACTACTCTGAGACAAGAAAATTGGGCAATGATATAGAACCAATATTGTGTTAACAAAACCGAGTCAACATTGTGTCAATTTCTCTAGTGTACATTTCTTTGTATTGGATGTTGTACAGTACTATAATGAACTGGTTTCACAAAATCTGAAAATGTTCTTTTTGTGTACACTAGGTTGAATCTTCGCATACCGCTGTATGCAAAAATTTAATCCAGAGCACAGTGAAGCAGATTTGATGGGGGGGGGGGGGACTGAATTTTCCATATACATTATACAATTACAGTCTTTTGATGAGGTCAATATGTGGTTTTGTGGACCTGAGAAAACAATATTCACCGAGGCCGAAGGCCGAGGTGAATATTGTTTTCGCAGGTCCACAAAACCACATATTGACCGATATCAAAAGACTATAATTGTTTTATTATATGACACTGACGTCTCCTTCTCGTTAAATTGGTGAAAGCAGTTAGAATATAGCATATAATAAGGTATTTCCTTTGCTCCCGACGATCTCGTACTTGCTGTCAGCCAAATTGTACACCGACGGCCAATCCAACGACTATTTTCATTGGCTGAGCAGACGCATACGTCACACCGAGTCAATATCACATTTATGGACCCGCTTCGGAGGCAATATGGAAAATTAGCGACAGCCACGTGACGGCGAATGGTCCAATGGAGAAAGAGTAACACGCACAGTCATATAATAAAATACTTGAATGCCCTTTTAGTGTCATGATATATCTTTAAAAATGTAGGCACATTATTTTGATTATATGACTAAATTTCCTGAGTGTTCTATTATAAAAACAATATTTCCTGAATTTCAGAAGGAAATTTACCATCCCTTCTTCCACTAAAGACATGCTCCAAACCAAGAAGAGTGGGACTATCACGACGACAAAGGCTGCAACCATTACATCGTAATTACATAAGTCCAGGTACTGGTACCGAGAACAGAACAGGGAATGTTTGAGACATATATTCAGGTTTAGCAAGGTTTTTGTTTAAAACAGTTCCTGAAGCATTTGAGATCTTATGTAATTACAAGTCACCCACAAAATACTTCTCTAAGTAAGTTACCAATTAGTTCCAAATCATTTGTGGAGACAAAAAAAAAAATGCATTAAGTAGCTGCATTGTAAAAAAAAAAAAAAATTATTGGAAAAGAATTGCCATTGTTTATCTGTTGTTTGAAACAAAATTTTAATTCATGTTTATAATATATTACATTTACACCAATTTAACTTAATGTGTTCTTAATTTCCAAATATGTGATACTGTTCTTCATACAGCTGCTTATTGACCAAAAACCGAATACCCTTGATGACAAATTTCCAATTCGCTTTGTACCCAGTTGTGGTTACTTTCTTCCTAACTATAAGACTAGAGTAGAGCAATAGAAATTTCATGTGACAATGGATAGTGCTGTCAAACTTTACAAACAGAATGAATATTTAAGGTGGTGGTCATATGGGCAATACTACACTTTTGTTGCTGACTGGATCACTTCTAAGAGACATCTGTTCATAGTAATGGATTTTTAGCATTTATTTCCACTTTCCAATCTACTGCATCTGTATTCAACCCAATTTACACCATTTATTGCAATCACATCAGGGGAGGTAACTTTTGATAATATGTCACACTCAAGGGAGATAACTCTCATTATTGTATCTGTTGCTAGAAAACTTATTGATTTTATGTCCGTTATCTGTGGATTTTCCCCATTCCGTCATCATTATGCCCCCCTCTAATTAGAGGGGGGCATATAGCGATCGCTTTGTCCGTCCGTCCGTCTGTCCATCTGTCTGTCCGTCAATATTTCTTGTCCGCGCGATATCTCTGTTAATATTTGATGGACAGGATCGAAACTTGCATGGAATGTGGCCAGTGCCTCGCAGTTGTGCAGCGTAGAGTTTTTTCCGAGTTCCGGTATAATTTTCAAGAGTTATGGCCCTTTTTCCTTAAATCTCTGTGAATGGGACTTGTCCGGGCTGGATCTTGGTTAATATTGTATGGGCAAGTATGAAATTTGCATGATATGTGGTCAGTGCCCCACAGTTGTGCAGCATAAAGTTTCGCCCCGTTTCGCTCATATATTTTAATATGGATCTTGGTTAATATTGTATGGACAATTATGAAATTGGCAGGGTATGTGGTCAGTGCCCTGTAGTTGTGCAGCGTGAAGTTTCTCCGCGTTTCGCATATATTTTCAAGAGCTATGGCCCTTTGTTCATCAAGTCTTTGTTAATTGGGACTTGTCCGGGCTGGATCTCGGTTAATATTGTATGGACAAGTATGGAATTTGCAGGATATGTGGTCAGTGCCCTGTGGTTGTGCAGCGTGAAGTTTCTCTGCGTTTCGCGTATATTTTCAAGAGTTATGGCCCTTTGTTCTTCAAATCTTCGTGAATTGGGATTACTTGTCCGGGCTGGATCTCGGTTAATTTTATATGGACAAGTATGAAATTTGCATGATATGTGGTCAATGCCCCATAGTTGTGCAGCGTGAAGTTACTCTGCTTTCGGTTATATTTTCAAGAGTTATGGCCCTTTGTTCATCAAATCTAAGTGAATGGGTTATATTTATTTTGTTCAGGCTGGATCTCAGTCCATAACCGATTTGAACTGGGAAAATGGCTATAAAATTGTTATTCTACATTCCAAAGCAGACCACATAGGTCCTGAAGTATGAAATTGCCCCAAAAAGAGTGAATTGGGGGCAAAATTCAAAGTCCACTGATCGCTTCATAATTTCACCACAATATACTCCCAAGGAATGTAGGTCTCATAACCAGGTCACATTTTCAGATTTGGCGAAAGCCCTGGCGACCATCTTGCATCAAAACATTGTATTATTACTTGTTGGTCGATACTTGGAATATGTATTATGCGAGGCATGCTGAAAAAAGTTACTGAAACAGAATATTTATAATTCTCTAAATTAGGCCCTCACCGACCAGAACAGAACAATGGCGGGGCAGTGTCGGATTAAAGCGAAAAGGTGTTTATACAATTGAGCAATCTCTGATTGCTTCCTTGCTGTGTTGCCTTGGACAACTCTTGCTAAACGAGAGCAGAGAACAATAGAGTATTAGATCTGCTGTGAAAGACCCATGCAATTTATTATCATTTGTCTGTATTTCCTAATGTTAATCTTATGAGAGCTGTACCGTACCACAGTTGGGAACAGCCAGCTGTGACACAGCTGTCCGAGGCAAATTTTTTTAATGTTTGGTGAACCCCTTAATAATGTATAATACTAGTAGAGTGAATCAGTATTATTAGTATGTTCTTCTGTTAATTGTCTTCAATTTCAAAGGTTGGGGGTTAAATTATCAATTGTTGCTTGGCTATTTCCCTGCTCTTTGAGGAAGCTGTTTCTTGCGCTCATCCAGTTAAACTTTTTAAATGTTGTACACTGTATTTATGCATAGAAATGTTGCCTGTTGGACAGGTCAAGGTGCATCATACACCAAATTATTAGATTGCCTCAGGTAGGTAGGCAGGCAGGCAGGCAAATCGTACTTCAACAGATCTCTAAATGAGTCTTGTTTATTGACAGTTTCCCGTGAATTGGGACAAATTATATGTCCCTGGGATGCCTTACTGGTATGGGTTTGTCATTTTCTTCTTTCTTTTTATATTTCCTTTTCACCACTGTTGTCTGTCAAGTAACTTTTCAATGTCTTTGTTAGTGAACTTCAAATTTGTTGTACATATTGCTCCTGTCTAGTGGAAGACACCTGTTGATTTTCAGCTTTGACTAAAAACTGGAACTTACATTTTTTCTTTAATTTCCCCTATCTGTAAATTTTCCATTTGAAAATCTTGAAATTTTAAAAGCCTTAGTCAATCAACTCAGAATTTTTGTGCATAATGCTCCTGTCTCGGAGGAGACACCTATTGATTTTCAACAGGGAACTTGTTTTCCCCCACAATTTCCCTTACATGCAAAGCACAAGGAATAGGTGCAGTATTTTTCCAAATTTGGTGTCTGAAATGTTGTTGTCTGAAAATTATGTATATAGTCGAGCCTATAATTCCTTCCCGTTCTCTCTACATCTAGACAAAGTTGGCCATTTTTTTATATTTTATTCTGTTGGAAAAGTTCACGTGGCAGAAATTCATTTTGCATGATGAAAGATCACTGAAATTCATCGTCGAAACATCGAAATGCTACATCTTCACTTCTCTGAAGTGTCTTTGGCACACTCTTTCTTCTGCAGAGCATAACTAGAATAAAACTAACTTACTAAGCAAACTTCACTAGAAAATCAAAACCAGTGGCTTTATTTCACACATTTCCCGATATCTTCTTCCATTTTTACACCCATGTCATGTGACTCAACAGTACATCCAATCGAAATACAGAACTCCGACTATTTACCACAAGTACCACAGGTAAACACAAATACTATAATGGTTGAGGCGGTCAACACCTAGGGCAAAAAAGGTCCTAATTGGAGTGTGGGCTGCTCAATTTGCATTGCCATCTTTAGAAACTAAAATTTTATGGTTAATTCTTTGCATTTCCCTATCAGCTCTGTGTTAATCCAAGACGAGGAGCCCCATGTTGATGGGCACTCATATGTGATATCCCCCCCCCCCCAATTTTTACTTGATGTAGTTTATTAAATTTCACATGGAAACCATCCATTTAGCTATCCATATTAAAGTTCGATTTTGTGGAGTAAATACAGCTTTAGCTTCTTTGCGTGTGTCCGTATGGTGAGGTGAGGGAAAACTTTTTTGCCTCGTTTTACACATGTGGTTGATGCCTTGTGGCTATCGAATGTCGGATTTATGGTCTCATCAAAGTGGAGTTTGCAATTTGACAGCATGGTTTCAGAAAAGTCATTTCTGGTATGAATTATTTAATGTTATCTGAATTACGTCCCATCATGCTGATATTCAGATGGTCAGATACCTTCGGTAAAAAGCCCAAATTACCTCATCAATAACCTGATTATGAGAGTAGACCTATGAATTGTAAATCTTGTTCTATTCTATGCATTTGTTTGATCAAAGTTCCAGTAAGTATTAGAAAAAAAGTTTAGTATGATCAAATGCATGAAACTTCCATCAGAATTATGACGCCCTACACTACTGATCTTTCTGTTTTTTGGCCAAAAATTTGATACAAATTATGAACACTTTGTGGTATTTAAATAGTGTTTGTGATTAGTTTGAACAAAATTATGAACACTTTGTGGTATTTAAATAGTGTTTGTGATTAGTTTGTGGTACCCCTGTGGAGGCTAAGAATGTCAGGTGACTAAAAGTGTTTGGCTCTCATCTTCTAACCTAGCTAGGATATTTTTCTCCAGATTGGCCTATACTTATCCCTATTAAAGACAAGGAATCCATTAAGACATTAGTTTGTGGTACCGTTGTGGAGGCTGAAAATGACTGATGGCTAAAAGTGTCCAGCTCTCCACAGGGCTAAGTAGCACTGTTTTGTCAGAGATTTTTTTGAAAATTTAAAATTAAATTTTTGAAAATTTTAATTTTTTTAAATTTTAAAATTTTAATTTTTTTAAAAATCTTGGAAACACTAAATTATTATATAGCTTACTATAATACTCCTACATGGTCATATTTTAAAGCGCGAGCCTGTGTTTGCCAAGCATGGAAAATTACATTATATACCCTATACAATAGACCAGGTGAACAACATGGCCTCGAAAATGACGCTGAGAGAAAACACCACCGTCTTTTAAATCGGTCTAGCGATCGAACCAGCGCACGAAATGGACCAAAGTTGTATGCGATTGAACGAGGACATGCTATAGTTTATGTCGACGTGTCATTATCCCAACAACTGTTACTAATTATCACTGTACACCCAGATGAAGTCTGATGTTACGCTGAATTTTCTTTAGTCGGACAAGATCGTGGCCAGAATTTGTCAATGTAAACTGCGCTGGACAGGCATAGAAAAGGCTATATTTAGAGATATTCCGACCAATCAGCGTCGAGCTTTTATCGCCGACTCGGCCAGAAGAATTCAACTGGAGGCCGGCTTTGAAGTTAAAATGGTTTGAAATACAAGAAAACACGCATGGATTTACCATAGGGCGATGTCATGGAGTAATGTCAGCACAGGTACGTTATGTATTGACACCCTGCTTCAAAAAGCAGACCAATTTATGCGGTGATTGAAGAGATGACTGGCCAAAACTGCCTGCCCAGCGCGGTTTACATTGACAAATTCTGGCCACGATCTTGTCTGACTACAGAAAATTCAGCATAACATCGGACTTCATCTGGGTGTAAAGTGATAATTAGTAGCAGTTGTTGGGATAATGACACGTCGACATAAACTATAGCATTTCCTCGTTCAATCGCATACAACTTTGGCCCATTTCGTGCGGTGGTTCGATCGCTAGACCGATTTAAAAGAAGGTGGTGTTTTCTCTCAGCGTCATTTTCGAGGCCATGTTGTTCACCTGGTCTATTGTATAGGGTATATACTAAATATATATACTATATAGTGTAATTTTCCATGCTTGGCAAACACGGGCTCGTGCTTTAAAACATGACCATGTACGAGTATTATAGTAAGCCATATAATAATTTAGTGTTTCCAAGATGTTTAAAAAAAATTAAAATTTAAAAAAATTAAAATTTTAAAATTTAAAAGAATTAAATTTTAAATTTTTAAAAAAATCTCTGACATAACAGTGCTACTTAGCCCTGTGCAGCTCCCATCTTCTAACCCAGCTAGATAATTTTTCTCCAGATTCGCCTATAGTTATCCCTAAAGACACAGGGTTCCATTAAGACATCAGTTTGTGGTACTGTTGTGGAGGCCAAGAATGTCAGCTGGCTAAAAGTGTTCGGCTCTCATCTTGTAACCTAGCTAGGACATTTTTCTCCGGATTTGCCTATACTTGTCACTAAAGACAAGGAATCTCATTAAGACATTAGTTTGTGGTACCACTGTGGAGGCAGAAAATGACCGGTGGCTAAAAGTGTTCGGCTCTCATCTTGTAACCTAGCTAGGACATTTTTCTCCGGATTTGCCTATACTTAAATAAACAAATCGACCATAGAGGTCCATGTCCCCCGCTAGCAGCACCAGTTATGGTGGATTACATCCACCATAACTGGCGCTGCTGCTGCGGGGGCCATGGACCTCTATGGTAGATTTTTTTGGGTCAATGATATCTCATATCATTGATAAGAGTATGATTTGAAAATGGAGATATCGCTGATGAGCTTAACATAATCTAATACAGCAGATGGCACCCATATTGGATTATGCACATCCATAAAACATAATACATGACTGTTCTCTCACTAAGGTCAAGGGACTCCCCAAGTTTGAAGTAGATCAGTTGAATCGTACTCCAGCTATTGTCCGGACAAGATCAAACTGCTTAAAATCCAATGAAATCCAGTATGGCCGATGGTGGCCATATTGGATTAAGCACGTCCTTGAAAAACAATCCTAATCCTCCTCTCAACAATGTCAAGGCACTCCCCAGGTATGAAGTAGATCGGTTGAATCGTTCTCGAGTTATTGTCCAGACAAGATCCAACTGCTTACAATCCAATATGGCTGACGGCGGCCATATTAGATTGCGCACATTGCTGAAAAACAATCACAACCGTCCTCTCACCAATGTCAAGGCACACACAAAGTTTGAAGTTGATCAGTTAAATCGTTCATGAGTTATTGTCCGGACAAGAAAATCTAAGATCCAATTGCTTATAATCCAATATGGCTGATGGCGGCCATATTAGATTACGCACATTGCTGAAAAACAATCCCAACCATCCTCTCACCAATGTCAAGGCATACCCCAAGTTTGAAGTTGATCGGTTAAATCGTCCACGAGTTATTGTCCGGACAAGAAAATCTAAGATCGAACTGCTTATAATCCAAAATGGCTGACGGCGGCCATATTTGATTACGCACATTGCTGAAAAACAATCCCAACCGTCCTCTCACCAATATCAAGGCACACCCCAAGTTTGAAGTTGATCGTTTAAATCGTTCACGAGTTATTGTCCGGACAAGAAAATCTAAGATCGTACTGCTTATAATCCAAAATGGCTGACGGCGGCCATATTGGATTACGCACATTGCTGAAAAACAATCCCAACCGTCCCCTCGCCAATGTCAAGGCACACCCCAAGTTTGAAGTTGATCGGTTAAATCGTACTCCAGTTATTGTCCGGACAAGATCAAACTGCTTAAAATCCAATGAAATCCAGTATGGCTGATGGTGGCCATATTGGATCAAGCACGTCCTTGAAAAACAATCCTAATTCTCCTCTCAACAATGTCAAGGCACTCCCCACATATGAAGTAGATCAGTTGAATCGTTCTCGAGTTGTTGTCCGGACAAGATCCAACTGCTTATAATCCAATATGGCTGACGGCGGCCATATTAGATTACGCACATTGCTGAAAAACAATCACAACCGTCCTCTCACCAATGTCAAGGCACACACAAAGTTTGAAGTTGATCGGTTAAATCGTTCATGAGTTATTGTCCGGACAAGAAAATCTAAGTTCCAATTGCTTATAATCCAATATGGCTGATGGCGGCGGTGGCCATATTGGATCAAGCACGTCCTTGAAAAACAATCCTAATCCTCCTCTCAACAATGTCAAGGCACTCCCCACATATGAAGTAGATCGGTTGAATCGTTCTCGAGTTGTTGTCCGGACAAGATCCAACTGCTTATAATCCAATATGGCTGACGGCGGCCATATTAGATTACGCACATTGCTGAAAAACAATCACAACCGTCCTCTCACCAATGTCAAGGCACACACAAAGTTTGAAGTTGATCGGTTAAATCGCTCATGAGTTATTGTCCGGACAAGAAAATCTAAGTTCCAATTGCTTATAATCCAATATGGCTGATGGCGGCCATATTAGATTACGCACATTGCTGGAAAACAATCCCAACCGTTCTCTGACCAATGTCAAGGCATACCCCAAGTTTGAAGTTGATCGGTTAAATCGTCCACGAGTTATTGTCCGGACAAGAAAATCTAAGATCGAACTGCTTATAATCCAAAATGGCTGACAGCGGCCATATTTGATTACGCACATTGCTGAAAAACAATCCCAACCGTCCTCTCACCAATGTCAAGGCACACCCCAAGTTTGAAGTTGATCGGTTAAATCGTTCACGAGTTATTGTCCGGACAAGAAAATCTAAGATCGTACTGCTTATAATCCAAAATGGCTGACGGCGGCCATATTGGATTACGCACATTGCTGAAAAACAATCCCAACCGTCCTCTCGCCAATGTCAAGGCACACCCCAAGTTTGAAGTTGATCGGTTAAATCGTTCACGAGTTATTGTCCGGACAAGAAAATCTTACGGAATTACGGAATTACGGACACCGGTGTTTCTAATATCCCCCCCTACTAAGTAGCGGGGGACAACAAATTGCTTATGGATAACAACTTCTAGTTTATTCAGGACGACGTTTCGATACAGGTACTAGTATCGTTCTCAAGTCAATGACGTGAGAACGATACTAGTACCTGTATCGAAACGTATCGAAACTAGTACCTGTATCGAAACGTCGTCCTGAATAAACTAGAAGTTGTTATCCATAAGCAATTTGTTTATTTATCTACTTCCCAACTTCTAAATGCCACTTAAAGAAACCATATTGCCTATACTTGTCACTAAAGACAAGGAATCTCATTAAGACATTAGTTTGTGGTACCACTGTGGAGGCAGAAAATGACCGGTGGCTAAAAGTGTCCAGCTCCCATCTTCTAACATGTCTAACCCAGCTAGGACATTTTTCTCCATATTTGCATACTCTGACTTCTATCTCTAAAGACAAGGATAAGAGAAGGGACATTCTTAGCCATCACACTGGTTGGTACTTCATGGTTACTTGTGATACATTGAGGTAATTAGTCAGATCACTCAGGTGCATATCTAGTCACATGTCCTTGGGGGGAGGGGGGGGAATGTCACACTCAAGGTTATTTCACTCATATAGTGACGGCCAGTTTGAGTGGTAGAAGAAGCCGGAGTAGGCCTACTGCCCGAAGACGCCCACCGCCCGTCGGCAAGTAACTGGCAAAGTTTCACACTTTCATCAGCCGGTGCTATTTCAGCAGTGGGAGGCTAGCGATCACCAGCGATATGCCCTTCCCCTTAGACCACTCGATCACCAAGGGCCCCCATATGTCCTGGGTGTGAAACATGGAAGCAGATATTGGGGAATGTGTGAAATACCATCTTCATTTTATCCAGCCAATTTCTACGTCCCCACTTCAAACCTGCCTTGATTTATCTGGCCCTTTCAGTGTTCAAAATTCGAGGTGTAAATTTCACCTACTTACGACATGAGAACCAATCAGAACATACACATCGATTGCGAGTGAAGTCACGTAGAGTGACATCATCCTCTATTAGTGGAGTCTTTCCTCCTAATAAGGTGCCCACTATTTAGGTCAGCCAATCAATAATGCTCTTGTGCGACCCGTTTCGAATTTCAGATGTTCTCGAGGTCAGTGATGTCTCGTGTCTATTTATAAGTTATTTGAACATTGAAGGGGCCCAGATATATCAAGGGAAGTTCGAAGTGGGAACGTAGAAATTGGCTGGATAAAATGAAGATGGTGAAATACATGTAAAGCCATTTGGTTTTGGTTTCTGAGCCCAGTTTACTTTGTGAGTTACTTTTATACTGATTATGCTACATGTATGCGGACCTTAGGATTAGGATGATATAACAGATTCTTTCCAAACTTGGTATGCAGATATCATTCTACAACCAACATGTCATCTAGAATCGCGTCCCATCCACATATGCCATAATCTGGTGCCACCTGGGACCAACATAACATTTTGTTTCCAGACTCTAATTAGAATGCCTTAGTTGATTCTTTTCAGATTTGTATGTGGATATGTTGCGACAAGATATGTCCACATTGGTTACATCCAGGTGGCGCTACCTAGAGGCCAACTTGAAATTTTGTGGAAACTAAGGTCAAACTAGAGTGACTTATTACATCCTTGGGTACATCTATGTGGATAAATCCTTGGGAATATTAATGTGGATACCTTGCCCTAATATATTGCTTGTGATTATTATCTTCATAAATAACGAATGTGCAAATGGAATACGTCCTTGATTGTATTGGATCAACTTGATCTAGTTTTACCCACTGTTGTTATGAAGCCCTATTAAATTTCATGTTAAAAAGACTTGATTTTATTTGTCTGTTCATGGCAATTCATACTTCCTGGCAATATACAGGCATGGAAATGTTCCTTCAATAGGCTGATTTAAGACTTTTTCATCAAAATTTTGAAAAGTAAAAACTTGTCAGTTCTGTCTGAAAGGCCCAAAAATTCCATATTCCTGGAAGGGGGTGGACAATTCCAGACTTTTTAAAGTAGATTTCAGACTTTTTCAGTGGTAACAATTCCCATGCCTGAATATATTGCAACAAAGAGAGTGGGAGAGAGAGAATTAAGCAACAGTCACTACGGATTTAAACAAATCTGTTCATTGTATGCCACTTCATTCAGTGGTATGTTCTATGGCCATATGTACCAACAAAATCCCAAGTGAAACTTCAGTTTTGATAGTTATATCAGTGCAGTATTCTTTGAATTACTGCAATATCATTTCAACGTTCATAGTTATAAATAATTGGATTAAAGAACTTAGCTTGTTATTAGGGGTCACGTCCAATAAATCGAGGCACTTTCTCGATGCCTTAGAGATGGATTGAGAAATTTGTCAGTTGAAACCGGAAGGGCAGAACCGGGACCCCTGACGACGTCTCCCGGTTTGCTCCCGGTTCTATCTCGATCGAAACGTCCCAGTTTTCGAGATGGATATGAAATTTATCGGTAATCTCGAAGGGGGTCCCGGTTTGCATATGTCGGTGATTTATTGTCGTCAAATTGACCGCGTCCTAGCTTCTCAGGCGATTAGAGTTGTGCGGGCACCATATTTTTGGGGCGCACGTCGTATATGCATATCGCATCCCAAAATAAAATCCTGACCACGATATTTTAAAGATGCCTTCGATATATCCATGATATGAAGTTTCCTGAATCCAATTGAAGAAAACATTTCATTTATCTATATGAATTATAAATATAAAATGGAACCATCTCTCACATCAGTAATTATTGTTCCATAAAATTATTCTAAAACGAAACATAATAATTGATAATTTCAACAGAAAAGTTAAGAATGACCGGTGTATTTTCGTGGGCGTGTAATTTTATTTTACATTATGTATCATTCATCGCAGATTCCATTTTACTTTGAATTACTCTCTTGTGATATAGTTCAAGTAAGGAGATTATATCTACAAAGTTTATTTCTGATAAAAGCTTTCCTGGTAGAGGTTAGCGGAAATATTGACAGACGGAACTAAAGGTGTTGATTATTCACACCACAGTCGGTCACTGTCTGTTAAAACAACAGCGAGGGGTTAGTTACTTTGAAAGAAAAACTGGGGGAAAACAATGTAGGCAGGTATTGATAAGATACTCACGTTCTATTATTTATTGCTGGTTTCATGTGTCTAACAAATTAACCAAATGATGAAAGTAATTAAGAGTGCAATTAGGGTTTTGATCAACGGCCATGTGCATTTTACTATCAACATTATCGCATTTTGTCCAAGTAAAAAGCTGATAGAGAATGCCGACACTTTGATCACGCGTTTATGTTTATATTTCCCGGTTTCCGATGAATTACCAGCCGCTCCTGTAGTCTTCAAGGCCACTGTATTTCTGAATACCGGGGAAATCTTCGACAAAACGTGGCACAATTCTATCAAATAAGTTTTGTTAATAAAAATCTCCCATTCTGATATACTTTCAGAAGAACATGTGGAATTTATTCTAGACTTGCAGAATTTATTTCAATGCGCACTTCCTGGACGCATCTAATAAAGTGATTCAAATTCTAAAATCAGCCACCCTATGCAATTCATTGGGGTTTTTTTTCTTTTTTTCTTTCCATACATAGCGTGCAGTGAAATTGCGCAGTCAGAGCAAGTACGCGACAACAGATCTCCAGACAGAATAACAAAATAATGTTAACTGAATCATGTTTAATGTAATTCATTATCCGTGGCTTAATGCATATGTTCTCACCAAGATTAGCCTTGCCGCCTTCCGAATGGTTCAAACCTCCATTTGAAGGCATCTCGATTTCATTCTCGAAGCAAGTCGATTTATTTCGAGGCGGATCGAGATGGACTTGTGCTTTGAGAGAAAACCGGGAGCAAACCGGGACAACAATCGATAGAGATAAACCGGGACCCTTCGAGACGAGATATTTATCGTTTTACTCGTTTATCGAGAAACCGTCTCGATCGATTGGACGTGACCCCTTAAATTGGATATCAGGGAGCAATTGAACTGTATGTTTGCAAAGGTTTGGGGGGGAGGGGGCTGGTCAACTGGTTTTTCTCGATGTAGATTACCCTCAGCAGCAGGGATGTTCAACACTTCAACGATTCATGCAGGATTGAATAAAATCAAGAACGTTTAGGTACAGTGTTTATTATTGCACCTATTTATACATGTACATGTTCCGTATCTTCAATATTGAGACAATAGTTTTACAAAATATACTATTTGATATAACAATTCTTACACATTGAATTGAACAAGCAGAACAAATACTTATTTCTGAGGAAGACCAAGCCAGTGAACTTTGAATATTGCTCTAGCACAGTGGGAAGGCATTTATCTGCTGATACAGTATATATTGGTTCACTTATCTTTGCTGTCATACATGTGTATTGCACAGATATTTTGATAGCACAATGATGAGAAATAATTCAGGATAATTAAAATACCATTTTAGTACAATACATGTATGCAGGTTTGAGGATACCATGATACTTGGTCCATCTTTCATGAAAGGACAAGTATAGACTCCGGGTACAATAATGATTCCAGACGAAGGGCTTTTCAGTAATATAAAGCCAAAGCCAACCTAATGGAGGAAGCGAGGTGATAAGCAATCTTGAGAGCTGCCATTTATTGCATTTGCTCATCCAGTTTTCTGGGAACCAACCCAAATTGCAGTATTCCTTCTTTTTGATATAACTGTTACATGAATCTGTGTATTTTCTCAAAATGTATTCAGGAATATTGAAGTAGTCAATGGAAGTTATTGTCATTAACTTTTTTCATATTTTGTTAAAATCTTCAGATAAAAGGCAATCATTTATGTACAGTACATGTCTGATAAAATATCAGTTATTCAAACTGAGATGGTTTAATTGGTTTATTCATAAACATTTGCTGGGAGAAAAGCATTCTTGCAACATTAAAGCTAACCACCACTCATAAAAAGTGAAGTGAAATAGCATAGTAAATCCACTCGCCTATGTATCAATGACAAATACCAACAGGAGGTTCTGCTAGCGCTCGATTCATGACGCAATACTTGCTATTTGCTATTCAACCCCAATATTAGCCTCAACGAGATCTTGGGACTGCCACGTTATAGATTTACAAGTCACATGAAGAGGACATGACGTGATTGTATATGATGTAGGTTTCTGCACATTTCAAACTGGCCGAATCAAAATTGGTGGTATGATGGATATTTCGGAGTTTCACTTTGTATTGTTG
The DNA here is from genome assembly GCA_036873755.1 of Hanleya hanleyi. Lineage (NCBI taxonomy): Eukaryota > Metazoa > Mollusca > Polyplacophora > Lepidopleurida > Hanleyidae > Hanleya > Hanleya hanleyi. The sequence continues at coordinate 114,723 of JAVTVY010003463.1, forward strand.
ACAAGTTTTAATTATGAGAGGTCTTTTTGGGACTCCTGAATCAACGAACTTTTTGAGCCTTATATACATGTACATGTAGGGGATGAGCAACGAACTGTTTGAATAGACAAGTGCAAATATCTCGTCCTCAATACACGACTTGCCGGTCATCTGAAAGTTGCGCCTTTTTCAGGAGCAAGATTTGGATACATCAATGCCTTCAACATGGGCCTTAGGGAAAATCACTGTCATATTAAAGTTTGTTTATAGACAGTGTCAGAAGCTGACAGCGACCTGAAATATCACTGAACTGTTCTAGAGTGAAAGAAGTCTGAAGAAATCAAGTAAAAAATCCTTTGAAATAACTTTTCTCCGCAATTTTCAGTCTGTGCCTATACTTACAGCATGCGTGAGGCCAAAGTTTACTCGTGGTTCGCATTGCATTATGGGAAGGAAACATCGCTGTTTCTGCTCTTTTTAGATGACCGGCAAGGCGTGTATTGGAAATGAACAGAGTCTCCTTGAATAGGAAATGATCCGATGGGTACTTTGTCATTTGTCACGTTGGGGAAATTGCCATGCTATGTGCAGTTCATGTGTAATGGATAGTATTCATCTTTAAAAATGGGAATGACATTAACTCTGTTACATAACAATGTGGCATTAAATTAAAAATTTGTCAAACATGACGAGTTTCATTTAAAAACCCATTTATATTGTATACCCGATATTCTAGCCAGTTCAGTAGTCTTTGTAGTAGTAACCTGGAAATCCATCCTCAGCAAACTGAAATGGCAGACCATAGACCTGACGATGTTGGACACTATAAAATAAATGCTGTAGGACAATCACTGATGATGTTTGACATTGCATTACATGATCATGATGATGCAACTGACACAATGTCAAAATGGGATGAAGTGGGTACGTAATTTTTTTAAATTTACCTATCACAAACACTGCAAATCCATGCGAGGACTAATGAAAGATTTCATATGATTTCATTTTGATCTTCAACAAGCACCTAAGTTTCATACATGTGATGAACACTCACACGGTCAAGACGGTAGATATTCATTTGCTCACCCAAAAATATTGTGATCAAATTAGAACGGAAAGGTGATAAGCTATTAGCTGAATACAATTTGTAGAATCATATCTATGTAGTTTCTCCTATATCTACATGTACATGTAAGATGTGATTAAATTTATCAGAAAATCTGGAAAGGATTGAATGTTAACAATGTGATAGAATTTTTAAGAGCTTTTACAGTACATAATATTCCTCCATGAACACCATTTGCATCTGCATAAATATTGCACCATACATATATATATGTATCAGATAAATGTAAAGCTCAGCACTTAATGTAATTTGATTTGGTAAACAATTTACGTTTGAAGTTACTGAATAAACATATAAACTTAGATCAACATGTCAATGCTCTGTTCTCTTCAAATTGAACTAAATGGTTATATGAATTCTCATGATTTAATACATGTAACACATGCAGCTGATTATTGCACTTCACCATACATAATCATTATAATCCAGTAATATGTATCTGAGAAGCAATTGGACAGAAGTTGAAAGCTATTTAATTTCCTTCTAAAGGGACAGGTGTTCAGACACAACCCTTTATTCCATCATTCTAAGTAAAAGAGAGCTTTTGATTCATCCTCTTCATGCTGATAAGGGGCATCCATACAGCGTTAATAGGCAATGGGGGGAGTTGGGTTAAACATCCTGATTTAGAAACACACTGTCCCCTTTGACATGTTTAATAACAAACGTGCCAGGGTTGCTCTGGAGGCAAGGCTTTGGTGTAAGACATCTCATTGAAAAGGTAATATCCTGGATAAAATACTTACAGATTTTGCAGCAGATCCTTTGTCGATTATATTTAGTGAGTCTTACACCAAATCATTGCTGCTTTGGAGTTGAAATGCAGCTATTAGAAATACAGGTTTGGTTCTGATGTTTATGAAGCACTCGTACAAATTTTCTTCTCCTCATAATTTCTTCTATTTCAACTAAGGCTGGTTAAAAAAAATTTCCTGTTTAGCATCACCGCCCGCCCCCGAAATTTCGTCCGCCCCCAAAAAATTTATTTTTTTTTTTTTGCCTAAAAGTCCGTTTTCGACTCAAATGTGCGTTTCCGAGGCCCAAGTCCGCATTTTGTAGATAACCGAGCATGCTGAGTTGTGAAGCGTAGGCGCTTCAAAGTTGCGAAAATGCCATTGGTTATCTGCCAAGTTCATTCATAAAGAATTTCCACATCTATTATCGTACTTGTGGACAACCAACGTTTTGAAAATCTACAATTATGAAGGCAAACAGCAGAGCAGGACGATGGATGCCGCCTACTTTATTCAGAGCAGAAATTCAACTATTCAGGCAAGGTTTATTGATGATTTTATTCACACAAGCCACTAAAAAAAAAAAAAAAAAAATCCGCCCTCCCTACTCAGATTTATATAAAAAAATGATGCTAAACAGGAAATTTATTTTAACCAGCCTAATTATATATTTATTCCAGACTATCTTAATCAAATATTCCCTGTCAGATATCAATCAAGGACAAAATTTTACTACATGTATCATGTACAGAAAACAGCAATAAATCAACAAATAACATTCTGCCATCCAGTGTAATATGGCTCTCAGTCTGTATACAGCTCTCATAACACATGGACTGATTCTTACATATTAAAAATATGCAACATAATTAGACCATGAATGGTACATATAGTCTCCGACAGTGATGGCATACAATATAACAATATGGTTAACATAACTGAATCTCAATGATGGGGCTAACATCCCTGGACAACCATGACAACAGCTAACAAACATATGATACACACCCACTGATACATGTGAATCAAAAGAAGCTGATCACTAACCTAAGTCTGCCAGATTCTTTTAACAATAGGGGCTGATGCAGCCCAAATTTCATACACTACCTTTTACAGGTATGCATCCAAATTAGAGAAAATAATGAAAGAAAAAAAAAAGAAAAGAAAAAAAAACAACTGCAGGCAGGCCTAATTAGGCTTAGCCTGGAATGTGAGTTTATAATTTGAGGCAAAATCTCAAACTTTTCCACATTTCTGTACTCTTTGAATCCCACTTGCATGACCATAAAACACATTTACAGATACACATACCTGGTCAAAATATTAAATAAAGTTTTGAATCAGAGAGATGTATAAGTATGGTACCAGAAGCAAATGAACTAGAGGTCGGCATCCTTTAAGACCAGCTATAATGCACTGGCCACTGCCTCCCAGCTAAAAACACATGATGTGATATACGTGTAGTATTGGTATAGTCGTGTTCACGCAGATTCAAAACAAATATGAAGTGTTGACTTGCATCATAGGAGATGGGCTGATGCTGGAATTTGAATACTCAGCTGAGCATATGAAACATACATAATTAGTCACACTCATGATGCCCACGTGGCACCTTTGCATTTTGTCTAGCATGTGTAGGGACTGTGTAAGAGTCTAGTGGTGTAGGCTGTTTGACAGTGCCAGTGTCGTCCAGCCAATCTAATCTAATGATACACACTTCTAGTTGATTTGCTTCTGATACCATGGTACATGTACCTATTAAGTAAAGACCTGTATTGTATGTATACATGTAGCTGTACATGTAGGTTCAATCTTCAAATGAGCCATTTTGATTTAAAGCGAAAAACTTCTCTTCCTTATCATGCTTTTCCAGAATTCATCCCCACTTTAAAAGCATGAATGTTCGACGGACTCACCACAAATAATTATGCCAATGTTAACATGCACATGAACAGAAACTCGAATGAACATGATCAATTCTACAGAAACATCCATCCTGTTCAATGATCATCATACAAATCACAACTTTTCATATAACCGTACACAAGTACATGTTATTGCAAAATTTAAACTTCACTAAAAGTCAGAGTTAAAAACTAATTTGTTTTCACCATGCTCAATATTAAGGATAGCTGTCACCTTAGAGGGTCAAAATTGGTCATTTTTTTTTTTATTTCTCATTCAGATATTCACTATTTCATCTAACATTTGGTGAAAAAATGAAATCAAAATTCTAATTAGAAGTGCTTCAATATTAGGATTAAAAATTTATTTTTTGAGGCACTGGAAAAATTAAACAGGTTGCCTTACAGGTGATCCGATATCCAGCTGGGAAGAGATTAACCTTTCACGCGACTGTCTATTTTTAAGTCGTTAATAGCTGCCTGCGTGTGTATTGTATTATTAATTGACTCGCAGGAACTTCGCTCAGACACCTGCCGTGAAGTGATCAGCAGAGGTGTGAACCTTTCTCAGCTAAACAAGTTTTAGCAAGTTTTTTAAGTTTAAATTGGATTTGAAACCGTCTTGACGAATAAACTTTGTGTTTATAGTTATCCAGAATAAACAGGAATTTGAGTAGGTCCTATAAGACAGAATAAAAATGTATTTGACAATAGAATACAACTAAAAAATTAGGACTAATTCATTAAATGTTTTGCTGGACACATTTTGCCCGATTTCTAGCCTTTCATTTTTGTACAAAATTCGAGATTTAAACGTTTATTTCTCGAAAAGTATCCATGCTACGCTTTTGAAATTTGGCATGCTTGTTACTTATAAGGTGATCTAGTAAACTGTATCTCACTTTTTGTAAGTTCGACTTAGTTTTTTGATTATTCAACTTTTAAGACAAACGACCGTAAAATAGTACGTTTTTTTCAATTTATTTTAGTAAAATAGCTGTAAAAACAAAACCAGGTAAAAATTTAAAACAAGAGCCCAAGGGGCTTCAATATACGCCCGTATATCTGGATTATATTGGTCCAAATTTCAAGGTTGTTTAATAGCCTTGATTCCAATTGGTAGCTAGCAATCCAGAGAAAGGTCTACAATTTTGTGCTTCTGAGAATGTAACATATATCACATCTAAAATTGAATGATAAACTAAACAGGGATTCATAGACGTCCGTTTTTACTACCGTTAAACGGTAGAAAAAAAATGTCAAAAACTGAATATAGACAGCAAAAAACTCAAAAGTGTACGTTTTGGACAAGAAATACTCAATGTTTTTGACGAAAACTCAATACTCGAAATGGTGCAAATTATTTCAGTGATGTGAAAATCATCTCCGATCCTTCGACAATTTGCGAGTTCTGCGAAACGTACACAAACGGAAGTGGCGGTTTTCACATGTTTTGCTGACGTAATGCGCTAACTAAACCTCGGAGACCTTTGCTCGATTATTTTTTGGGAGCCTCGAATACTCTCTGTAATGGTTCCCGACTGGCGCCGAAGGTATGAGTGTATTCTCCTTCGCTCGGCTGCTGGTGCACAGCTACCTACGTTAAACCCAACAGACGAAAACAGTCTATATGAAGGAATTGAATGCTAGCTGGCGGTCTGCAGACGAAAAGTACACGAGGGTGAAACTGAAACCTGGGACATTTTGGATATCATTTAGCAGATGAATTTGATTCGGATTCGTTCATAATTAGAATGACAAACAATTTTCCCTAAGACAGAACATCGGGCAAAGTAGAATCAAGCGGTAGGAAATTTATGAAAATAAAAATGGATCGTTTCAGCAGAGACATTGCGTGTATGATACCTGTCATGAACAACAACAACAACGCGGTCTAGCACTTTACGTTGAGAACATGCATTTCTTCAGAAGTCGGTTTATTTGAGGTCTAGATTTTAACTTTAACGGCATTGCATTTCTTGTTTATGTCCGTGACTCTTGAATTTTTGTTGGTAATTTTTATCTTTCACTGTAAAAACCATCATGGTATAAAATGAGAAAATGTGGTACAAAAATATCTGGAATTTCCTTATTTTTTTTAATGTTTTTGCGTATCTCATATAAATCCATAGCCTAGTCTTTATATAAAGGTTCATTAATAGCAATTGTTGATTTACTGCTTGTCAGGGAATGCAGCAGGTGGCCAGATTTTTATTTATTTATTTATTTTTATGATTATTTTTTTTTTTTTGCAATGCAGACAATTCCAATATTTGTTTCATATGCAATACAAAGATACAAATGAAATAAATTTAAGAGTATATACTTACCACTTACCAACATGTTTAGGTTGAATACCGCTCATCAATGGAGATGATCACTCGCCTGAACTAATTTGTGCTATTATATGTGTGCTAACCACCCTCCTCAGAATAAATGAGGCGATTTCAATTTTTCCCATTGAGAAGTTTACATCTAGTTGTGCAGTAACTAGCACTAGTGAAAATGGCAACTGGTCACGAAATGCTTGGTTCCGCAAATTTGGATTCTTTGGATTCTCGCAAACTAAGCCATTTTTGCGAAATTCTACCCCTGCAGTTCCTTTGTTCTGAAGTTCGACGGCAACCATGCGATGGACGTAAAGTAGAAGTCTGAGTTCAAGACATCATTCTGCTTGACAGCTGCTACATCTTACGTGAAAATCCGCTGATGATGTAAGGATTTTATAGCGTCTCTTGCAAGCGTTATATGATAATTATCTTTGAATGTTTATGATAGTTTGTGATCTCTTACCGCTGTTGGTGTTGCTACAAACACGAGGTCCAAAAAAATGAAATCTATTAAAATAAGTGAGCAAGTTACAATACAGAACATGTGTTTTTTTGTCATTCAGATGACCATTATCCAAATCACATTAGATAGCTCACCTTAGTACTACAGAAACTATTTGTTCATATCTTAATTGGTAGGGTGGTAAAAACATTCAAAAACTCAATATCAACTTGTGGGTGGGCCGTAAAAACTTGGAAAAACTCAATTTGAGCATAAAAAGAACTCAATATTTTATAGTGGGTAGTAAAAATTTGGACTTCTATGAATCCCTGCTAAAATGAGCTTAACTCTTGGAAACTAGTTGACCTTGGAGCAAGGACCGAGAGCTCACATATCCCACACTGAAATCGACAATAGTCAAACACAAGAAAATAGTAGTTTTCCTGCAAATGCATTTCTTTCAGATGAGAGAATTTTTCATGAAGGAAGAAGAAAGGGATTAAGTAAACCACATTCTTGAGTTGATAAACAGGTATGAAGTTCATAAAGGACCCCTCTCCCCGTTAAATTAGTAAAAGTATGGTTTTTATTTCACAACAGTTTAACTAAATGTAGCTGTTTCAAACACAGGAGACTCCACAGGACAAATGCCATATACATGTTGGGGAGAGAACTCTGAATATTCCAATCTAACACATATAATCAGCTAAACATGATTCAGTTTTGGGGGACTGTGACAATGACCTTTGACAAATTGATGTATGGCTCCTCTTCGCCATGCGAGTAAGGTATTTGATACCATTCCATACCATGAAACTAGAGATATCGTATGGACAACAAATGTTAATGGATGGATGGACAGAACGCAACATTGCATTACATGACCTCATCTTCGATAGGCATATGAAAAAATGTGACTTAATGATATCTGATTTTGGAGTCACAGTGACCTTGACCTTTGACCTTGACCTAAATTTTGGTACACGTCACATTATCTTCCCGTCAATATATCAATGGACACAAAAAAAATCATGATTTTTATGAATTTCATGATTTTGGGGGTCACAGTGACCTTGACATTCGGCCTTGACCTACATTTTCGTACGTGGCACATCATGTCCCCCTAATGTATCTAGACACAAAAAAAAAGTACTTTTCAAAGATTTCTCGATTCTGGAGTCGCAGTGACCTTGACCTAAATTTTGGTACATGACAAACCCCGTAATTTCTCAATGGACACAGAAATCATGATTTTTAACAATTTCCTGGTTTTGGGGTCACAGTGACCTTTGACCTTGACCTAATTTTTGGTATGCGAAGTTCATTTCGGTATGCGAACTTCATTTCCCCCTATTGAATCCACTCACCAAAAATTAGTAGTTTTTAATGATTTCCTGACTTTTAAGTCACACTGACCTTTGACCTTGATTCTGGTGTAACAGTGATCTTGACTATTGACCTGGATCTAAATTTTGGTACATGACAAAATGGCTACCCGTATTTTCTCAATGGACTCAAGAAATCATGATTTTAGGTCACAGTGACCTTGACCTTTGACCTTGACCTACATTTTGATATGTGACACATCGTGTCCCCTAATGTATCTACTGACACAAAGAAATGTTATTTTTAATAATTTTCTAATTTTTGGGTCACAGTGACCTTTGACCTTCAACCTTGACCTATATTTTGGTATGGGACACTTCATTTCCCCCTATTGAATCCACTCACAAAAAATTAGAAATTTTTAATGATTTCCTGATTTTTCGGTCACACTGACCTTTGACCTCCGACCTCGACCTACATTTGATATGCAACACATCGTTCCCCCCCTAGGGCATCCACTCACCAAAAATTAGAACTGTAGATAGAAAACTGTCAATGATCAGTGATTTCCTGATTTTAGGCAACAGTGACCTTTGACCTCTGACCTCGACCTCATTTTGGTACGCGACACATCGTCTCCGCCTAGCGTATCCACTCACAAAAAATTGCAACTGTGGATAGAAAACGATCACAGATATAGACCGGACACGAACACTTCAGTGATTTCCTGTTTTTTAGGCCAGTGACCTTTGACCTCTGACCTTGACCTTCATTTTGGTACGCGACACATCGTCTCCCCATAGGGTATCCAGTCACCAAAAATTAGAACTGTAGATAGAAAACTGTCCCAGATATAGACCGGACACGGGGGACAGACAGACGGACGGACAGACGGACAGATGGACGGAAACCGCCATCACATAATACGTCCGCCTTTTGGCGGGCGTATAAAAATGAGATACAGTTTACTAGTTTGAATTGTCTCCTATCAATGTGTACCATCAAAGTTGAAACAAGGCCAACAGTTTTCATGAAATTTCATTTGAAACATGGACGCTATTGTTTTCATTTGAATTTTTTAAAATTGGAATATTTTCTACACAGTAGCAGCGTTGGTTATACAAATCATATAGTTGGAATCCCTACGATGTACGCTTTCATAAAATTTATAGTTTATTATGGTTATCTTGTATATTTATTGATACCGAAGACAAATTGCCACGGGGGTGCAAAAACTGCCTCTAAGGGGACAGGTCTCCTTAAGTTTGAATATCACCTGCTTTGACATTGATGCATTGCGGTTTAGAAAGGATATTATAAATATTACAGGGCTCTCTTCGATAATAATTAGCTTTTAGATTATTGTGAAGCAAATCAGCAAGCTCAATCTAATGACCTAATGCCCCCCAATCCAACCATATCTTACTTAGATGCAAGATCCTGTCTCAAAAAGAGCCCCTCGACATGCTCAAAGGAAATGGCATGGTTCAGTGGAAACTTTCGCCACAAATGAACACTCACTTTTTTGATTGATCAAATTGTGTACATGAGCTAATGATATCACGATGTTAGAACAATCAAATTGTGCCATAACAATGAAATGGAACTTCCATGGTAGATTGGAGTTATTATAAATATCTATTCATATTCAAATACCCCCACCCACCCTTTAGTTCCAAATTAGAATTTATGAGCAGTTAAGCAAGCTATATTTGAATTATCATAATCTGTATTATTTTGAACTTTACATCGTCTCTCAAAATGATGAGGGTAAAGTAACATTGTATTAAAATACAATTTTCTTGGTACAAATTATATAAGCTTATGTAGCACTCTTCATTAGCACACTTGAAACTTGTGAAAATGATGTCCTAAATTCATAGGAGGCATGCTGATGCTGATTATACATGTAGTCTCTGTCTGTTATATCTCAGCAGGGCTTGCTTCGCCAGACTTGTCAGACACGAAAATTCAGACAGTTTCCCACAATTCCACCCAACAGGAATCTGAAGGAGTTGGTTTGAAAGTTTTCTCAAACTTCACAGGAATCGGTTGGAATACCAACATGACTGAGGGAAAGTGGATTCCCGCAGGATTGTGAAAATCAGCACAATAATCGATCCGCTGTCACTTTCATTCTTCAAATTTATTCTTCCACACAGATAAAATTCAATCCAGTGAACGCATATCACCAATGGATACTGGTTCATCATGCTCGTTTACCTGGCTTGGTCATGTTGGTAGGATTTGAGAGGGGTCATGTTTTACTAAATGATCTGATACTGTAGTGTGAAGGGAAAATATGTATTTTTCAAAGGGTCCAAGTGATGTGCCTGCTGACATACATAGTATACATAGTAATATGTAACCCATAGCATTAAACCTTTTCCAAAGCTGTTTTTCACATCCAAAGCTGTAAGAAATGAGATTGTTTGGAAGTACTGATTCAGTCATTTTAAACTGATTGTGTGATTAATAAAATAAAATAACACCCAGGAGGCAACATTAAAGCTCCACTCCAACTAAAACCTCACATGAGAAACAACCATAACACCATGAGACGGCATGTTTAAAGCTTACGAGCTCAGCTGTGTTCTTTAGAAGACTTAGCATGTAGTTTGGCTGGGTAAAACACAATAAAAACGGTAACTCGGGGAGAGATCGGAAATCACAGTTGACAGGAATCATACTGGGTCACGGGTCCCAGTATCAGTACTTGATGCCCAACTGCGTGCCTTTTTCACATTGCACAACCACTTAATGATGCGAGCATTTCTTTCTACAATGGATGTTCCAGGAGTTGGCTTTTCCCCTCCTCCAGACTCGGAATGTCCAGTTTTCTCACTTTTTTCCATCCCACTAGAGATACTTCTTGCATCCGGAGAATCTAATGATAGACTATCCAAGAAATCTAAATCACTGAAACTTTGAGATTGTTTTCTCAACATTGGGTCAATGACCACTTTGTCCAAACCCATTTCATTGAAGAATCTTTCCAGATCAGCACTAGTTCTGGAAATTCTGGAACTGAGATCAGAGAAATCAGCACTGCTTCTGGAATGGCGGCTACTGATGTCGGACTGTGAGCGATGAATAGCTTTTTTCTGCCGATGCAATCCGTCAGGCAGGTCCATGCTGCTGTGTAAAGATGCGGTCTCCTTTCCACCAGGAGCAGTGACGGCTGAATCACTAATGAGCTGTCGACACCGGTTGTGAGACAGATGCATGCTCATCAATTTACCGTTACCTTTAGTTTTTCTGGTGTTATCCATTGGAGATGGAGCTTCCCCTGAAGCTGGATCAAGTGCCTTGGAAACTTGGCTTGGTTCAGAAACACTGTTTGTTATGTCACACTTGTTAATCGGTGCTAAATGACCATCACCGACTCTAGCAGATGGTTCATCAACAGGTATACTTCGTCCAGTCCTTGGTATGTTTTCACAGGCTCCAATGCTGTATCTGTGCTTTCTGTCTCGGCGATGATGGGCTTTAGTCTGAAAGCTGCCTGATCCTTCGATATCATTTTCCTTGGTGCATCTCGAATGAAGCTTCTCCCTGTTGGTATATGAGAAGAAGGAATAAACACATTAGCAACAGACAAGGCCTTAAGCAGGAGCAATAAACGGGAGAGAAAATGACAACTCAAAATCTCGAACTTAATTACACCCGACCATCATTTCTGCAATAATTTGTCTGGAAACTACTTTAATTTCTACCTTCCGGCCACAGAAGGAGAATCTAATTTTCCATGTTTCTAGTACACAACCCGGCCATTAAACCCTCAAATTACCATGTCATAAAGTACGTACATTGGCTTTATCTCCAAGGCAATTTCTAGGATGAATGTGTTCAGTGCAGCGGAAGTGTTCATCTTTATTACTGATCTCCGTCCATCTAGAATCATTTCCCGCTGACTATCAAATCTAGAACATTTCAGGTTTAGCAAAGCTCAAAAAGTGAATCTCCCCTTACAAATGATATTCTGCAAGGTTCTGCCAGCTGGAAGCTAACAATTATTGGCTTGAAAACTCAAGTAACACTGAAAAATAGGATATTGCCTAAATCAATTACCCAGCTGTTCTTCATGTACGTTCGCTAATCCTTTGAATTGAACATATAGGACTTAATTGCATCATTTCCCTGCGAAAGTTTTGTTGATAATGATTAATGTTGTCACGGATGTAAGGAAAGCCGGGACGCTAATGGACATCCAAGTCTAATGTAACTCGCATTAGAGTATGACACCATATAAAGGTAGCAAGCAAACCCATGAAGGCTTTGGGCGAGTCTTGATGCAATGTATCATCATTTTTGGCTTGCCTGATATTATGTACATGTAGAAGCATAAAATCTGCTTTTCACAACTAAGCTGAGAATATATCACAGCCTCGTGTTCTAATCACTACCAGCAGAACATATTCTATATAGCTTTCAGCAGTCGACCCACAGATATGACAGGATAGAGCTAAGGCAGCTGGGGCAGCTACATCCCTTCAATTTATTTTTGCACTAAAAATTCTGAATGAAACAAGTAAAATCCTTTAATATGTAGCTATGTGTAGCCCCCCTCCAAACAAACTACATATCTTCTTGTTTCCATCCAATTCGTTCACATAATGTGCACTCAGCATTGGTCTTCAGAAAATAAGTACATGTAGGATTAGAAAAGATTTAGGACATGAAATTGAAATTTACAGTGAAATGGTAAAATTTAAAACCTATTGCCTAGATCAGCCACCCAAAGCTACAGAATGCCACCGCCTGAGCTATGAGAAACAAATCGCTCACTCAGATGGAGTGCCATTTAGATTTACCATGGCTTTTCTCTAAGTTATGCATGTTGGAGTGGGGTATCTCTTGTATCTCAACGAGTCCTTCTTGCATTCAACACTGCATTTAAGATTTTATGACTCATAGACAGGCACCCCAGCTAGCAAGTCCATTGTTATTACGTTATTGTGGGAATTACCTATATTCAGGCTAACTGTTGTTGTCACTATGGTAACTAAGCATACCAAGATAACAGTTATGATTCTTTTCTGGTCACCTATTTAACTTTATAATTATGAGCCTCAATGTTTTGTTCGCCATATTATTTCATGTATGTACCTATGTTTTCATCTTCTATTTATAACAACATGAATATAATGACAGACTGTGGTTTAATTAGCCAGACGAGTCAATACCCTAGATATAGCCTTGAACATGTTGAAAAGCTATAATATCTGATGATCGCATCTTGCCTTAGGATAAAAGATGTGATACAACCTTGTGATACAGTAGCACAGCTTTCATGTTAATAGTAATATTATGACAATGCGTATACAGAATCAGATTCATTTTATTTGCTCAACTATGCCATGAAGGTCAAAGGCAAAGAACAATGAACATTATAAAACAACAATAGGTGAGGTACATGTACAAGCCTCTCACTTTATACACCATCTCACCCAACTGCATGACCAGTCTTACAAAATATAAACATTTATGAAAGATACAGTTCCAGTACAGTGTCTCTTTTTCACTTCACACAATTATAACACAATAGAAAGACCTTCAAATCCTCTGAAGACAGAATATTGACATGGTTTATAATGTACATGGTATATGCTAGCCTAAAAATAATAATTGGATAAACATGTCTTGTTAATACATACCGTAATTCAAATACATGTATGTGTATGTATTTGGAGAAATAAAAAAATTCTCATTAATTTGGCCAGATTAACTTGAGGTTATAAACTTTGCTTGTGACAAGCAGCAGACAGATCCACTGAGGTATTTAATACATGACTTTGATAACATACTGAAACTGAAAAATATGTTGAATTTCCATCTCTAAAATGGCTTCTCTATCAGAATAAATCCTTAGGCTGTGGATAATTTTCCTCTAATAACTTTAATCTAATGACTGGAAGAGAAATTTCCCACCATAAAATCAGAGTGTGATCAAATTTATACTACATGAAGTCACAATGTTACCGGGAAACCTGATACATTGGAAAGTTCAGGATGACATTATGGACTATGTCAACATCAACTTAGATATTGTGTTCATGAGCAAATAGGACTGCTACTCCACTTCTTCTAATTATTCAGATGGCAAAACTTAACTTTATCTGCGGAGAGAAATTCTGCTAACATTCTACAAATTTCATCAGCTATCTTTTCAGTTCTAGGGATAAATAACATAGCCAAGTCACAGTATTTAGCCTCAGTTGACATAAAGATGTTTAAGTCCGCCGTCCAAAATTGCTGTTCGAAAAAATTAGAAGAAATAGAGTATTCACCTTTTGACCTCTGTGATCTTTGAAAATAGGACAAGGTCAGTCTGAGTGAACTTGACCTAGAGGCATTCAAAAGATACACAGCATTGCATGAAATACCCACTCTCCAGCACTTACTGTTATTGAGATACATGTATTGTGTTCACAATGCTATTTACATTTTGACCTCTCTGACCTTTGAACATAGCTCATGGCCAGTCTGGAGTAAGCCCGACACAGAGGCTCTTACGGATCAGCATTAGGGAGCTTCTTGATATTAGGAACTGAGTTCCCTGGTAGGGATGGCATATGCCGGTTATTCAAATGGGATACACCATGCCCAGTTTGGTGTTCTGATCTGGATGGATTAGAGTTCGAGTTAGGCCATTCCCACCATGCTGCTGCATGATATGGCATAAGCCATCCTTTGTCTGCCGAGTTCCAAACTGTATGGCATGGAGTTCCTAGGAGTTCCAACACGGCGCGCCATGCCACTCTGTTTGTAATGCCTTATGCCAGTTCCTAGTATGCTCCAATTTCAAGAAGCTCTCTTGAAAATGATGATTCTAGAGGTCAAGTGGCCCCTTAAATATTCACATTTTGATCTCTGTGATTTTTGAAAATAGGTCAAAGTCAGTATGAAGTGAACTTGACCGTAAGGCCTTCATAAGGAAGCATTGTGCCACATATCCAGTCTGTAGCTCTCTTCGTTATTGGGAATTTGTGTTCACAAGGCTATTCACGATGTCACCTCTGTGACCTTTGAAAATAGGTCAAGTTCAATCCGAAAGACATAAGACAGCATTGTACCAAAGATCAAAGCTGTAGCTCTCTATGTTCTTGAGATAATGCATTCACAACAATTGGAACATCCAGTCAAAACTCTAGCACTAGTCAAGGGCGTCGCTACCCATGGTGCGTTTGGTGCAAACGCACCCCCATTTTTGTCCGTAGATTGGAAATATGACAATTATGTAAGATATAAAATCCCAGTTTACATATAGCAATAAAATACACTAAAATGCAGGGCACACCCCCGGACCACATAGAAACGCGCGCCCTTGGTGAGCATTCCTGGGATGGTGAAAAATGGGAAATCAAGGGCGGATCTACGGAGGGGAACATCTCCGGCAACCTAGGACTCCGAAGCTTCCAGGGCCTAGGCGGCCCCTTGACCCTCCCCTGTTGGTCTGACAGGATTCACTTATTTTAGCTTTGTGTAAATCATTCATATTGGTACTAGTATTGGTTTCTAATGTTCCATGGCGTAAAGGTCATCGTTTTGTAGGTATTAAATAACTAGAAAGTCAAATGGATTCAGGTGTGGTGTGATTTTTCACAACATCGCTGTGTTCTTATAAATGCGAAACAAACGTGAAAAAAGGACCATACATCTGCATAAATTATATTCAGATTTATATCCGGCAACACTAAGAACGCATCTTCAGCGATCTAGGACCCCAGAGCTTCCGGGGCCTAGGCGGCCCGTGGACCCTCGCCTGTTAGGCTGTAATTGTCGACCCCCTATGAACTTTCAGTAAATCCGCCCTTGGAAATTGAAAACATTCGCACCCCCTTTTAGAAATCCTAGTGACGCCCCTGCTAGTTGATAATATAAGTTAGGTGTGACAGACAGATGGGTGGACAGACATAGTAAACTTAATTCCTCCCGGCTGCTTTGTAACAGAGGCATAAAAATAACAGCATTAAGCAACCAAGTATATGATCCAGAGGGGTTTGAGTGAGTGAGTGAACAGGATTTAACATTGCTTTCAACATTATTTCAGCCATATCGCGAAGAACCAACTAAGCACCACTCAGCCGAGTCGATTCCTGCTACTTGAAAAAAGAAATCTTTGATCCAGAGGGTAATAGACAGGGAGAAATATGGAAGTCATGAGGCCAGCGCACATCCGCAATTACACAAGTTCATGTATAATGTGACCATAGCAGTTGTAAGAATTCTTTCAGCTTCAGCATCATAGATATACAGTCCAGACAAATTTTGAACAGACAGACACATGTATATGGACGAACAAAGATATTTGTGATGCTCAATCCCCCCCCCCCCCCCCCAAACATACATGCACTTCAGATTAGAAAGAGGGAGACAACAAGACCAATTCAAATGATAAACATTTACATTTGGGTGTTACTAACCTGATATTGTTGTGAATTTCTGTATTGCTGGCATGAGCAAATTCTTGTCGATGCTCCAGGACATAGCTACTCTTCACATATTGCGCTTTACTCGCCTCCAACAACTCCGCAGCACTTTTACGCTTGTCCGAGGTCCCTATACAAATAGAAAATCATTTATATGTTTTGTAAAACCCACAAGCCTGTAATATAATAATATAACTGTCCCTAATTTATGTATGAACAATGTGTTTTTATTATTGGTCAGAATCTCTATCAGACAATATGTATCCGTGGGTGTGGTAGTACCCTCATATCCACCGTAATTCTGCGATAGCCTGAATCCAGAAATACAGGAAGGTAATATCATCTATCCTGAGATATTCCCGGGTACTATATAGGCCTACATAGGTGACAACTCATCTACCTACTTTGTGTCGCCAGTCTAAGAACATCAACCATGGAGCCCGTGGTACATGTATTGAGCTGGTCAGTCAGTCGAGCCCTGCAGACACGTACGCTGCAATGACTATGAAGTGTTATCGTCCTTTTACCACATCTGTATGTTGTATGGTGGAGATTTACTGCTATGGCAGCCGGAACACAGCAAATAATCAATAATATCACTCATGAAATCACATCAAAACCTGGTCTCATTTTTCACATCCATAATCAGTCACAAAATAATGAAATACATGATCCGAGCTACATATTCAGCTGGCCATTGTTGGAGTTCCAGGTTACAGCATCGGAATGACATCATGTTCACAGGTCACATGACTGTATTGGCACAACTAAATTGCGGCATGAACATCCATGACGGCATCTACAGAGCATGTGCATACATATTAGAAATACGATACATGTAGCTCCGTCCACAGAGTATTAATGTAAAATCAATAACATTTTTTCTATTGCTCAGCTGCATGAGCTCATCACTGATAAAAGAACTGTGAACATGATAAAGCTGTGCTAGTTCCATGGCCTCTTATTTCACAAGGTTTATTCTGTTTTATGGAATCTCAATTATGATCACATTTAATTTTCTATCTATAAACATATAGGACCCAAAAAGTCTCCATGACATATATCATACATTACTGTTATACTCGTCTCACAGATGCAGAATATATTAATATGCAGTCTCAAAATCTGCTACATTCTCTGATAGCCTTTTCAATCCGGCCATTTGGTTTCATTGAACAGAAATCGTGCGATTTCTTCAGCAAATTCCAACGAAATCACGACCAAGTCCGCGTTTTAGGACAACAATAACAACCTTGAAGCGGCGCACACGTACTGTCAGCATACCGTAAAGTGTGATTGTAATGCAGCATGGACAGCAGGTTGACGATGTTTTCAGGAAATAAAGCACCCACTTCCAGGTCGGGAATCGAGAAATCCGCCGCTTCAGTCGACCTGATCATGTTTACCAGGACAATTTTAAACATATTCTCAATCAACTTCGAAAGAAATCTACTGATTTTTTGGCTTGAAATGGCGTTTCTTAAGGCAGTGTTTCGCGACGACACAATCAAATTCGCCGTCAAAGTCCAGCCGACCGGGTTTGTCGTATGTGATTATCTTCACACGCGCTCAAGAAATGCAAGACTATGCACAATTATTAATTTCTTATTTAGTAGCAACAAACACAGCGAACAAAATATTCAGGATGACAAATGTTCCCAGATCATCTTTTATTTAATATTAACGGACTAGTGAAAATATTTGCCGACTGGTTACACATTTGACTTATCAGTCCGGAGGACTGGTTCAAATTTTTCTTAAATTTGAACACTGATCTGGGAGTCCCCCTTGATCGACGTGTTTGCTACGAGGAACAATGCACAGTTTTTCCTCTTCTTCAGCCCGATTCTGGACTCTCGAGTCTTCGCCATCAATGCCCTATTGATCAACTGGGAAACGTCCTTGCATATATGCCTACCCTCCCATTGCCCTGCTTCAGGAAATTCTACTAAGATTGCTCAGCACGACTGCGTCATCCTTCTCGTCGTCCCGTGGTGGCCTCGTCGACCTTGTTTCCGGCTCTGGTTCCTCTTTTCACCGCCCCACCACACCGCCTATATATAGCTACCAGCTTGACCCAGCCTGTTGCATCAACCTCACGGGATAGTCCACCACAACTCCCTGTGGCTCTATTTACATGTAGACCTGCAGACTATCCAGGGTGCACTCACAGACCAAGGATTTTCAGCAGAAGTTACAGAGATGATGGTTTCACTCAACTGATCTTCCACATCACAGCTCTATCAATCTAAGTGGACTTACTTCGTCTCCTGGTGTCGAGGCCGAGTATGTAATGCATAAATTAAGCGTGGCCAGCAACGCGTGTTCGATGTGTATCGAACTCAGAAGTTATGATAGCGGTTATTTCTAACTTGAAAAGATATTAACAGAAGTATTTTGTAACATTTCTACACAGTAAAGAATGAATTTGTGGCAGGTTTTGTTTTGAGAAAATAATATTTTCCTTTCATTTGGGCATGTGAGTTTGGGCGCCCATACTGGTTTACCGGTAGTAAAACGGCCCTGGATACGGCGCTGAAAGCTACCAGGAGACAAAATACTTCAACTAAAACCAAATGAAATAGAAGACTGATATTTCCATCATTAAATGGCCCATGAAGAATATAAAATGGAAAATATGAAAACCTTTGCATTTCACCTTTCAGTTCCATGGCCTCTTATTTCACAAGGTTTATTCTGTTTTATGGAATCTCAATTATGATCACATTTAATTTTCTATCTATAAACATATAGGACCCAAAAAGTCTCCATGACCCATCAGATACATGTACCTTCAGAAAAATTGGTGTGTTAATGAACATTTATTTTCAGTTTTATTTTCTCAGGTACATATACATGTATATAGAGCCCAAATTTTAAGACAGTGGATACAATCTGTCGTGATGGACTGCCAAACCTCCTTATCAGAACAGATAATGCTCCATATAAAGATGCTGTGAGATTTACGTGTCATTCATGGCTATCCTTTACTGCAGTTGACCTCTTCTATACCACTAATGTTGTAATGTATGTCTGTCTGTCTGATTTTATAACTCAACAAGCGTTCAATGAAACCAAATGGCCGGATTGAAAAGGCTATCAGAGAATGTAGCAGATTTTGAGACTGCATATTAATATATTCTGCATCTGTGAGACAAGTATAACAGTAATGTATGATATATGGGATGAAGGGTGAAATATCAAGAAGGGTATTAGAAGAGGGGTCATTGATTACGGGAGAACGCTAGAGTTAATGGACTAATCTTATTTCATCATGAGGGAGGGAGGGAGGAGAAGGGAGGTTGTAGTGCATGAGTGCAATCAATGCAGTATCAGATATGCTATCTGAAAATATCAGCATATGGGATCGGGCGTGGCTTAAAGTTGCAAGATTCAAGATTTTATTTTACGAACACCAGATATGGCAGAGTACAAGAGTAAACATGCAGCTTCACGATAAAGATCAAGCCCTTTAGGTTAGCACATCATTTGAGGTTGCACATCACCGGCAATGACAATACATTTATTATAAAAATAGACTTCTATGTCAGTGATGTTGAAGTTGGATTGAAAGAGGAACTATATTATAAAACTTGAAATAAAGATTGCCTTTTTTTCAAAAGTAAGCTTATGTATCTCATCTCCTGTTGTATACCCGATGATTACATGTACATATATGTAGTACATTCTTGGTGTACATATATTTTTATACGCCCGCTTTTTCAAGCGGGCGTTTTATGGGATGGTGCTGTCCGTCCGTCCATCCGTTTCGTGTCCGGGCTGAATATCGCACACTTTTCAAACTACTGATCTGAAGTTTAGTAGGTAGGTGCATTAGGGGGGAGACGACGTGTCATGCATTGCTTTCGCTCATGTGGGCCGTTTCCATGGCAACCAGACACACCCTCTTTATCTCAGTCATTCTAAATGTAGTTTCACTCGTGCCTGGACTGTGTATTGCACACTTTTCAAGCTACAGATCTGAAGTTTGGCAGGTAGGTGCATTAGGGGGAGACGACGTGTCATGCGTTGTTTTTGCTCATGTGGGTAATTTCCATGGCAACCAGATACACCCTCTTTATCTCAGCCAGTGTAAAGGTAGTTTCTCTCATTTCCGGACTGTATATCACACACTTTTCAAGCTACTTATCTGAAGTTTGGTAGTTAGGTGCATTAGGGGGAGACGACGTGTCATGCATTGCTTTCGCTCATGTGAGCCATTTCCATGGCAACCAGACACACCCTCTTTATCTCAGCGATTCTAAACGTAGTTTCATTCGTGTCCAGACTGTATCGCACACTTTTCAAGCTACTGATCTGAAGTTTGGTAGGTGGGTGCATCAGGGGGAGACAATGTGTCGCCATTAACTATCACATGTGAATCCATACACTGATACAGTGCTGAAAGTTTTCAATTCACTGTTCCACCTGTTCAGACTGATATGTTTTTCGGGCGTATTTTTCGTTCAGACTGAGCTCTTGTTTAAGTTTGGTAATCATGTGTGCTGGTTTCTTAGTTTAATGATGCGACCTAGTTATATGAAGAGTTATATTAAGATATGGATTTATTGCTCAAATCTACACCTGCTATTGCTATGCCTATATCGTCCTTTAGGAGATCCCTTTGCAGAATAAAATTTATCTTCCATTAGGGAGCTCAGCTGGTTTACTCTGCGCATGCGCCTCATGAAATCATCCTCTTTCCTCCTGCAGCCTGCTGCGTGTAGTAGCATTTGAAAGGAGTTCCTGTTAGGTCTAGATTTAGACGTAACCTAGGGTTATTTTCTGAAGTTAACTAGCTGCTTTATATTAGACTATTGTCTGATCAAACATTCCCTGAAAATTCCAAACGTTGCCGTTCCTGTCGGCATTCTTGATCTAATTTGGAGAATTTCCATTTGGCTTGTTTTTCGCTAATATCAGCAGGTCACCTGTTGGGAATGTTTAGACTGGGACGATTCTACCTGGCGGTTTCACGTCTAGGATTTTTGTTTAACAACGAGTGGAAATCGTCGTCTCAAGACTACAAGATTCTGTTGTAGCATCTGCAGAGTTTGAATTTGGCACCTGTCCGTCAGTCCGAGACTGGTAAAAAATCAAACGGACTGATGTGAGTGACTGAACAACAAATCCGTCGAACTGGTAACGAAAAAAAGCTGTCAATTCATTGTGTAAACTATTTCTCTGGATATCTCCACACAATTTTTTAAAGAATGAAGAATGAAATATGAAAATGAAAAAACGTTTGTTTTCGGTTACCCAACGATACAGAAATCGTGCGATTTCTTCAGCAAATTCCAACGAAATCACGACCAAGTCCGCGTTTTAGGACAACAATAACAACCTTGAAGCGGCGCACACGTACTGTCAGCATACCGTAAAGTGTGATTGTAATGCAGCATGGACAGCAGGTTGACGATGTTTTCAGGAAATAAAGCACCCACTTCCAGGTCGGGAATCGAGAAATCCGCCGCTTCAGTCGACCTGATCATGTTTACCAGGACAATTTTAAACATATTCTCAATCAACTTCGAAAGAAATCTACTGATTTTTTGGCTTGAAATGGCGTTTCTTAAGGCAGTGTTTCGCGACGACACAATCAAATTCGCCGTCAAAGTCCAGCCGACCGGGTTTGTCGTATGTGATTATCTTCACACGCGCTCAAGAAATGCAAGACTATGCACAATTATTAATTTCTTATTTAGTAGCAACAAACACAGCGAACAAAATATTCAGGATGACAAATGTTCCCAGATCATCTTTTATTTAATATTAACGGACTAGTGAAAATATTTGCCGACTGGTTACACATTTGACTTATCAGTCCGGAGGACTGGTTCAAATTTTTCTTAAATTTGAACACTGATCTGGGAGTCCCCCTTGATCGACGTGTTTGCTACGAGGAACAATGCACAGTTTTTCCTCTTCTTCAGCCCGATTCTGGACTCTCGAGTCTTCGCCATCAATGCCCTATTGATCAACTGGGAAACGTCCTTGCATATATGCCTACCCTCCCATTGCCCTGCTTCAGGAAATTCTACTAAGATTGCTCAGCACGACTGCGTCATCCTTCTCGTCGTCCCGTGGTGGCCTCGTCGACCTTGTTTCCGGCTCTGGTTCCTCTTTTCACCGCCCCACCACACCGCCTATATATAGCTACCAGCTTGACCCAGCCTGTTGCATCAACCTCACGGGATAGTCCACCACAACTCCCTGTGGCTCTATTTACATGTAGACCTGCAGACTATCCAGGGTGCACTCACAGACCAAGGATTTTCAGCAGAAGTTACAGAGATGATGGTTTCACTCAACTGATCTTCCACATCACAGCTCTATCAATCTAAGTGGACTTACTTCGTCTCCTGGTGTCGAGGCCGAGTATGTAATGCATAAATTAAGCGTGGCCAGCAACGCGTGTTCGATGTGTATCGAACTCAGAAGTTATGATAGCGGTTATTTCTAACTTGAAAAGATATTAACAGAAGTATTTTGTAACATTTCTACACAGTAAAGAATGAATTTGTGGCAGGTTTTGTTTTGAGAAAATAATATTTTCCTTTCATTTGGGCATGTGAGTTTGGGCGCCCATACTGGTTTACCGGTAGTAAAACGGCCCTGGATACGGCGCTGAAAGCTACCAGGAGACAAAATACTTCAACTAAAACCAAATGAAATAGAAGACTGATATTTCCATCATTAAATGGCCCATGAAGAATATAAAATGGAAAATATGAAAACCTTTGCATTTCACCTTTAAAGCAATGCCCGGGGCCTAACTTTGGCATGACATCATGTGGGCAATGACGTCATGTCATGCCTTTAACGGCCAGAGAGTTTGATCTCGGAACATCTGTATTACGACTGACAATGGCTGAAATAATTATATTTAAAGTTCACAACTCTGAATGAAGACCTTGAAAAATAAACCAATCATGAACCTGATGACTAGATCTGGACAATTAAGGCCATTTCCACAGCACACGATTTTACAGCGACAGCTACATCTGAAAAATAGTTCGCATAGATGTCATTTGCATGTCAGGATCCCTGCTGTGGAAATGGGCTTTTAAAGCCAAATGTATTCAATATGACATTAGGAATAACAGCTCATTGTATCATCCCATTTGATAAAATTATATTGCTAGATCTTTATACAGTAAGTAGTGATTTCATATTGCCACACAATACATACACGCCTATAATGTACACCCAAAATAGGATACAACAGTTGAGGGTTTTTTTGTTACCAAAACAATGTTTCAAATTTGTTGCCAAACACATTAGTGTACATCCGAAATGTAATACAAATAGTTCAACTGTTTTATGATTTGTTAAAAAACAATGTTTCAAAATTGTTATCAAACACATAGGGGGGGGGGGGCTACAATGTACACCCAAACTGTTAGCGAAACAATGTTCCAAATTTGTTATAAAATACAAAATGGGATACAAATAGTTGAACCTATTATAATTAGTTGCCAAAAATGTCTCAAATTTGTTACCAAATACATACAGTGTACACACATTATGTTTCAAATTTGTCACCTAATACGAATAGGTAGTCCGGGTTCCTCTAACTTTTCACCCAGATGATGGTTAATATCTGCTCAGCTGTATTTTTTTTTTTTTTTTGCCTTCTGCAAAAGTTTTCCAAAGAGATTTTTTATTTGCCTTGTGCAAAAGTTCCTCAAAGAGATTTTTTTTCATACTGCTCAGCTGTATCAGCAATTTAATTTTGATGTTGCTGACAAAACCACAACTGATCCCATTTAATGTTTTGAGTGGCAGGTCAGCTTATGATGTGTATATGTTGCACCTTATAAGCCAACTTTGTGCATGACTCGAATATACTGGGAATGTTCATTGCAATCAATCACAACAGAAGAACAAGTTCTTTGTTTCAAAAAATGAAATAAAAGCGCTATAACAGGCTTAGAATGAAACTGATCTTGTCAAAATTGGGCTGCACCATGAATGTAGCTTGTCAAGATACAATGTACATGTAGTACATACTTACATAACCTCTTTATAAAATGCAAGAATTTATCAAAGTTTGTCCAACTTTGCCATATCATAGATATGTAGAATGGCTTTTGACTAAAAAGTGAATCTTGTGGCCTAAGAACGATTTTCCCCATTGGTTTTGAGGCTTTTCTGAAAACTTGTCCGATTCTCTCAGCTATCCCTACTACATGCCTGAACAAATAATATACTAAAAGCAAAATTATTCAATAATTTAGTATCTGTAACTACTGTAACAGCCTACCCTTGTATCTCTTATAACTATTGTATACCGTACTCAACTATTGGAAAAGATTACAGTTATCTCCTGTTTAGCTGTGCTATTCTTGCTCAATTTGATAACAGACAATGTTACATGTAATTGCAAGAGAGCATGTTTTAACCCGAATGCAATCAGAGGGTATATCTGGCAGTATGAAGTATACAATCTGAATGGACAAAGGAAGGGGTTGAAGTGGGACTGGATTTTGTCAAAATAATATCCACCTGGATAGTTTGAGACATGAAATATAAGGACAGAATTGTATAACCTCATCCAGTCACCATATTAGAGGGTCAAATTACAACATTTCCTCTGTTCAAACTTTAATGATTATGTACCAGCTAGTGTAAACTAGGTCAGACCTTGAAGCCTATTATAAGAGGCTCAATGGTCAGACCTATTAAATATCAAATTACAGTTAACATGTCAGTCTAAAAAAATATACCCATTACTAAGGAGGTACCAATTCAAGTACTGGGCGGTACATGTAATATGTATGTTAAGGTCCATACTTATGAGATCTACTATCGCAACAAAACCATACATCATCTGTTTTAATATACATGTACATGTACATGGTGATGTAGCAGACTTGGCTGGTCAAAGATTACATGTACATGTATAAGAGGTATTAATTGTTCCGGTAAACTGAACAGCATGAGTAGTCACTTGCAACATTTGCCAAAAGATTTTCAAGTCATGAAGTCTTGTATTTCTTATTAGGGACCAATACTGTTAGATTCTTAAATTCGGTCTAGTGAACAACATGAAAATGGCAAAATGACTGATATGACGTCGGATAACATGGCCAGGTGTTCATGACGTCACGTTAGAAGCCACCACAGTGCAATAAAAGTTCTAAGATCGAGTACGAAGTTGCAAAGCATCACGCCCGGAATGCCATATGCACATTCCATGACATCATCTCAGGCACTGTCCAAGTGCAGGTGCTGTCACCTTTTTCAGACAATGTCAGAAGTGTGATTTCAATGCCAGTGATATTAAAAAAGGTCACAGAAAAACGTTCACCACAGTTGATCTCAACTACTAAATAACATATAGAAATATGTTATTTGCTGAATATTTTTTAAATGACGCTACTACCCCCTTAACTTAATAAGTTTGACCATATTCTTGCTCAAAATCCATGGTACCGTACCCATTATACCAGTTCAACATTGATAATTGCCAGAAATGGGAAGCGTTAATTTGGTCAAAATGATATACATGTATACTAAGGAAAATTCCTTCTAAGAAATCCCGTGGGACTTTCAGGAGAAAAGCCTGGACAAGCATATTTATAAGTGTTGAGCAACATCCACCCCCCTCCACCCACCCACCCAAGCAACCGCCCCACTCCACCCAAAATTTGAAGAGTGAGACTAAAAGATTTTCATATAGGTTATCCTGGCATGTGATAAACTCCCACCACCATGACCAGCGCAATACATATCATGGATAGACCCAATATCTAATAAACTGATTCATAACACTTGAATGAGTTATTTTTAGGTGTCACAGGTTATTTTACTACTGCTCTTCCTGGTTATACATGTACATGCCTGCACATGTATTCTTCAGATGAATCATTGTACTTCAGTTCAATTTATGGAAATAATTATAGTTATAGCTACCTGTAAAATATCATGTGCAGGCAGTTATCTATGACTCATCAATATAATGAAGGGCAGAACACCTGTGATTCTGAGTGAGCAACACTTTATCATAATAGACAGTCAAATTGGCAAGGAGAGGATATAGAGGATGGGGCTCGTTCAAAATTTGTTGTATTTTTTTAAGGCCAGTGCAGAATAGTGCCTGCAGAATGAAGAAAAAGATGGAATCAGATGAAAAACATGCTGAATCATAACTTGGTAGCTGTGAGGGGAATTTTTTAGAGGAAGACTAATTCAGCCCAGGCCTACCTTTCTGCATCAAAGGCTAGCAAAAATAATGACACACCGTTAGTGAAGAACATTCCAGTATTAAATCCCTGGTTCCCATTTCTCATTATTCTTATTTACACAGCTTCTGAAATTCAGTGAATTTGGAGGAAAAAATTCCAGGCCCTGAAAATCCTTTACAGTATTCAGAAGAGGTACTGGAAAAGTCTTTGAATGTATATAAGGAAATATTTTTAACCAGCGATAAACTGGCCTAAATGAGGTGAAAGAAATGATTAAGATGCTTAAGCCTGAAAATAAGCACCTGACATAATAAACCTCTACAAATCAGAATAGATAGTCACTCTTTATATATACACGTATCACGAGTCAAAAGGCCATGGTATGTTCCATGTCCTCTGATGAGTGTGATAGGTTGATGTCCTGTGCCTATATTTTCAGGTTTGATATGCTTGAAACCTTATTATATTACGGTAAGTTTCCTAAGTATTCGTGACCCTAAGTCAATTCAAAAATGTTCATTCGTCAGCCTCAGGTCACGTGATCTTGTTTCCTGAGTGACTGAAAAAACCTCCATTGCACCAAACCATGGTCCTATTATAAAATACATGATTTTTCATGGTCGCGGGATTGAGAATATTGTGGGTTGGAGTAGTTGCATGACCAAAAAAATTGCCCATCGAGGAATTGATGAAGCTGTGAATTAAATAAATCTTAGGAACATCAGTTCAATATTATTTTGAACGAGTGAGTGAGTGAATATGATTTAACGTTTCTTTCAACTCTATATTTCAGTCTTATCATGACATTGGGTCCTATTCCTTTTCACACCCGGGAACCACACCGGTCGGGTCTTATTCCTTTTCACACCCGGGAACCCCACGGGTGCCTCAGTTAGTCGCCTCTTACGACAAGCTGTCTGAGGAGCTGAGGCCTATTCTTACCATGACCTGCGGTGTGCACAACAACATCCCAGGTCAATCCTCGTAAGAAAATGAAGAACTAAGTTGATATTCATTAGCTCATAAAGCTAATTAAATTATTCCACAATATATCGGTCAGCATTGGGGAAAATGAACGACTTGACATCATCAACATCAACATCTAGGGTTTGATGCAGGCTGATTTTCATCCCCATTTGGAGTAGGGGTGACCAAAAAAAAAAGAATAGGATGACAAGATTAGCCATTCATTGTAGGAGGAAGTTCCCAAAAAATGTGGAAAGGGGGACAGGTGGACCAAACCACATTTGTCCGACTTTGATATGGGTCTTTCATGTAAGTTTCTATTCTGCAGACTGTATTATCACTAACAAGAGCCCAAGGGGCTTCAATATACGCCCGTGTATCACTATCTGGAATTACATTGGTCCAAATTTCAAGGTTGTTTAATAGCCTTGATTTCAATTGGTAGCTTGCCTACAATTTTGTGCTTCTGAGAATGTAACATATATAACATCTTATATTGAATGATAAACTAAAACGAGCTTAACTCTTGGTAACTAGTTGACCTTGAAGCAAGAGAGCTCACATATCCCATACTGAAATCGACAATAGTCAAACACAAGAAAATCGTAGTTTTCCTGCAAATGGATTCCTTTCAGATGAGAGAATTTTTCATGAAGGAAGAAGAAAATGATGAAATAAACCTTTGTTCTTGAGTTAATAAACAGGTATGAAGTTCATAAAGGACCCCTCTCCCCGTTAAATTAGTAAATGTATGGTTTTTATTTCACAACAGTTTAACTAAATGTAGCTGTTTCAAATATGGGAGACAACTCCATAGGACGAATGCCATATACATGTAGGGAAGAGAACTCTGAATATTCCAACCTAACACATATGGTCAGCTAAACTTGATTCAGTTTTGAAGGACTCTGACCTTGACAATCATGATTTTGGGGGTCAGTGACCTCGAAGTTCAGCCTTAACTACATTTTGGTTTGTGCTACATCATGTCCACCCCTAATGTATCTACTGACACAAAAAAAAGTAATTTTGAAAGATTTCTTGATTCTGGAGTCACAGTGACCTTGACTATTGACCTTGACTTAAATTTTGGTAGATGACAAATCGTCTCCCCGTAATCTCTCAATGGACACAAAAAATCATGATTTTTAACAATTTCACAATTTTGGGGTGACCTTTGACCAGGTCACTTGACCTACATTTTGGTATGTGACACCTCGTGTCCCCCTAATGTATCTATTGACACAAAAACATGTTATTTTTAATAATTTCCTGATTTTGGGGTCACAATGATCTTTGACCTTTGACCTTGACCTAATTTTTGGTATGCGACACTTCATTTCGCCCTATTGAATCCACTTACAAAAAAGGAGTTATTTTTAATGATTTCCTGATTTTTAGGTCACACTGACCTTTGACCGTGATTCTGGGGTCACAGTGACCTTGACTATTGACCTGGATCTAAATTTCGGTACATGACGAAAAGGCTCCCCGTAATTTCTCAATGGGCACAAAAATCATGATTTTTAACAATTTCACAATTTTGGGGTGACAGTGACCTTGACCTACATTTTGGTAGGTGACACATCGTGTCCCCCGGATGTATCTACTGACGCAATAAAAATGTTATTTTTAATAATTTCGGGATCTTTGACCTTTGACCTTGACCTATTTTTTGGTATGCGACACTTCATTTCCCTCTATTGAATCCACTCACAAAAAATTTGAAATTTTTAATGATTTCCTGATTTTTCTGTCACACTGACCTTTGACCTCGACCTACATTTGGTATGCAAGACATCGTTCCCCCCTAGGGCATCCACTCAATAATCAATGATTTCCTGATTTTAGGCAAGAGTGACCTTTGACCTCTGACCTCGACCTCAATTTTGATATGCGACACATCGTCTCCACCTAGTGTATCCACTCACGAAAAATTGCAACTGTAGATAGAAAACGTTCAGATATAGACCGGACACGAACACTTCAGTGATTTCCTGTTTTTTAGGCCAGTGACCTTTGACCTCTGACCTCCACCTTCATTTTGGTACGTGACACATCGTCTCCCCATAGGGTATCCACTCACCAAAAATTAGAACTGTAAATAGAAACCTGTCTCACATATAGACCGGACACGAGGGACGGACAGACGGACAGACAGACAGATGGATGGAAACCGCCATCACATAATACGTCCGCCTTTTGGCGGGCGTATAAAAAATCACCCTTCTAGACTCATGTGTTGTACCTACATGTAGAAACTCTATAGTCTTCTCCTTTGAAATGTTTATTATTTTAGAAGTTCCAAGTTTTCCTTAAGTTTGTTAACTTTGCAAAGTAGAACAACCCTTCAATATGAGAGCCTCAGTTTTTCAAAATTTTGGCCCAGATGTTTTTCTGTGGAATTTTATGTTTATTCAACTGAACAGAATTACATAAAGTGTGATGGTCGCACTTTCTACATTAGGCCGCTCATTAAACTTGATGGTTCATTTATCATCACCACCCGCCCCTGATTTTCTCGCCGCCCCGAAAAATGTTTTTAATTTTTCTGCTATGTCTAGGACAAGTTATTTCAAGCAATTTGTGCTGACATTCCAGTCAGAATTCAGATTCACTGGTCAGATGATCCATTGACAGAAATTTATCAATCACCATCCTATACTTTCTTCACGTAGTCGTAGGACAGCATTGGCTTTGAAGACTATATATGCATGCTATATCGTGTTGTTTGCAGTTTAACAACGGAATTCCTGGGCTCTGTGAACAATGAACAATGCAAAGTGTTAAGGCCGATACACACCTTTATCATTATGTAAGCGATAAAAAGACCAGATCACAAGGAATCGGCTAGGTGTGCGGCAAACTCCCCCTTCCCCCCCCCCCCTCCCCTTAAGCCAATACAATAAGGTGACTGACAGCTTTTCTTTTAATATTTGGACCAGTAGACATGAACATGTTAAAGGAAGATGTATATATTCCAGTCACATCATACTGGTTTATACCACCCCCCCTCCCTTCTTTCTCTCTCTCTCTCTCTCTCTCTCTCTCTCTCCTGGTATGAAAAGAGACTGGCCCACCATAATAATGCTCTGATGTCATTGGATTGTGAGCGTATTCTATGATGTTAAGTATTATAAGACGTTCAAACATGGTTATATTTGTACTTGGCTTCTGGCCGAGGTCTTTCTCTTGGTTTTGCACATGTACTCTGCCCTGAGAAAATGGTGTTTCGCAATACAATAAACTTGAACTTGAACTCTCCCCCGCCCACTTTCTCATCCCTCAATCGCTCCATGATCTATCTTCTTGTCTTTAAGGGGCAGACACAGGATTCTGAAAAATTTGTAAGTTCAGTTATAATGAACTTGACCATTTGACATTCCTATGGTGTACCCTCATATACTTACTCAAAATACGGGTGTTGGTTCTCTCTTTGAAGTAGTTGGCCCCCTTATCCAGAAGTTTGTCAGGATTTTTCATCAGAGTAGACGAGGTCACTTGAAGCGCCATGGTCTAACACTAAAATTGCCTAAATATAACAGCATGCCACTTGTCAAGGAGGACGTGATCAAATGACATCAAACCAGCCGCCAGTGGCTAAAATTAGCAGGCCTAGCCTACCTTTAGACGGTCGCTGCAACCACTGGCGATCTACAAATCACTGCCTAAACCATTAGACCTATCTTGTGAGATTAATAAGGAAGTTTCCCTGTGACCTTAAATGTTCACGAACAGTCCGAGTCAATCGATCAGCTGGCTTCCGACCCCTCATTTTCCCCCACCTGCCCTCTCCACCCGCGACCTTTGAGGAGTTCCACTTTCTGTTTCGGCTGTTACGTCAATCTTTCTCACCCCTCTGCCAATGTCTGTCGAAGGGAGATAATCCATGAGACAAAACGACACGAGGCCGTCAAAATATAAATTTTCCTGATACAAATTTGCCAAAAAACCCCACAAATTAAAAAAAACAACATTGTACTCGTGCTATTTATGGTGAACAAATCGTCATCGCGAATACCTTGCACCGACGGTAGAATAGAAATAGAGAGAGGGTCTTGAACGAAAAAAAAAGACTATGTGAACAAACCAAAGAAGATGTGAAATGATAGTCCCGTTCAATCTCAGTAAACTCAAATATAAACTCACCGAATATTGACTTCAGCGCTATACAAATCCCGAGTCGAAATTCAAACCACATGTGTTAGCCAATCAGGTAGCTAGCTGGGAAAACATTTTCAAAGTCACGCCCACAGTAATTACACACGATAGCACGTGGACCAATACAGTAAACATTATCGGGGAAACAGTATCCAAATATAGCATCATTTTCAGACAGTGTGTGTGTGGTAAACGTAAACATCAGAGGATTTACTCTGCCGAAAAGTCTGGCTTTGTTAGACGGTAGAAAATATCAAAAGATCGTGCCGTGTTAATATCCGTGAACTAAACGTCAATCATTGTCCAAGTGGAAAATCAGAAATTGTCGTCAGTGGCTTATTATGGGATCTCGTAGAATATCGCCGAACAATTCGCACGACTTTTTTCATAGCGTCTCACGTCTACATGGTATTCCCTGATTTACCATCTTGGGCTTACCTAGATTGAGACCTAGTCAATGTTTTGCTAAATATCTCCTGATATTAACAGGATTGGATGATAATTTCGCATGTTCGGTATTCTGTTTGACGGGGGTATCCCAGCAGCCTTTGCGGTGCTCCCTGACAACTACCGCGTGGGCTAAAGCAAGGCATAGCGACGTATTCACTTAGCCCAGGCAGACCGCGCTTCTCGCCGTTAAATCGTATTTCCTCGACGTTTGCGGCTGGTAATCATTTGGAATCGATAATATATTATTAATAAAGTAACATTTAGCAGCTGAAAGGATCAATTGTGTGGTAAAGACTCCAGGAAAGGGTAATAAACAGCTCTAAATAACCCACAACAGTGATCTACAGGGCGCTAACCCAGCCGTTAAAATCCTGGGGTTAACACAGCGGCAACACCGTCATTGTTGGCATATAGAACGGATAATCTGTTTTAATTTCCCCCCATAAAGCTGTTAATTATCCATATTCAATGATTGACTTATTAAATGATTGACTTATTGATCATGAAATGGTAAATAACGCAGATATTATACTTGTAGCAAAATTCCTTCACCGTTATGGATAGTCTGTGTTCTTCTGCTTTTATAAAGCTAGTTTACAGAAAATTTACCATACGGTTATAAGCCACGGATACATACTCCTCCATGCTGATGTTAATCATTTAACTCACTGCGCATGCGCGAGAAAGTGGTGTGCGCAAGAGTGTTGTGCGCAGGTATGAGATTTTGTGGCGGTGTGCGCAGGAGTCATGTATGACGTCACTTCCGGTCTGCGTGAATCGGGCGTGTGTATTCCTCCGCGGTGATGCGGTCTGGTGGTGAGGCGGTCTGCCTCCGCGGACAGAAAGTAGTCCCAAATTCTCCGGCATTCTCCGGCAAACTTCAGGGGCGAGAGGGGTCCCTATTGTACCGATTGGATCGTATGAGGTATCAATGTGAAGCATTCGTGAAGGGGCATCTGATGGGGTGGGTGTGCGGTTGAAATATCGTCATTCTGCGCATGCGCGGTAGACCAAGGATATGGAAATAGACGTTTTGGGGTCTAGGTGGGTCACTATTGGTCCGATGGAGTCGTATGATGTATCAATGTGAAGCCTATGTGAGGGGGCATCCGCCTGGACTAGTGTCTCGGTCGTTGTCCATATTCTGCGCATGCGCAGACAGGGAATTGTGGGAAAAGGGTATGGAAATAGGCGTTTTGGGGTCTGGGTGGGCCACACGCCTCTGTGCCTTGATCCATGAAGTCTGTTAAATCGGGATGGAGGGGTGGCAGGCCGTACGGGTCAAAGTATTCGCCCTGCTGTTCTGTCAAGTACACGCCCACCCAATGTTCACCGGGCCGATCCATCGGGTCCGTGTTGAGAACGTAAGCAGCAGGATACATACGGTCTAATGGGAACACATCTCGGGCGAACACCCCTTGAAAGACCACACGTGTCTCTGGGTCATTCTCCAGCACGGTGGTTATCTGGTCTGTATCCATGTTAGGTGGAGAAGTCACACAGGACGTTGCGCGCCTTGTCCACTTGAATGATGTTGTCAAACTCGGCGTAGCAGATCACATTGACGGTGCTCCGGAGGGCTCGTGCAAAGTGGATTTCTAACCGCAACTTGCCTTGCTTGGCGAGGACCAGCTGATGGTCGTTCTCTAAAGTGGGGGTCAGATCGAAACAGAACAACGTGTATCCGTTCGCGTAGTCCTCCCGACTGATCATATTCCCTTCGTCCTGGTTGATTTGACCGGTGGCTGTAAACAGGCTCTGATAGGCTCGAATGAAATTCGCGCGCCCAAAGTTCGGTGTTAAGGCCGTGGCTGGCACCTGTTGTCCATCCACATGCAGGGCCACAAAATTGATGCCGAAATGTTTAAAGTCAAACGGATTCTCTGGGTAGGCTCCACTGAAACTGGTATTTTCCACACAGGCCAGGATCAATCGCTTGGGTAGTTCCCCCAGGAACAGGTTTTCTTTGTTGGCGCTCATATTTCCAGCAGACACAGAGAACACTTTGGTTTGCACACGTCGGATAGGGTACTGGGCTGGTTTTGTTTCCAAGGCTTTGAGGTGTCCCAATTGAACGGCTGGATTCGGTTTCACTTTTCGGACATACAGGACTGCGTCTTGGATGACAATCTTTATAGTCAGCTGCATGCCCGTCTACGTTAGTGGCCATCAAGGCGAAGGTCGGAGGCGCCCGTATCAGTCGGATTTTGATAGGGATCTTGTTCAAGAGGTACCGGTCTTGCATGAAAATGTCTGCGTGCAATCGACCCATGAGATCCACCGAGACGCCGTTCGCGGTCAAAGCCTTCCGTTTGCTATATCCCACATTGTCGTTCTCTGCGCCCATGTGCTCGGCTGTGTCCTGGTAGAATAAAGAGGCTGTCAGCTGAGATTTTTTAGCCTCTCGTCCATGCGACAACAGCGTCTCGATGTAGGCTCGATAGGGGTACGTGTTGGTCGAGTCACTGATGAGTTTGTCGCTGAGAAAAATATCCACCTGTTGAAACATAGAGTGCAGCCAGAGATTCGTCGGACCCACCGTTGCTTGGTCGACGATTCTGTAGCCATCTCCATTGACGATCTTGGCTTTCACATACAAGTATGTATGGGCTAAATCCACATAGGCCGTATCCGCATTACTAATGGTGAACTCGATGGGCCCTGTTACGTTGATGCTGGAGAGCGGGAGATGCTCCACCCATAATCCTTGTTCGGCACTGGTCTGTGTGGGCGGGACGGTCCACAAATCAAATTCACTGTTAGTGGAGAGGCAGGCCTCTGCGTGGATCAAGGACATGTTTTAAGAAAAGATATCCTGGGTCTTCGATGTGCGTCGTCGCTAGGTCGGTCGTCGACTGGTGCGTGGTCTCGGTGGTGCAGATCTTTTATTCCCTACGGTGCGTTGTGCTTTGGCGACCAAGACGCCTCCTGCTTCTTTGGCCCGCCGTTTCAAGGCTTCTTTGGGTGCCGTACCTCCCAAGACATCACCGGCGACTTGCAGTCCACTGCGTACCGCTTGTTTGCCGATTGCTTTCACCCCACGCGTCACCAAGGGCAGGAACTTTTTGACGATGCTCCCGAGTATGTTCCCCAGCCCATGTCCTCGTTGCATGCGTGCACCACTAAAGACCGGAAGGCCACCGCCGGCCTGTTGGGCATAATAGTCCATATAGCTGCGTGCATCGCACTCGTAAGGCACCTTCATTATACAAAGTGGGGAGCACGTGCTTGTCGAAAATGAAGTGTCAGCACCACTTTCCCGCGTTCGAATGCCACCGGTCGTCCCGTGTCATCTCTTATATCCACCGTGATAGTGTTGATGTCGGTTTATCGTACGGGTAGGTAGAGCATGTGGGTGAAACTGTGGGTGACTTGATCTCCATACGTCTTTTTAATGGGGACCACCCGTAACAGAGGTGTGTTGATATCGCCCACGATGTGGTTGTCGACCACGTCCGAGTAGTCCGTACATACCCGACTTCATATCCATCGGGATCTGGCCTTGGTGGGCGGTGGGACCAGCGAACGTCTGTAGATCGAAACCCAGAATTTGCTGTAGGATAGGACTGATAGGATAGTACGACACTCACGTTGGCGGTGAGGATGATCTGTGCCTTGTCGTTGTGTGCGTTGTAATCGAAGTCCACGTGATTCATGAAGGGATAGGTTTTGATGGGTTTTGAAACATTCGTGACCTCCCGTAGAGCCTTATAATGCAACAGTCTTGTCAGCCCACCCATGAACTCCTTGGGGTATCGTATTGGCCTTCGGGGAGGGTGAGTCGGGTGTCTTTGCCTTCGCAGGTCACCTCGTACCACACTTCATTGGCTCGCACGTGGTACCACGAGTAAGGGTATTGGATATCCACGAGGCCACATTCCCAGCGTTCAGGTAAATGCAACGGTTGCGGTAACTGGGTCACGTACTTGGCCAAGGTGTTCTCAGGAAACACATCCAGCGAACTGTTACTGGGTAGGGTGAGGTAAAACATGGCGACTGAGCTGTCCTGCTGCTGCTGTTGGTTTTAATAGGTGTTCCAGGCCTTGGGCGGTTTTGTCCGGCGTCGTGTTCGTCGCGGTGACTTGACACGTGTCACGGCTCTGGAGATGTGGGGTGTCTTGATCAAGGGTGTTTTTTCAAAGGCGCGAAAAGAAGGTGCCCGTTGTGATGGTGTTTTGGGGGGTGACTC
Organism: Hanleya hanleyi; assembly: GCA_036873755.1. Taxonomy (NCBI): domain Eukaryota; kingdom Metazoa; phylum Mollusca; class Polyplacophora; order Lepidopleurida; family Hanleyidae; genus Hanleya; species Hanleya hanleyi. Next base: position 150,952 of record JAVTVY010003463.1, read on the forward strand.
CGGTCCCCATTCGGCTTCCCAAGAAGGTAGTGGGCCAATCGGCGATTGCTGGCTCCGCTGCATCCAGGCCCAGCGCTGGGGGTTCCCCACCAATTCCTGTGGTACATGCATATCTGTCAAGCCTTGAGCGAAAACCTCCCATCCTCGAGGATCCGTGTGCGACCTGCGTTGACGCATCAGGTCATTCACTAAATCCGTCATGTGGGTCCTGGGGACCACTTGATTCTGTACCAGTAGTTCGCCTTTATCATTCCAAGTCATGTTAGGATTCTGTTTCATCCGTTGTAATACCAGGCCAGCTTGTTTCTTGAACGATGCAGGTACACTCTTCAGGACTTCGTCTTCCACCCACTGTGTGGCTGTGGGTGGCACCCCTGGTAATGGCGGCTGTTGGAGCGGTGCTGAAGTCGGCGGTGTGTCGCGTGGTGGTGGTGGTGGTGGTGGTGGTGGTGCTGGGGTAGAGAGGGTTTTGTATTGGTCCATGAACGTCATGTACCGTTGAAGCGTCTCATTGTACCGTTGTACTTTCTCACTGTCGCTTAACCCCGGTCTTTGTAAGATCTGTTGCATCTTCTTCATCGAGGGTGTTTATGGTCTTCACCGTAGGTGGGACAGGGTAGGGCGATTGGAGGTTTTGAAGGAACCGTGGTTCGACGAGGACCATTTTTTTCGTGTGGTTCATTGTCGGCCGAAGAGTCCACCCAATACTGGACCCAACACGGAAGCGGCCAACGGTGCTAAGATGGCCCCGAGAAAGCCGCCTTTCTGTAACACCTTTTCCTTTTGTGTTTGAGAGACTCGCTTCTGGACTAGGGTTCGGAGACGTGTCTTATGATTGGTCAACTTGGTCTTCTGAGCCGGAGTCAGTGGTACGTTGCCTTTTAACAGGTTGTACCCGATCTCGCACAGACAGCGTAAACGGTCAGGGTGCGCACCGCGTACAATGGTTCGGACAAACTTGGATGGGGCCGTCTTCAATACACGGAGCGTCGGGGCGTGCTTTCGTACTCGCGCAGACATCATGTACAACTAATGCTAGAACCCACAACTCTGCCCTTTTTATCTACCTCAGAGAGCAGAGACAAAGTCAACCATGATGTGGTATTAATTCTTTTTATTGTCCCCATCATTAAACACACACACTCCAGCTGGGGGCCACTGTGGGTGTGTTTACATTATTTTTGCATGTACACGTGGTGGGTCTCTCCGGGAAAGATGCCGTTCCGTAGTCGAAGGTGATCGGGGGTGGCTTGCTTGAGGTCGAAGAGCATATACCCGTGCTGAGGGGTTGTCGCATCTTTGAAGGCTTCCAACGCAAACGGTGTGCGGCCGGGATACATCTGTCTCGCCAGGTGCAGCAGTTGAGTGGTATCTCTCGGGTTTTTGAAGACCACCAGGTAGTGGGCATTTAAGCTGATGTTCCGATGTTCTTTGTTTTTACTGAACAGATTCTGCACAATGTAGATGATGCTGAGCCGTCGATGGTGGCTGCCTTTGGTAAAGAGTTAGGTGACCCGCGCATCCGTCTCCGCCATGAGATCACCCAGAACCACCAAGGTGTCCGGTTCCAAATCGGCCAGGTTGGGTAGGCCTTCCACGAACGTGATGTGGGGCATTGCTGCATACGCTGCCTGCCATTCTCCGTAACACCACACGACTCGGGCAATGGGTGGGGTGATCATGCTGTCGGCGTGTTGAAGGAGCGTCCTGACGAAGTGCGTTTTGCCGGAGCCCGTCGGTCCTGCGATGACGCAAGTGAAGGGATGCTGCCACCGAGGGTCCATGGTTGGAGGTGTATCCGCTGTCGTGGTAACCCGCTCTTGTAAATTTGGTACGAGTGAACTGGAGTGGTGGTGGGTACAACGTCGGTCGTCGTTGTTTGTTCACTGTGAGTGATGATGGTGGTGGGTACAACGTCGGTCGTCGTTGTCTGTTCACTGTGAAGGATGAAATCCGGTGGGTTTTCAGACGTAGTGGGTGTACTTGGTGTAGGTGTGGACTGTATACTTGGTGTGGAGCTCGATGTGGCTTGTACACGGGGTGTGGTGGTGGTGATGACTGGGCTCGATACGGGGTTGACTGATGCTATCTGTAGACTGGTTTGACTGGTGGCTGGTGTTCTCAGTTGGTTAAGTAGCGTGCTGACATAGGCTACGTCGTAAAACACACCTCCGTACAACACACTCAGCAGGGTTAGCACTATCACCACAAAGCCCACTTGCGCTTTGCGCGTTTTGGGAGACGCTGTGTTCAGAGGCAGCTGCTGTTTGTCCATAGCACTGTGGTCGAACGTGGAATGAAGGATGACGGCAGCGGTGTCTGGCTTTATAGCCGTTTCACCTGGTTGGCAGCGACCCAGGAATTGAAGGAACTGGGCCAGCCTTGCCATTTGACGAAATGAAACAGTTTGCCACGTCGACGTTCCGTTTTCAAAATCTGCTCGACCGTGTAGTAGTCTTGCTTTGTTTTTACGACAGGCTGTCATTCCGTCTCGTAAAACGTCCCTAGCAACGGTTCCCCTTGAAGATATTCCAGTTCATAGACTCGCTGCTGCCGGGGTAGGCGCCGTTTAATCAGGAAGTGTTCATCGCTCCACTTGGGCAAGTAACTTTTCTCAAATTGACCTTTGACTTTACTGATCCGCACAGGGTCCCCGACCTTGTACACCTCCTTCGTCGTTCGCTGCGATTGCCTGCGGTACAAAACACGCCGGACTGGGCTTCATTGCGTTGGGTCACGGTAATGGGGGCTCTCTCTATACTCCGGTGATAGGCTCGATTGTAACCACTCACAAGTTTCGGGAGAACATCGATGTACCGCCTTGTATTCTTATAGGTGAAATATTTATACATGCGGCCTTTGAATGTCCTGTTGAATCTTTCCACCACGGAAGCCTTGGTCTCGTACGTATGGAAGAAAAACACCTTCCGGGCTTTCAGAAACTGTTCGAACGGACGCTTGAGGAATTCCGTGCCTTCGTCGGTTTGCAAATACATGGGTTTGCGCCCGGTCTTGAAGATGTCCTTGAACGCCGCTATGAGATTCGCCCCAGTTTTCGTCCGGATGGGTACCACCCACGCATACTTCGACAGGATATCGATGCACGTCAAGATATACCGATTTCCATCGTTGTGTTTGGCAAAGGCGCTCATATCAACCAAATCCGCTTGCCATTGGGCATCTAGTCCTCCCACGATGACCCGGTTCCGTAGAAAATGGCGACGGGCAGCTCGATGTAAGGTATAGGTGTCTTGTTTTCTTAACCAATCTCGGACTTGGGCACGTTGTATCCCCTGGGGTTTGGCCGCTCGATAGAGAGCCGTCAATGCACTATAGGCCGGCGGACTGTCGGGACTGTAGTATAAGTTATCCAACACCTTCTCCCAGCTCTTCATGGTGACACATGATGATGAACCCTGGCTCTATCGCTTATTTATAACGGGTATATCTTGGGCCGGAGTTTCTTTCTGATTTTCTTCGTTGGCTTCTGCCAGCACAGTGTCCATGGTAAATGACCAGTCCAACTCGTCTGATGACCGCATGATAAACACTTGATCCACATCTGCCACGGCATCTTCCAACGCAGACCATAGATCAGGGTGAAGGGTAAAATGCACTGTACCCCCATCTAGCCGAGCCAATTGAGCAAAGAAGGGGCCGCGTCGGATGTACACATCGTGACACAAGTGAATGAGGTCGCCGTCCAGTTCACCAGACAACACCCGTTTGAATTTGGTCCAGCCCTCCCGAGACAAACGAATGTGAGCCGGGCACGGTTGTGTAGGGTCTGTATCACAGATGTCTCCAACCTCCTCCATGATATCGACCTTATCCGCATAAACGTGCAGGAAAACCTCGGGGGTCAAGCTGAGATACGCCAGTATTATATGCTCCGTCATGGTCAGTACGTGAATGGTACCAGATTTGACTGTCTCACGTATTTATAGGGAGAGCCCCGTGAGATCAAAGGATCGGGTGGTCATGTCACTGAGTCTAGCCGGGTAATCAATGGCATCGTGGTCTGCCTCCGCTTCATTGCTAAAAATTTGTTCATTGGGTTCTGCCGCCGCTTCTCTCAGGGCACGAGCCCACTCCAACTGAACAGCTGACCGCTCGTCCGGTGTAAACAGCTGGTCCACAATAGGCACCACTTTCTCGAAGGCTGTCCACAGATCGGGCTCTAGGGTGAAGCCTCGCGTAGGGTCTTGGTAACGGCCCAGGCGTGGGAAGAAGGGTCCACGGTGTACGTAGATGGCATTGTCTATGTGAATGAGGTTTCCGTCGAGCTCACCACTCAACACCCGTTTAAATTTGGTCCAGCCGTCACGGTGTAGCGTAACCGTATTCGATACGGTCTCAGCGAGCGACCAGCAAACATCTCCACGGTCTTCCACGAGGGTGACTTTATCTTCATAGACGTGTAACCCCACCCGGGGTGTAAGGGGAAGGATGGCTCGTAGAACTGGTGACATGGTTCACCCAACGACGATCGGTGAATGACGCACACTGTGTCTGACCCTCGTATTTATGGTCAGGTCCCACTGTCAATGCCACAGCGTCAGGGTCAGTAGGGCACAGACCATGACTAGGCCAACCAGCCGTCGCTGGTTGCGGCGTGAGCGCTCGTGGTCCATAGCTCGAGCATCAAGGATGGCTGTCATAGTCCAGTAGTGGTGAGTGATGGCACACCTCTCCATCGAGTGCACTCTGTCGATGACCGCTTCTGTGAACTCTTTCAGGATCTGGCGTCGCCCCTCGTTGTCGTCGCCATCTCCAAACATGGACCGAACCACTGCTCGATAACCCGTGAGTGAATTAACCACGGTCGCATGCTGTAAAATGCGAGTCGCATAGGGATGGGTGTCCGTCATGGCTCTGCAACCGAAAGAATGGGGGTGTGGGATCCAGAGGGACGTGTTTTATAGACCATGTCACACATGCTCGCCTAGACGTAGCTCTACGGGTGTAGTCCGTGATACGTACTATTCTGATTGGTTAGTCCAAAAAAGAGAGCAACAACAACTAAGATTACAAGTCAATCCTTTCATTAGCCCCTCCATCACAGCACATCCACGCTGGAGGAACCAGTAGGAAACATGATAGGAATGCATGTACTGACCTGTCTGTGGGGGTTTTCCCCAGAATTTCGCTGACATCCGTGTCTTTTCGGTGACGTCCGTGTCTTTTCGGTGACGTCCGTGTATTTTCGTGTCTTTTCGGTGACGTTCGTGTCTTTTCGGTGACGTCCGTCATCCGGGTATGTATGAGGGTCTTGAGGGGGCGACTGTATGTGGCGAGTTGACTGTGGGTGTTTTTTTCGGTGACGTCCGCGCCTGCATCCGGGTACTTCTATGTAGGTCTATAAAAGTGGGAATTTTTAGGGCATTGCTGCATTCATTGGCCTGCTTGACCTGACCAGTCTGAGCCTGCCTGACCAGCCTGAGCCTATCTGACGAGAGGAGCTACTTGCCTTAACAGTGGAGCCAACAGTCATGGAGTCATCTCTCCGAGCTAAGCTTCTACAGCACCGTATCCATATCGTTGATGAGATGCAGCATGTGGCCGATATATGTGATCTGCCCATGGTGGAAAACATAATCACTAAACACATGGGGGTAGATATCATGGCGGAGAAGACCTTTTTGGCACGAAACAGCACCAAGATGCACTTGCACAACTTGCCAGAACCAGTTTACTCGCCCAGAAGATTTGCGACGGCACGAGTGCTCCATCCACAACGGCGCACGGTATACTTGTATAACCTGCGCACGGTCATTTAATCGGGAGGATCCTTTACTGCGCCACGTACGCTCATTCCACGAGGGCGCGACGGAACAATGTAATGAATGTGGTCAACTCTTCAAACGACCCAGTCAGTTAAGACGGCATCAGCGTTTGATTCATGCCCCGTCTCTACGGTTTGGGCGACAACTTCCCACTAAAGTGGCACCCAGGAGGGTGAGACCCAGTGAAGATGAGCCCGGGGAGACGAATGCCACTGGTGATGCGATCACAGAGAGCCCGCCTGTACCCACAGTTCAGAAGAGCCTAGATATCCAGCCAGTCCCTAGCATTATTGTTGCTAGTCATACGCCTGACGACATCGAACATTTTCTGGAAGATGCAGTGGATGTTCCTAGCGATCTGTTACAGGACGCCCATCCAGTGAGTGACATCTATCGGCGCCAATGGCCCATGATACGGCACGTTTTGCGCCGTGTTCGCCCTATTCCAGATATCTACAATTTCCCACTCACCGACCTCACCCTTCTACGCAGCTACGTGGAAGCCATCTTCAATGACCAAACTGCGGTCTTCAAATTGAATGTGGCTTTCGGGTACATCTTACGTCACAAAGAGACGGACCAGTTACGGTATTATTATGCCAGTAATAACAGCCATGTGTTTGACCAGCCGTTCACCATCATTAACCGGGCGTCGCTAGAGACGATGCTGGAGAAACTGGACACCGTGGATCCCTTGAGATGGTCACATCGTCAACGCCCCAACACACAATGGGTAGTAGGAAGGGTCACCAATGTTACGTTCTTCGTTACCAAGCTGATCGACCACCCCCATCGGCTGAATTCGTCACCCTTGCACTGATGAATAGCATAACATGCCGTATATACTCTCTATGTCTACATGCTGGTCGTTGACTTGAGCTCAGTAAACATTAAATGTGACGGTGCGTTAAATAATAAAACATGGTGTTTGATATTTCAATTTTTTTTCCTGTGAACATACTAAACATACCCAGGGCGGCTCCCCTAGCCTGAATATGATGTAACATTGGGGATAATAAACTGTATAAACCTTGCTGAACTTGTTGTTATTCACGACAACCGCTTTCGCCTATACTTGGATCAAATATATACACCGATGTGATATAGTGCCCTTGCACACCTCCGAAACTTCCCTTTAACCCGCGCGCGCGCGTGCGGCCGGAAAACCCGAGCGCGCGCGGTGCGGCCGGGGCGGGGAAAACCTGGATGTTGAAAATCCGGACCCTACGTCTACGGGAACATTGGAACTCTTCTGGGTTCGGAGGTAGTTTTAGTGAAACCCGCAAGTGACGTCTGTGCGACCAACCCAGACCACCCAACCACAACCACGGACCCATAATGGTTGGTCAAACACACCCCCACGCACCCCCAAAATGCCTGCTTTCTATACTACGGCCAGACTGCGCATGCGCAGACTCTTAAACACGGACGAACCATGAGTCCAGTCGGATGCTCCTCCACGAGAGCTTCAAAATAAGACCTCGGACGACTCCATCGGACCACTAGTGACCCATGTCGGCGCCAAAATGTATATTTCCATATACTTGGTCTACTGCGCATGCGCAGAATGACGTCAGTGTAACGTCACATCCACCCCGTTGGATGCTGCTTCACGAATGCCTCACATTGATACCTCACTCGACTCCATCGGACCATTAGGGGCCTACCTAGACCCCAAAACGTCTATTTCCATACCCTTTTCCCACAATTCCCTGTCTGCGCCTGCGCAGAATGTTGAACACGAACAACACACTAGTCCAGGCGGATGCTCCCTCACGAGAGCTTCAACAGAAGACCTCATACGACACCATAGGATCATTAGGAGCTCACCTAGACCCCAAAATGTCTATTTCCATACCCTTTTCCCACAATTCCTGCTTGCGCATGCGCAGAATCACATCAGTGCCAGGGCACACCCACCCGCTAGGATGCCCCTTCACGAAGGCTTCACATTGATACCTCACTCGGCCCCATCGGCCCACTCGTGGCCCACCCAGACCCCAAAACGTCTATTTCCATACCCTTTTCCCACAATTCTCTGTCTGCGCATGCGCAGAATGTGGACAACGACCGAGACACTAGTCCAGGCGGATGCCCCCTCACATAGGCTTCACATTGATACCTCATACGACTCCATCGGACCAATAGTGACCCACCTAGACTCCAAAACGTCTATTTCCATACCCTTGGTCTACCGCGCATGCGCAGAATGACGATATTTCAACCCCACGCCCACCCCATCAGCTGCCCCTTCACGAATGCTTCACATTGATACCTCATACGATCCAATCGGTAAAATAGGGACCCCTCTCGCCCCTGAAGTTTGCCGGAGAATGCCGGAGAATTTGGGACTACTTTCTGTCCGCGGAGGCAGACCGCATCACCACCAGACCGCATCACCGCGGAGGAATACACACGCCCGATTCACGCAGACCGGAAATGACGTCATACATGACTCCTGCGCACACCGCCAGCTGGTCCATGTGTGAAAGTTTGTCAGTTACTTGCCGAAGGGCGGTGGTTCTCTCCGGGTACTCCGGCTTCCTTCACCAACCAAACTGACTGTCACCATATGAGTGAAACAAACTTGAGTGTGACATTAAGCCAAATTCCCTCCCTCCTCCCTGCGCACACCGCCACAAAATCTCATACCTGCGCACAACACTCCTGCGCACACCACTTTCTCGCGCATGCGCAGTGAGGCGCCAGAGAGTCGAAATCCCCTTTCCCTACTACTCCCAGACCAGAAGTGACGTCATACCTGCGCACAACACTCCTGCGCACACCGCCGCAAAACCGCCACATTTTTTTTCTCGCGCATGCGCAGTGGGGTGAATGTGACTCGAAATCATCTTTGGTTACTACTGCCGTGTTAGTCTGTGTAGTATAAAAGAATAACAAAGGGTGGCACCTTTTAGACTAAGCTTAATTGTCACGAGCTTTCGCGGATAGTGGATATGTGGTCCTTCACTTGACGATTCGAAGCAGATATCCACTATCTGGGAAAGCTCGTGGTCATCATCGTTGACAGTGACGCACGTTGACAGTTCCTTGTCCGTTGAAGAAGAAACAACGCATGCAGTTGAAGTAGAAACAAATGGTTACACCTACAAAATCTATCTGTTCTGACATTGTTTTCATTCCCATAACATTCCGGTGTTAATCCGAGACAAAAGGATATTAACGAGCACCCGTGGCATAAATTGATTGTGATCCCCGATTTTATTCCATTTTTTCGCTATGAGTGACGGGGCTAATTCATAAAAAAAAGTTTCAATAAAATTATATGTTGAAAAGAGAGGTGTTCTTCTCCACCGTAATTTCACAAAGAATGTACACATGTGTATATTCACACATAAAATTAAACACTTAACTAGCGCACTCGTGGATAATGTGTTCAGGTTTGAAACAAATAAAAACGTTGTTAAAAAGTGCAAAAGTCATGTGCGTAACCAACCATGATCATAATTTATGACGTGGAGGTCTGGGTGTCAGCCAAAAGCATTTAAAGTTTTAGAAACTCGTGAGCAATCGTGGATTGGTATAAATTATCAGTAGTGTTATCAGTTCGGACAGGTGCGTGCTCCAGACAGAAAATCTATACTGTGAATCGCTGATGCTTAAACGTATGTATATATAATGACTTAACATATATATGACGAACTCAACAGAGATTTGCGAATAAGCGATAACCATATGGCATGAACAACGCTAGAAAAATGGACGCAGGAGTTGACCGCCAACTCCATCTTGGTAGAACCTAAGATATTGAAGCATCAACAACCGAGAACAGGTAGGATTATTTGCGAATTTATTTTAAAGCATGCACAATACCAGCGCTGTTCATCCTCGCGAGCCAGTATATCGATCCTCTGCGAAAATTTAAGATTCACATGGACTTGGGAAAATGGTAAACGTTGCAGTAAGTTGGAATTGATTTTGATAAGACATCATGTGACGGTTTCGACCAAATTCCGACGTTGTATCAACGTCAGTCGTATAGAAAGAACTAATCTCACACAATGAGGCGTCTCGGAGTGGGAGGCATCATGACATCACCGATTACGTCACGTCCAGCCAGGTCGTCACGTCTGGTCACGTGACCTCCAGTCCCATGTGACGGCATTTGCGTACACTTTGCGAATCGTGTGTCTCCATTATCGCGGAGCGATATCCGGTACTTTACCGGATTCTGTTCGGCCTTCATCCGGCAGAGAACAGACTCGAGAAATCTGATAAATTACAGGTCTTCATACCTCTTCGGAAACAGATATTGCCTGGGCTTAAAAAATATATAGGTATGAATAACTTTCGTATCATTCAAGAGGTGTTGTAGAGCTGTAATTTTGGACAAGTAGGACATCACATGATTCAAAAATGGCGGGTTACGTTGGGGTTACGTCGGTAGACTTTAGCTGATTGGCTGACAAAGTCACGTGATATTGATTTCTGGAAATTCCCTCAACCTGTAACCACCTCGGTCATCTATACGCGGTAAGACTGACCCTGGGATCCTGTGTATCCATCATGTTCAGCCTACTTTCGGCAACTGCAAGAGGGAATTTCCATAATCAATACCACGTGACTTCGTCAGCCAATCAGCTAAAGTCTACCGACGTAACCCTAACGTTACTCGCCATTTTCGAGTCATTTGATGAACTAGTTGTTCAAAATTTCAGATCCGCTACACCTCTTGGATGATACGAAAGTTATACATACCTATATATTTTGTAAGCCCAGGCAATATCTGTTTCAGAAGTGGTATGAAAACCTGTAATCTATCAGATTTCTCGAGTCTGTTCTCCGCCGGATGAAGGCCGAACAGAATCCGGTAAAGTACCGGATATCGCTGCGCAATAATGGAGACACACGATTCGCAAGCCATCTTATGGATGGCGAAGTGTACGCAAATGGAAATTCCCTCTTGCAGTTTCCGAAAGTAGGAAATGGATACACCCGATCCCAGGGTCAGTCTTACCGCGTATAGATGACCGAGATGGTTACAGGTTGATCTGACGGTTCTAGAGATGAAGTCACGTGTTGGATGGGTGGATGTGAAACTAGGATTTTCCAAGAAAACATGCGGGAAAACAGACTGTACACCCAGTCAAATGGGTCAAGTGGGCCAATATTGGTCCTACACCCCAGAATCAGGAAAATCTCTCTAGGTCTAGATGTGCCCTACGGAAACCCAAGGGGACCGAGGACTTCCGAGAGTGCATTGTGGGATGGCGGGTGGATATTACCCCACGTCAAGTTTATATGAGCCATATGGGTCCAAACTTTGTGTATGCTGAGAAGCCCTCTGCATGTAAATACAGAGGGAATTGTATGAGTGCGCAGGGTGAGTGTTTGGGCAGCCACCCTGACTCCAAATGAGGGATGCAATTATTGACCGTTGGCGATACCGTGTAGTGCGTCTTGCCACAACGTGTTGGGCCGCTGACAAACGTCGTATAGGGATGCTCTAATTCACAGTGTGGAGCCATAGGGTGATGGATTCGGTGGTATTTCTTGGCTATGTTTAGAGTGAAGGTGTCTGAGCATACAATCTCGATGGAAGAGACACGTACTCTACATCTTGGTGGCTCGGAGATTAGATATGCATTGAAGATGGATACGTGTTGACACCCTCTGTATGTACAGATAACACCACCTCCACCACCACCAACACCCTTACAAAAATCACCGCCACCACCAGCAGCAGCAGAGCACTGTACCCTGTACCTTGTTTCCGAGACATCTGCTGTTACATCTTATCGCTGGGTCTCTCTCTTGATCCTTTCATTGGGCTCCGACACCACATTGGCCAGGGCAAAAGTTCAGCCCAACTGGACAGCTGACCGTTAGTCTTCTCCAAACTTTGGTCCACTACAGATACCAAAAGCCGTCCATAGATTGGGGTGTAAGTTAAAGCCGGTGGTGGAGTCATTGTAACACCCCAAGCATGCAAAAAACAATCCACGGTGTACATAAATGGCATTGTCGATGTTGAAGATATCACCATCATTCGGTCTTTAATGATGGTGACTTTATCCTCATAGATAAACCTCATTTGAATCACCCACAAAGTCACATGCTCTTGTGTGGCATTTACTGTGGAAGATTTATTTAACAATCACAAAAAGTTTCTCAGGGAGAGAGATATTTGTCTTCCAGCAAATCATAACGACATACCAAAACTACATGTATACTGGACTCCCAAAATGCATAAATCACCATACAAAGCTAGATTCATAGCTGGTTCTAGAAGCTGCACCACCAAGCATCTTTCAAGCCTATTGACGAGGGCCCTTCAGAAGGTAAAAGCATTTTGGGAAAGATATTGCGCCACTATTTCTAAGAACTCTGGCGTTGAATGTATGTGGATATTGAAGAACTCAAAATGTCACATACCGTACAGACATGTATCCACATGGGATTTCTCGATTCTCTATACTACAATCCCTCATCAGGACCTTATTGGCCGTCTAAGTTCGTTAATAGTATGTGTGTTCAAGAAAACTGATCGTAGATATATTAATGTCGGAAGCCATAAACCATTCTTTAGCTCTACTACATACAAGAGATATCATTCATGGGATGTTTCTTTGTTTATAGAGTTGATCCTCATCGTACTCATATGAACAGTCACAATCAAAGCGTGACTGAGATACATCATTCTTTAGATGACGACTTCATAACGAATATTATGGATTAAGAATGCTGATCAGCGATACAGATTTGATATTTTTGGAACATCATGATGTCTTGCCGGCATCATTGAAAACTGTTGACCGCTTCTCTCTTGCAGGAAACAAGCCTATGTTTATGTATACTATGATTGTCTTTTTGAATTTGGTGCTAATACTGTTATATGGAATATGGAATAGGTCTTTGGATTATGGACGCGGATATTCTCTAATGGACGACGGCTTAATTATGAATGACGGACTAGATGCTTGTAATTATAGGATCCTGCGTTTAATACTGAGGAATACCTGCAGGATCTTTCTCAAATGGCAGGTTCTGATTGGACGGGAGCAAATACGGCCGAAATTGATCTTTCTCAAAGGGCGGGTTCTGATTGGACAAGAGCAGCCGACAAAGCGTCAAATACACGAGCATACGTTAAAGCACACCCATAGTGGTTCATCACTCTGATGGCGGCACGTCATAGGAGGTTCAATAGTTTACATATCATGCACGTGCAACCCAAAACTCGTGAGAGTTGTTGGGTGATATTTGGGTGTTTTTTTGTGAGATTTGGAGTGAATAGGCGTCGACGGAGGTCCATGTGCGGTACTGCGCTATACGGTGCTAGCTATCTTCAATGGGGTTAATATGGGCGCTGAGGCTATTCACGGCATACATACGACATGATGTAAATCCACATATGTAAATGTACATATGTACCACTGTATATGGCCCATTCTGACAATGATTAGCAGCGTTTGTCAGGATGGCCTACAGTGAAGATAACTCTGCCGGACTAGACAGACCCATCATACCCTGCTCACTACACGGTATCGCCCACGGTATCCCCACACGTAGTTGCACCGCTCATTTAGTAAGGATGGCCTATGTATTGCCCAAACACGCCCCTTCGCACTCCTACAATGTCCTATGTATTTACATATAACACATGGTAAATCCATTTGCATATGTACCACTGTATATAGATGATGTTGACCATGATAACTAGCATTTTTTAGAAGAGAGACATGCAAACATTACTTCAATAAACCTGGAGTCATCCCAGGTAGCCTATACGTACCCTACCCGGTGTGGTACAGGAAACAAAACTCATGAGGAGTATGTCTTGGACTGAAAACATTTTCATATCAACCTTACCGGTTTCGAACTGAGTTCTCATCAGAGGCTGAAGAAAAGGGTTGTGAAGCGGATTTATATATGCTGAAACGGTTGGCCGGTGTAGTCAAGCGTTGGCTGGCAGTTGCCCCGTGTGAACACCAGGTTGGCCGGTCGGTTGGCCGACGGGTTGGCCAGACTGGCCGGTAAGTTCGCCGGTTCGTGTATCATTGATGGCGTCGGCTGGCACTGTGTTTCAGCAGGAAGTTCATCACCTGTGTCGGCGGATTGTCGACTGGAAAAGCAATATAAGCCAATGGGAAACCTTAATATATTAGGGACAAAGTACTGGAAGGAATATGAAATTGTTTATATTCGTGGGGCCAGAAAAATAAGATGTCATTGTTACTTAAAATGATTGTCCAGGATCGAGTCCCATTGTGAAAACGAAGGGGTCGTTTGAAAGTACGTCCATGGCTCGAATAGGCTATGTGAGAAGTGTGCCCTTTCCGTTTGGTTGTCGGTGACCAGGTGGTGTATCGTGTAACATTTGTCATGGTTGGCCGAGTGGTCAAAGACGCCAGACTTAAGTGCTGCTCACACATGTGGGACGTTGGTTCGGATGTGACTCCAGACGCGCACCACTTTACTGATCACAAGTACCCAACTTCAGGTACCCTGTACCGTACGGGGCAGGTAACTCTGTGAGACTAGACGGATTCATCACGCCATGCCCACTGCACCCTATCGCCCACGGTATCCCCCACGCCGATCATTCAGAGTAAGGATGGCTCATCCTATTACCCTAACACGCCTTTGCACATCCTCTCTATTCACTTCTCGACTGCGCATATAACTTTCGGTGATTTCGGCTCTCCACACTACATGATAAATTTGGACCTCATATCCCTCATTTACCCTTGACGGGGTGTAAAGTGCGTTTCGTCGCATTTTCCCGGAGAGCTCTAGTGTTACATTCACACGCCATCACCACCAAGCATCTTTCAAGCCTATTGACGAGGGCCCTTCAGAAGGTAAAAGCATTTTGGGAAAGATATTGCGCCACTATTTCTAAGAACTCTGGCGTTGAATGTATGTGGATATTGAAGAACTCAAAATGTCTTACGGAAGAACTTGATGCTAAAGGTCACATACCGTACAGACATGTATCCACATGGGATTTCTCGATTCTCTATACTACAATCCCTCATCAGGACCTTATTGGCCGTCTAAGTTCGTTAATAGTATGTGTGTTCAAGAAAACTGATCGTAGATATATTAATGTCGGAAGCCATAAACCATTCTTTAGCTCTACTACATACAAGAGATATCATTCATGGGATGTTTCTTTGTTTATAGAGTTGATCCTCATCGTACTCATATGAACAGTCACAATCAAAGCGTGACTGAGATACATCATTCTTTAGATGACGACTTCATAACGAATATTATGGATTAAGAATGCTGATCAGCGATACAGATTTGATATTTTTGGAACATCATGATGTCTTGCCGGCATCATTGAAAACTGTTGACCGCTTCTCTCTTGCAGGAAACAAGCCTATGTTTATGTATACTATGATTGTCTTTTGAATTTGGTGCTAATACTGTTATATGGAATATGGAATAGGTCTTTGGATTATGGACGCGGATATTCTCTAATGGACGACGGCTTAATTATGAATGACGGACTAGATGCTTGTAATTATAGGATCCTGCGTTTAATACTGAGGAATACCTGCAGGATCTTTCTCAAATGGCAGGTTCTGATTGGACGGGAGCAAATACGGCCGAAATTGATCTTTCTCAAAGGGCGGGTTCTGATTGGACAAGAGCAGCCGACAAAGCGTCAAATACACGAGCATACGTTAAAGCACACCCATAGTGGTTCATCACTCTGATGGCGGCACGTCATAGGAGGTTCAATAGTTTACATATCATGCACGTGCAACCCAAAACTCGTGAGAGTTGTTGGGTGATATTTGGGTGTTTTTTTGTGAGATTTGGAGTGAATAGGCGTCGACGGAGGTCCATGTGCGGTACTGCGCTATACGGTGCTAGCTATCTTCAATGGGGTTAATATGGGCGCTGAGGCTATTCACGGCATACATACGACATGATGTAAATCCACATATGTAAATGTACATATGTACCACTGTATATGGCCCATTCTGACAATGATTAGCAGCGTTTGTCAGGATGGCCTACAGTGAAGATAACTCTGCCGGACTAGACAGGCCCATCATACCCTGCTCACTACACGGTATCGCCCACGGTATCCCCACACGTAGTTGCACCGTTCATTTAGTAAGGATGGCCCATGTATTGCCCAAACACGCCCCTTCGCACTCCTACAATGTCCTATGTATTTACATATAACACATGGTAAATCCATTTGCATATGTACCACTGTATATGATGTTGACCATGATAACTAGCATTTTTTAGAAGAGAGACATGCAAACATTACTTCAATAAACCTGGAGTCATCCCAGGTAGCCTATACGTACCCTACCCGGTGTGGTACAGGAAACAAAACTCATGAGGAGTATGTCTTGGACTGAAAACATTTTCATATCAACCTGACCGGTTTCGAACTGAGTTCTCATCAGAGGCTGAAGAAAAGGGTTGTGAAGCGGATTTATATATGCTGAAACGGTTGGCCGGTGTAGTCAAGCGTTGGCTGGCAGTTGCCCCGTGTGAACACCAGGTTGGCCGGTCGGTTGGCCGACGGGTTGGCCAGACTGGCCGGTAAGTTCGCCGGTTCGTGTATCATTGATGGCGTCGGCTGGCACTGTGTTTCAGCAGGAAGTTCATCACCTGTGTCGGCGGATTGTCGACTGGAAAAGCAATATAAGCCAATGGGAAACCTTAATATATTAGGGACAAAGTACTGGAAGGAATATAAAATTGTTTATATTCGTGGGGCCAGAAAAATAAGATGTCATTGTTACTTAAAATGATTGTCCAGGATCGAGTCCCATTGTGAAAACGAAGGGGTCGTTTGAAAGTACGTCCATGGCTCGAATAGGCTATGTGAGAAGTGTGCCCTTTCCGTTTGGTTGTCGGTGACCAGGTGGTGTATCGTGTAACATTTGTCATGGTTGGCCGAGTGGTCAAAGACGCCAGGCTTAAGTGCTGCTCACACATGTGGGACGTTGGTTCGGATGTGACTCCAGACGCGCACCACTTTACTGATCACAAGTACCCAACTTCAGGTACCCTGTACCGTACGGGGCAGGTAACTCTGTGAGACTAGACGGATTCATCACGCCATGCCCACTGCACCCTATCGCCCACGGTATCCCCCACGCCGACCATTCAGAGTAAGGATGGCTCATCCTATTACCCTAACATGCCTTTGCACATCCTCTCTATTCACTTCTCGACTGCGCATATAACTTTCGGTGATTTCGGCTCTCCACACTACATGATAAATTTGGACCTCATATCCCTCATTTGCTCTTGACGGGGTGTAAAGTGCGTTTCGTCGCATTTTCCCGGAGAGCTCTAGTGTTACATTCACACGCCATCCCAAAATGCACCTCGAGGAAGACCACGGCCTCTTTGGGACGACGCAGAGTCTATGTAGACCTAATTTACGGGGGTTTTCCGCATTTTGGGACGCAAAGTCCATTTTTAGGCATTCTCTTTTTGGGAAAATCCTCTTTTTACATCCACTCCCAAGCCCATAGTGGACCTCTTGGAAATGCACGGTCTCGCTTGGGACCCTGTATGACCCATCTAGTCCAACTTGATGGAGTTTTTCGCATGTTGGGTTGTAAAGTCCGTTTTCCGCATGTTATTTTTTCGGGAAAATTCTAGTTTTGCATCTACCCGACAGTCACGAGACCTATCTCGAGGAGTGGTTCAATATAATATCTTGCACGACCACGTAAGACCAATATTGAACCACCTAGACCCATTTAACTGAGTGTACAGTCTGTTTTTTCTCATTTTTTTTTCACGGAAAATCCTAGCTTTACATCCACCCCACCAATCATGTTACTCTATAACCACCAAGCTCTACCAGGCATTCATTACGTTCTGCTTCGCGCCACTCCATTTAGCGCTGTAAGGGTCTCACGGACTTTGCCGGAGTTGACCCAAGGTCATCTGTTGCCACAGTAAACGAACATGACTACCGTCTGACTGGGCGAATTAATATCCACCGCGATTCACCGATATGTATTTCCGCAACATATAGTTCTGAGGTAATTTGTCAAAAAACTGCCTTCAAACTGTGTAACACTGCCGTTTGTAACACACTGAATATCCGTAAAGTATATTTCAAGATAAATATATGTTTTGCGATCAATAAAACTGTTACACAGAACAGCTCTTGGTTTCTGTAGGAATCCTGCAAAAGATAGCTAGACCCCTACAGGGGTAAATGCAGCGTAGCGCAAAGCACCCTGGGAGAGGATTATAACCACCTGATGTGACCGGAAATCAGGCTACCAGACGTGAGCTTCTTACCTAGAGTGACGTCATCCGTGAGGTCATGACGCCTCCCAGACGTCTTCCACTCTCCCGCATAAGCTTGGCAGTCATTTAACGTTTGCACGAAATCTTATATCAGCGTGGATGCAACGCAGGTGTGTTATCTGGACAGGCGCCAAGACTATAGGTTCCCAGCTATTCTCGTAAAACATTTGGTGGTAAGTATTATATGAGACCTGCTTTGAACCAATTGAATACAGTTTCATACATCACCGAAATCGTGAAGATGGGTTTACAACAAAAAATCTGACCAACAGAATATGGTTTCGTACATCACCAAAATCGGACCAATCGAATATGGGTCCACCGAAAATGAGTCCACAGAGGTCGTGAACATGGTTCTACAACCAAAAATTGGACTAAGCGAATAGGAACACAACACAAACAATCGTAAAAATGGAACTATTTTGATCAATATTTCCGTAAGTGTAAACAAAATTGTGACTATATAGTCATCAGGCTATATTATCATCAGCATATATTATCATTCCCATACCAAATATTCACAGAACGCTATTTGGTGACGGAACACGTGAAATGACAGCTGGCATATTCCTTTTGTGTTGCCATTATTGTGTTGATAAGACCTCAAGATAAGCTTGGCCCCGTCATGCCATTCAGTATATACATTCAGTATTTTCAAACACAATTAACACAGTGAATTTGGATCTTCCATTATTGGATTCCATAAAGCATTGATACCAATTTGACAATGATGATGAATTAAACTGTACCATAGCAGCAAGTGGCAAAACTCCCGAATCTTGAAAAACTGAATACCGGATGAAGATACTTGACCAAACTGTCTATCCGCACTGATATGTTGTATGTCCGTACTCTTTATGGCCCTTATATTTTAGTCACACTAGTGCATCAGACCGTATTACAAGTCTAATTTGGCCACAGTTGGCGTACCAAATAATATTTATCGTGTATCTATGTTGTCGAGGACGCGCATGCCCATATACCAAACCCAGGTAAGGACACCCGTGCAACACCTGCAAGCAAAGACTGTTTCAGACTGATTTGTATGCCAGAGTACCGCTACTAGGGCAAGTTGCGCGAGGGAAATTGCCTATCTCAGGATGAAAATAAGAAATAAACTATCATTGACTGAGACGCACAAGCTGGACAACTTGCGTATCACTGACAGAGTCTGGAGATGGATAGACGGCCTTCTATGACGGCGCTCCACCAAGATCGTCAATGTGTGTCATCCGGACATGAAAGTGACCGGTCGGACAGTCCAGTGGACCTCATCCAGGGAACTGTCATTTCCTCCTGCTCCTTAACTTGTACATAGTCAACATCTTACAAGCAATAAAGCCAAAGACCAAGTTCGCCGATGACGGCAACATATTCGGCTCGGGGGATGACATCCAGACACTAGAGGGGAGATGGAAACTGATGCAGGGAGGGTGTTGAAATAGACAAAGTCGTTGGGAATAATCCTGAGCCTGAGAATAGGCTTTCGTTTGAACCATGCCTCCAGCTTCTGAAACAGAACGCATCCAAGGCACTCAGCATCAGAGGATTGAGTGGCATATCTCCGACCAACTCATCAAACTCAATGCCGCAGTGGTCCAGTCTAACCTATAGTACGCAGCATCCATGTGGCATGTATGCAAGGCCTCCTTCGGGCAAAAACTGGAACAGTCTTAGCTCCAGGACTCCCCTGCTCGACCAGCCTGGATGCATGCGAATTTGGGGGTATTTCTACGCCCGCTGGCGAGAACTAGCCATCTAAGACTGTACGAAGATTCAGACCACCTAAGACTTCGAGCCCATTAAACTCTTGTAGCTAAAGTGGAGACAAAATTAGCCCAGCTAGACATCGATTTTTGTGCCACGGACATGTTCTGGCGCGAGGTAGAGACAAGAGATGAATTTATACTGGGTGGAGCGCTTGTGGCTTATGATGTCACTGTGAGACGCGCCGAGTACCTCCGAGGGCTCGGACGATTGAATGCCCGCTTAATAGCCCACACAATATCGCGCCTGCGCACTCAGAACATCGAATCCACAGGCGGTTACAGAGTTAAGGTTATGTGGGATGTTTGGCGTGACCGGTGCTGGCAGAAACTAGCCATCTAAGACGTACGAAGATTCAGGACAACTAAGACTCGGCGCCTATTAAACAATTGTACCTAAAGTGGAGGCAAAATTAGCCCAGCTAGACATCGATCTTTGGTGCCACGGACATGTACTGGAGCGAGGTAGAGAGAAGAGATGGATTTGTACTGGGTGAAGCGCTTTGAGTGGAGCGCTTGTGGCTTATGATGTCAATGTGAGACGCGCCGAATACCTCCCAGGGCTCAGATGTTTGAATGCCCGCTTAATAGCCCACACAATATCGCGCGTGCGCACCCAGGACATCGAACTTACATGCGGTTACGGAGTTAAGGTTATGTGGGTTGTGTGGGATGTTTGGGGTGACCGGCGCTGGCAGAGATCGAAGTCACCTCCAGATGACCATCGGCCGTTAACCTGTGCATACTTCTTGTAGAGGCTTCTTTTGAAGTAAAAAAACATGCAGGCAGAATGAGAAATATATATATCCTTGATTATCGTGTATGGCGTGTCCTGCCGGCCATGTCATAAACCCCAAGTTTTAACCCCTTAACGATTTGTTCAGAGATTATGACACATTATTAGGCTACACGTACTAAAAATGTTTTGATATGTACCATAGAATTCAACAGAGATTTCTCATATTTTCTGCAACGATGTCAACGAGAGCGGACGGGTGGGGAGTTGAACATAGAATCGATTCAGACCTTTCCGTGCCCTACTGAGTCAAAACATACCCTGGTGTACCCTATGTCCTACAGGTGCGTGCGCATGCGTGCGATGACGTCACTTGCGGCGATGTCCAGTCAGGGGTCAATGGTCAAAATATGTGCTTGTGATTGGATGGTTGACAATGCTTTAAGGCCTCAAGATAAGGCGTTAAGGCGTTGAGATGAGGCGTTAATGCGTTGAGATAGGGCGTTAAGGCGTAACGATGGGCGTTAAGGCGTAACGACGGGCGTTGACGGGCGTCATTGCATTTTGATGAATTAGTGCCAATTCCATGAAATAACTAGAATAATCAGAGCTTCTTGGCTATTTCACCAGGGCGCTTAGGCGTTGCGCTGGGCGTTGGCGGGCGTTACTGTCTATAAAATCAAGCTTATTCCAAAAACGTGTACAGGCGACGTTCAACTGTTAACATGGGTTATACATGCTCTGAGTGCGAACGCACGTTCACCAGACGTTACGATATGATGCGACACCAGAGGAATATACATCGGATTGAAGACTCCGAGCAGCCCACTGAGGAGGCAGATAATGACATCAAAACATAAACTGCTGAGAGTCTATTTACTGATACGGAGAGTTTGACCTCAGATAGTCAGCCTACGTCCCAGGGAAGTGAGGAAGAACCTACCTTTTGGGATCGTATTGTGCATGAAGCTATTAATACCCATGCTGCGGTAATCGAAGACCGCGGACAGGATAACTTACAACAGGCGTACATCCAAATTACATCAGGAAAACTGCGACCCCACGCACAGGTTCATCATGAAGACCAAGCGTCACTCAAAAGAGGATATGGGATTACCACCCACAGGCACTGGAAAATGCGATCAGAATGCGCAACAACTGTTTCAGGACATGCTGCCTCAACGGTATCCTGGACTGCCCGACGACGCTTAGGCCAAAAGCGACCCTGGCCGAAGATTGAACTTTCACAAAGGACGGCTTCTGATTGGACAAGAGCATACGAGAATTGTAAACATACCCAACGCGGCTCCCCCAGCGTGGGTATGATGTACTGGAGGGGAAAATAAAATGATTGACCTGTCATCCTTGTTGTTGATGTTCTCTCATCTGCATCATGGTATTAAGACGCAAGGGGTGGACTCAGACTGAGGTAAATGGTGTACACACGAACTTATATGACCACTCACTCTCTCACTCACACTCACTCACTCACTCGCTCACCATCGTTATTGAGTCCATGCGTTAAGACGGGCGCTGGGCACGCCTCACGGGCGTTGGATACGCCTCACTCACTCTCACGTACTCACTCATGGACTGTTGAGGAACACGTCTTAATCCATATATGTAGACACCACCACCAGGGCGACCACCACCACCACAAACACACACACCACACAGACAACACCACCACACACACACAGGCAACTCTACCAGATAGCCAGTTCGAACAAGGCCATTACCGCCTCCGAACGCATTCCATTGCATCTCCGAAACTCCCCTTTCTCTACTACTCCTGAGTGATATATCAATAGAACAGGGGTTTTCTCAGAAAATTCTCCGAAAAATTAACCTTGACAGTTTTCTGCTTCCTGTACTACTAAACTGGTTTACTTCTCTTTACTTTTACTTCCTCGAAATTGAGAGACTACACTCTCTCAACAACAACAAAATTATCATTTCTATGACTATCATGCACCCACCCATGACTTGATCGGCCTGGAGGAGCGCTTCACTATGACACATCACACGACCCAGTACGCCCATTACTGGCCCACCACGACCCCAAAACGTTCATTCCCACGAGAGCTTCACACTGATACCTCCCTCGACCCATTCGAACGCCACGGACATGTTCTGGCGCGAGGTAGAGACAAGAGATGAATTTATACTGGGTGGAGCGCTTGTGGCTTATGATGTCACTGTGAGACGCGCCGAGTACCTCCGAGGGCTCGGACGATTGAATACCCGCTTAATAGCCCACACAATATCGCGCCTGCGCACTCAGAACATCGAATCCACAGGCGGTTACAGAGTTAAGGTTATGTGGGATGTTTGGCGTGACCGGCGCTGGCAGGAACTAGCCATCTAAGACTTACGAAGATTCAGGACAACTAAGACTCGGCGCCTATTAAACACTTGTAGCTAAAGTGGAGGCAAAATTAGCCCAGCTAGACATCGATCTTTGGTGCCACGGACATGTACTGGAGCCAGGTAGAGAGAAGAGATGGATTTGTACTGGGTGGAGCGCTTTGAGTGGAGCGCTTGTGGCTTATGATGTCAATGTGAGACGCGCCGAATACCTCCCAGGGCTCAGACGTTTGAATGCCCGCTTAATAGCCCACACAATATCGCGCGTGCGCACTCAGGACATCGAACTTACATGCGGTTACGGAGTTAAGGTTATGTGGGTTGTGTGGGATGTTTGGGGTGACCGGCGCTGGCAGAGATCGAAGTCAACCCCAGATGACCATCGGCCGTTAACCTGTGCATACTTCTTCTAGAGGCTTCTTTTGAAGTAAAAAAAACATGCAGGCAGAATGAGAAATATATATATCCTTGATTATCGTGTATGCCGTGTCCTGACGGCCATGTCATAAACCCCAAGTTTTAACCCCTTAACGATTTGTTCAGAGATTATGACACATTATTAGGCTACACGTACTAAAAGTGTTTTGATATGTACCATAGAATTCAACAGAGATTTCTCATATTTTCTGCAACGATGTCAACGAGAGCGGACGGGTGGGGAGTTGAACATAGAATCGATTCAGACCTTTCCGTTCCCTTACTGAGTCAAAACATACCCTGTTGTACCCTATGTCCTACAGGTGCGTGCGCATGCGTGCGATGACGTCACTTGCGGCGATGTCCAGACAGAGGTCAATGGTCAAAATATGTGCTTGTGATTGGATGGTTGACAATGCTTTAAGGCCTCAAGATAAGGCGTTGAGATGAGGCGTTAATGCGTTGAGATAGGGCGTTAAGGCGTAACGATGGGCGTTAAGGCGTAACGACGGGCGTTGACGGGTGTCATTGCATTTTGATGAATTAGTGCTAATTCCATGAAATAACTAGAATAATCAGAGCTTCTTGGCTATTTCACCAGGGCGCTTAGGCGTTGCGCTGGGCGTTGGCGGGCGTTACTGTCTATAAAATCAAGCTTATTCCAAAAACGTGTACAGGCGACGTTCAACTGTCAACATGGGTTATACATGCTCTGAGTGCGAACGCACGTTCACCAGACGTTACGATATGATGCGACACCAGAGGAATATACATCGGATTGAAGACTCCGAGCAGCCGACTGAGGAGGCAGATAATGACATCAAAACATAAACTGCTGAGAGTCTATTTACTGATACGGAGAGTTTGACCTCAGATAGTCAGCCTACGTCCCAGGGAAGTGAGGAAGAACCTACCTTTTGGGATCGTATTGTGCATGAAGCTATTAATACCCATGCTGCGGTAATCGAAGACAGCGGACAGGATAACTTACAACAGGCGTACATCCAAATTACATCAGGAAAACTGCGACCCCACGCACAGGTTCATCATGAAGACCAAGCGTCACTCAAAAGAGGATATGGGATTACCACCCACAGGCACTGGAAAATGCGATCAGAATGCGCAACAACTGTTTCAGGACATGCTGCCTCAACGGTATCCTGGACTGCCCGACGACGCTTAGGCCAAAAGCGACCCTGGCCGAAGATTGAACTTTCACAAAGGACGGCTTCTGATTGGACAAGAGCATACGAGAATTGTAAACATACCCAACGCGGCTCCCCCAGCGTGGGTATGATGTACTGGAGGGGAAAATAAAATGATTGACCTGTCATCCTTGTTGTTGATGTTCTCTCATCTGCATCATGGTATTAAGACGCAAGGGGTGGACTCAGACTGAGGTAAATGGTGTACACACGAACTTATATGACCACTCACTCTCTCACTCACACTCACTCACTCACTCGCTCACCATCGTTATTGAGTCCATGCGTTAAGACGGGCGCTGGGCACGCCTCACGGGCGTTGGATACGCCTCACTCACTCTCACGTACTCACTCATGGACTGTTGAGGAACACGTCTTAATCCATATATGTAGACACCACCACCAGGGCGACCACCACCACCACAAACACACACACCACACAGACAACACCACCACACACACACAGGCAACTCTACCAGATAGCCAGTTCGAACAAGGCCATTACCGCCTCCGAACGCATTCCATTGCATCTCCGAAACTCCCCTTTCTCTACTACTCCTGAGTGATATATCAATAGAACAGGGGTTTTCTCAGAAAATTCTCCGAAAAATTAACCTTGACAGTTTTCTGCTTCCTGTACTACTAAACTGGTTTACTTCTCTTTACTTTTACTTCCTCGAAATTGAGAGACTACACTCTCTCAACAACAACAAAATTATCATTTCTATGACTATCATGCACCCACCCATGACTTGATCGGCCTGGAGGAGCGCTTCACTATGACACATCACACGACCCAGTACGCCCATTACTGGCCCACCACGACCCCAAAACGTTCATTCCCACGAGAGCTTCACACTGATACCTCCCTCGACCCATTCGAACGCCACGGACATGTTCTGGCGCGAGGTAGAGACAAGAGATGAATTTATACTGGGTGGAGCGCTTGTGGCTTATGATGTCACTGTGAGACGCGCCGAGTACCTCCGAGGGCTCGGACGATTGAATACCCGCTTAATAGCCCACACAATATCGCGCCTGCGCACTCAGAACATCGAATCCACAGGCGGTTACAGAGTTAAGGTTATGTGGGATGTTTGGCGTGACCGGCGCTGGCAGGAACTAGCCATCTAAGACTTACGAAGATTCAGGACAACTAAGACTCGGCGCCTATTAAACACTTGTAGCTAAAGTGGAGGCAAAATTAGCCCAGCTAGACATCGATCTTTGGTGCCACGGACATGTACTGGAGCCAGGTAGAGAGAAGAGATGGATTTGTACTGGGTGGAGCGCTTTGAGTGGAGCGCTTGTGGCTTATGATGTCAATGTGAGACGCGCCGAATACCTCCCAGGGCTCAGACGTTTGAATGCCCGCTTAATAGCCCACACAATATCGCGCGTGCGCACTCAGGACATCGAACTTACATGCGGTTACGGAGTTAAGGTTATGTGGGTTGTGTGGGATGTTTGGGGTGACCGGCGCTGGCAGAGATCGAAGTCAACCCCAGATGACCATCGGCCGTTAACCTGTGCATACTTCTTGTAGAGGCTTCTTTTGAAGTAAAAAAACATGCAGGCAGAATGAGAAATATATATATCCTTGATTATCGTGTATGGCGTGTCCTGACGGCCATGTCATAAACCCCAAGTTTTAACCCCTTAACGATTTGTTCAGAGATTATGACACATTATTAGGCTACACGTACTAAAAGTGTTTTGATATGTACCATAGAATTCAACAGAGATTTCTCATATTTTCTGCAACGATGTCAACGAGAGCGGACGGGTGGGGAGTTGAACATAGAATCGATTCAGACCTTTCCGTTCCCTTACTGAGTCAAAACATACCCTGTTGTACCCTATGTCCTACAGGTGCGTGCGCATGCGTGCGATGACGTCACTTGCGGCGATGCCCAGTCAGGGGTCAATGGTCAAAATATGTGCTTGTGATTGGATGGTTGACAATGCTTTAAGGCCTCAAGATAAGGCGTTGAGATGAGGCGTTAATGCGTTGAGATAGGGCGTTAAGGCGTAACGATGGGCGTTAAGGCGTAACGACGGGCGTTGACGGGTGTCATTGCATTTTGATGAATTAGTGCCAATTCCATGAAATAACTAGAATAATCAGAGCTTCTTGGCTATTTCACCAGGGCGCTTAGGCGTTGCGCTGGGCGTTGGCGGGCGTTACTGTCTATAAAATCAAGCTTATTCCAAAAACGTGTACAGGCGACGTTCAACTGTCAACATGGGTTATACATGCTCTGAGTGCGAACGCACGTTCACCAGACGTTACGATATGATGCGACACCAGAGGAATATACATCGATTGAAGACTCCGAGCAGCCGACTGAGGAGGCAGATAATGACATCAAAACATAAACTGCTGAGAGTCTATTTACTGATACGGAGAGCTTGACCTCAGATAGTCAGCCTACGTCCCAGGGAAGTGAGGAAGAACCTACCTTTTGGGATCGTATTGTGCATGAAGCTATTAATACCCATGCTGCGGTAATCGAAGACAGCGGACAGGATAACTTACAACAGGCGTACATCCAAATTACATCAGGAAAACTGCGACCCCACGCACAGGTTCATCATGAAGACCAAGCGTCACTCAAAAGAGGATATGGGATTACCACCCACAGGCACTGGAAAATGCGATCAGAATGCGCAACAACTGTTTCAGGACATGCTGCCTCAACGGTATCCTGGACTGCCCGACGACGCTTAGGCCAAAAGCGACCCTGGCCGAAGATTGAACTTTCACAAAGGACGGCTTCTGATTGGACAAGAGCATACGAGAATTGTAAACATACCCAACGCGGCTCCCCCAGCGTGGGTATGATGTACTGGAGGGGAAAATAAAATGATTGACCTGTCATCCTTGTTGTTGATGTTCTCTCATCTGCATCATGGTATTAAGACGCAAGGGGTGGACACACGAACTTATATGACCACTCACTCTCTCACTCACACTCACTCACTCACTCGCTCACCATCGTTATTGAGTCCATGCGTTAAGACGGGCGCTGGGCACGCCTCACGGGCGTTGGATACGCCTCACTCACTCTCACGTACTCACTCATGGACTGTTAAGGAACACGGCTTAATCCATATATGTAGACACCACCACCAGCGCGACCACCACCACCACCACCACCACAAACACACACACCACACAGACAACACCACCACAAACACACAGGCAACTCTACCAGATAGCCAGTTCGAACAAGGCCATTACCGCCTCCGAACGCATTCCATTGCATCTCCGAAACTCCCCTTTCTCTACTACTCCTGAGTGATATATAAATAGAACAGGGGTTTTCTCAGAAAATTCTCCGAAAAATTAACCTTGAAAGTTTTCTGCTTCCTGTACTACTAAACTGGTTTACTTCTCTTTACTTTTACTTCCTCGAAATTGAGAGACTACACTCTCTCAACAACAACAAAATTATCATTTCTATGACTATCATGCACCCACCCATGACTTGATCGGCCTGGAGGAGCGCTTCACTATGACACATCACACGACCCAGTACGCCCATTACTGGCCCACCACGACCCCAAAACGTTCATTCCCACGAGAGCTTCACACTGATACCTCCCTCGACCCATTCGGACCACCAGGGGTCCACCTCGACCACAAAACGCCCCTCCCAATGCCCCTTTCCCACAATTCACTGTCTATGCATGCGCAGAATGTTGAAAACGGACGATTGAACAGTCCAGTCGGATGGACCCCACGAGCGCTACACCTCATACGGCATAATCGGCCCACTATGGGGTCACCGCGACCCCAAAACGTCCATTCCAATACCCTTTTTATACTGCGCATGCGCAGAATGACGTCAGTTCCACTTCGCACCCGTCCAGTTGGACGCTCCCCCACGAGAGCTTCACACTGTCACCAGGCACGACCTAATCAGACCACTAGAGATCCACCTAGATCCCAAAACGTTCACCCCGATCTGCCTGCCCAGTGCGCATGCTTACATTAACTTCTTAAAAAAGGGCAATGTATGGCCTCGAGATCCCTTCCATCGTGTTCTACAGCTCGATATGAAGAAAACAAGGGGTATGACAAAAGAGATGATTACAATTTCGACATCGTAAACTATCCCTTTCTGGACAGTAATATTCCAGTGGAACCTGCATATGGCGTATACATATCACGCCTAGTAGCATTTGCTAGATCCTGTGTTAAATGTGACGATTTTAATCAACGTCACAAAACATTGTTGCAGAAACTTATAAAACAGGGCTACACCACCAAGCGCCTCCACTCAAAGTTTCTCAAATTTGGCGATACATATCGCATGCTGATAGCAAAATACGAGCGTAGCGTGCAAGATCTATGGCGTTACGTTTCGTAACTTGTGTGTAATTCCGCTTAACCCGGGGCTAGGGCCTTATGAACCCATGTACTTCAAGATCCTCATGGTACTCATATGAACAGACACAATCAAAGCGTGACTGAGATACATCATTATTTAGATGACGACTTTACAACGAATATTATGGATTAAGAATACTGATCAACGATACGGATTTGATATTTTTGGAACATCATGATGTCTTGCCGGCATCATTGAAAACTGTTGACCGCTTCTCTCTTGCAGGAAACAAGCCTATGTTTATGTATACTATGATTGTCTTTTTGAATTTGGTGCTAATACTGTTATATGGAATATGGAATAGGTCTTTGGATTATGGACGCGGATATTCTCTAATGGACGACGGCTGAATTATGAATGACGGACCAGACGCTTGTAATTTGTTTTCCAATCAATCATAACAAATTACCGGACTCCCAAAATGCATAAATCACCATACAAAGCTAGATTCATAGCTGGTTTTAGAAGCTGCACCACGAAGCTTCTTTCAACCCTGTTGACGAGGGCCGTTCAGGAGGTAAAAGCATGTTTGGAAAGGTATGTAAATATTACTATTACCAGGTGCTGGTTGAAGAATTGAGTGTAAACATATCGTCATCAAATACGTCTACTTACTCTCAAACTGCATTTACTCTGGAAGATTTATTTAACAATCACAAAACGTTTCTCAATGAAAGAGGTATTTGTATTCCAACCAAACATAATGATATACCAAAAGTATACTGGACCCCCAAAATGCATAAATCACCATACAAAGCTAGATTCATAGCTGATTCTAGAAGCTGCACCACCAAGCTTCTTTCAACCCTGTTGACGAGGGCCCTTCAGGAGGTAAAAACATTTTGGGAAAGGTATTGCGCCACTATTTCTAAAAACTCTGGCGTTGAATGTATGTGGATATTGAAAAACTCAAAATGTCTTACGGAAGAACTTGATACTAAAGGTCACATACCGTATAGACATGTATCCACATGGGATTTCTCGACTCCCTATACTACAATCCCTCATCAGGACCTTATTGACCGTCTAAGTTCATTAATAGTATCTGTGTTCAAGAAAACTGATCGTAGATATATTAATGTCGGATGCCATAATAATAATAATAATAATAATAATAATAATAGGCTTTATTTATCCTCCATATACACTCTTAGGCTAATGCCTTTCTGCCAGAGGGTCGAGACTTACATATGTACACAACATGACGAGACGAATATATACAAATTAAAAATTATATCCGGTCGTAAACGCATGAGTTGTATAAATATAAAAATAGTATATTAAAATCGTACATATTTAAGAATTGAGCATATGCCTTCGTAGGCTGGATTTAAAAATTATTCAAGCTGCCAGCAGCCTTAATATCTTGCGGTATTCTGTTCCATACATTGGAACCACTATATGAAAAACTCTTCTTGAACTGTTCGGTTTTGTGACGAGGAATATAAAAACAGTTTGATTGAGTAGATCGAGTTGATCTACTATGTACCTCTCTCACAGGCTTAATTAAGTCAAATAATGCGGATTTAATCCGTGAAGCACTTTATGCATCTGAACGGCTTCGTTGTAGTTCACCAGGTTTCAGAATGACAACCAATTAAGTCTAGAAAATAAATCAGACTAGGGTGTGTTAAAATCGGCGTCAAGAATATTTCTGCCAATTCTAGCTTGGAGATGTTCAAGTTTTGTTAATAGGGTAACACTACAATGTCCCCAAATTGTTGAGCAATAGTTCAGATGAGGTAAAATAAAACAGTTGTAAAAAGTAATTCGAGCTTGGATGGGTGAAAATTGTTTGATTTTCTTTAGTTTGTATATTAGAAAAACGACTTTTTGGCACACACTGTTGACTTGATCTTCCCAACATAGGTCTTCGTCTACCTTGATACCCAATACCTTTTCACATTTAGAATTTACAATGGTTTCGTCTTGAAGCTTAACGTTCAGTTCATTAGACTGTCGCCACCTTCTTTGCTTAGTTGTTAGTAGCATTGTCTTAGTCTTGGTGAGATTAATGCACATTTTATTGGTCGGGCACCATTGCGACACATTCTCCACAGCGTCATTCAATTTTCGGTCGATCTGACACATAGTATTCCCTTTGGCTACTGCGGTGGAATCATCAGCATATAGATGAAGGGTACATTTGTCACTATACAACGGAAGGTCGTTAATAAACAACAAAAAGAACAACGGGTCAAGAATAGAACCCTGGGGCACCCCTAACTCTGAGTGCATATCCTCGCTAAAACTTGCTCCTATGCACACTCGTTGTCGTCGGTCTTGGAGGTATGACTTGAACATAGATAGTGCTTGACGACCACATCTGTAGACTGATAATTTGTCAAGTAGCAATGCGTGGTCGACTATATGGACATTCTTTAGCTCTACTACATACAAAAGATATCATTCATGGGATGTTTCTTTATTTATAGAGTTGCTTGAATTTCTCATTAATAATATCTATGTGAAATTTGGCAACACAATATATCAGCAGCATATAGGTATTCCAATGGGTACTAATTGTGCACCCCTGTTGGCTGACCTGTATCTGTCCTCTTATGAATATGACTATATGCAGGCGCTTTCAAAAACCGATCCATTCAAAGCCCGTTCCTTCTCATTCACCAAACGCTATATAGACGATCTTCTCGCTGTGGATAATCGCTATATAAATGACGCAGTGAAGGATATATATATCCACCTTCACTGGATTTGAAGGAAACTACAGATAACCCTACAGGCACATCATATTTAGACCTATATCTCTATAAAAATGAAGCGGGCCTTCTCTCTCGTCGCCTGTATGACAAAAGAGATGATTATAATTTCGACATCGTAAACTATCCCTTTCTGGACAGTAATATTCCAGTGGAACCTGCATATGGCGTATACATATCACGCCTAGTAGCATTTGCTAGATCCTGTGTTAAATGTGACGATTTTAATCAACGTCACAAGACATTGTTGCAGAAACTTAAAAAACAGGGCTACACCACCAAGCGCCTCCACTCAAAGTTTCTCAAATTTGACGATATACATATCGCATGCTGATAGCAAAATATGAGCGTAGCGTGCAAGATGTATGGCGTTACGTTTCGTAACTTGTGTCTAATTCCGCTTAACCCGGGGCTAGGGGCCGTATGAACCCATGTACTTCAAGATCCTCATGGTACTCATATGAACAGACACAATCACTCTTTAGATGACGACTTTAAAACGAATATTATGGATTAAGAATACTGATCAGCGATACAGATTTGATATTTTTGGAACATCATGATGTCTTGCCGGCATTGCTTGAATTTCTCATTAAATATATCTACGTGAAATTTGGCAACACAATATATCAACAGCATGTAGGCATTCCAATGGGTATTAATTGTGCACCCCTGTTGGCTGACCTATATCTGTTCTCTTATGAACATGATTATATGCAGGCGCTTTTAAAAAACGATCCATTCAAAGCCCGTTCCTTCTCACTCACCAAACGCTATATAGACGATCTCGCTGTGAGTAATCGCTATAGAAATGACGCAGTGAAGGATATATATCCGCCTTCATTGGATTTGAAGGCAACTACAGAAAATGAAGCGGACCTTCTCTCTCGTTGACTTTAGGACAAAAGAGACAAAAGAGAATTTCCAGATCGCAAACTATCGCTTTCTGGACAGTAATATTCCAGTGTTTGCTAGATCCTGTATTAAATGTGACGATTTTACTCAACGTCACAAAACATTATTGCAGAAACTTATAAAACAGGGATTACAACACATATAAGGGAAGTGAGAAGAGATACCGACATACTGACTGCGTCACATGACTTCACAGAATAGTCTTCTGTTAAACCTATTCTAAAGCACATACCAAGAAACTAACGATTCGTGATATGTGTTGTATCTCAGATACGCTTTTATTGTACCTGTTCATGTGGCAACTTGAATCATATGACCACACGGCCCCTAGCACCGGCATAAGCGGTATTAGATACAAATCTAGAGAGCTATGATGGAAATGCTCTGACAACTCGTTTTCTGGTGATTGGTGAGCTGTTTCGCTGTGACAACTCGTACATTGGAGATTGGTGAGCTGTATCGTCGTCAAATGTAATTGGCGGCATTTAACACAAAGGACTAGTCTGTAAGGCCCGATGTCGACCCAGCATCAACTTTCCACAAATGCCAACATATATCAAAGACCAAAAGGTCTGCACAGGGGGCGGGCCTCGGGGACGAAACGTCCACCAGCAGAATCTCGCCATATACAGGTAAAATTACAACACATATAAGGGAAGTGGGAAGAGGTGCCGACATACTGACAGAGCCACATGACTTCACAGTATAGTCTTCCGGTTAACCTATTGTAATTACAAGCGTCTGGTCCGTCATTCATAATTCAGCCGTCGTCCATTAGAGAATATCCGCGTTCATAATCCAAAGACCTATTCCATATAACTGTATTAGCACCAAATTCAAAAAGACAATCATAGTATACATAAACATACGCTTGTTTCCTGCAAGAGAGAAGCGGTCAACAGTTTTCAATGATGCCGGCAAGACATCATGATGTTCCAAAAATATCAAATCCGTATCGCTGATCAGTATGCTTAATCCATAATATTCGTTGTAAAGTCATCATCTAAAGAATGATGTATCTCAGTCACGCTTTGATTGTGACTGTTCATATGAGTACCATGAGGATCTTGAAGTACATGGGTTCATACGGCTGCTAGCCCGGGTTAAGCGGAATTAGACACAAGTTACTAAACGTAACGCCATAGATCTTGCACGCTACGCTCGTGTTTTGCTATCAGCATGCGATATGTATCGCCAAATTTGAGAAACTTTGAGTGGAGGCGCTTGGTGGTGTAGCCCTGTTTTATAAGTTTCTGTAACAATGTTTTGTGACGTTGATTAAAATCGTCTCATTTAACACAGGATCTAGCAATTGCTACTAGGCGTGATATGTATACGCCATATGCAGGTCCCTCTGGAATATTACTGTCCAGAAAGGGATAGTTTACGATGTCGAAATTGTAATCATCTCTTTTGTCATACAGTCGACGAGAGAAGGCCCGCTTCATTTTTATAGAGATATAGGTCTAAATATGATGTGCCTGTAGGGTTGTCTGTACTTTCCTTCAATCCAGTGAAGGTGGATATATATCCTTCACTGCGTCATTTATATAGCGATTATCCACAGCGAGAAGATCGTCTATATAGCGTTTGGTGAATGAGAAGGAACAGGCTTTGAATGGATCGGTTTTTGAAAGCGCCTGCATATAGTCATATTCATAAGAGAACAGATATAGGTCAGCCAATAGGGATGCACAATTAGTACCCATTGGAATACCTATATGCTGTTGATATATTGTGTGCCAAATTTCACATAGATATTTTTAATGAGAAATTCAAGCAACTTTATAAACAAACAAACATCCCATGAACGATATCTCTTGTATGTAGTAGAGCTAAAGAATGCTTTATGGCTTCCGACATTAATATATCTACGATCAGTTTTCTTGAACACAGATACTATTAATGAACTTAGACGGTCAATAAGGTCCTGATGAATGATTGTGGTATAGAGAGTCGAGAAACCCCATGTGGATACATGTCTATACGGTATGTGACCTTTTGCATCAAGTTCTTCCGTAAGACATTTTGAGTTTTTCAATATCCACATACATTCAACGCCAGAGTTTTTAGAAATAGTGGCGCAATACCTTTTCCAAAATGCTTTTACCTCCTGAAGGGCCCTCGTCAACTGGGTTGATAGAAGCTTGGCGGTGCAGTTTCTAGAAGCAGCTATGAATCTAGCTTTGTATGGTGATTTATGCATTTTGGGAGTCCAGTATACTCTTGGTATATCGTTATGTTTGGTTGGAAGACAAATACCTCTTTCCTTCAGAAACGTTTTGTGATTGTTAAATAAATCTTCCAGAGTAAATGCAGTTTGAGAATAAGTAGACGTATTTGATGACGATATGTTTACACTCAATTCTTCAACCAGCACCTGGTAATAGTAATATTTACATATGAATATTATATTATTTGGAGCTTTGTCTGCTGGGACTATGACGAATTTACTCTGGAGATTTGCTAGAACTTCTTGCGAATTGGGGCTTCTCAGTACTTGTTTTGCTTGGGGAAGGGTACTTCTGTCAACATGATGGATTGCTTCAACGACCTTGCTCTTGGTGAGGTCCAGCCAATCAGCGAGTAATGTAGGTTCAACTTTTTCTCGCTTAGACCAATCAATAACGTACTGTTCTAAAGCAGACAGGACTATCTTTTGGTCGGCCTTCAGATTTATATTTTTTCGGCTCTCTATAGTTAGGTCCCTTCATCAGGAGTAATCTTAGGTCCTTATCACTCACCACATCAAGGTCACCAGTCACAACATGTTTGCATGGTCTATAGATAAAGTTTGACGATTCACAATCACAACTATAGCCCCCAGACGTGTATAAGTTCCAGTCAAACTCCTTGACAGCATTAGAATAATTGAATATTTTGGTGGCTATAGATTTAGTATACTTATATGAAATGCAAGGAGGTTCTGTGAACTTAAAATAGTTTGGTACAGTATTGCGTACCTCTGTATCCCATAAGCACATACCAAGAATCTAACGATTCATGATATGTGTTGTATCTCAGGTACGCTTTTATTGTACCTGTTCATGTGGCAACTTGAATGATATGACCACACGGCCCCTAGCACCGGCATAAGCAGTATTAGATACAAATCTAGAGAGCTATGATGGAAATGCTCTGACAACTCGTATACTGGTAATTGGTGAGCTGTTTCGCTGTGAGAACTCATACATTGGAGATTGGCAAGCTGTATCGTCGTCAGATGTAATTGACGGCATTTAACACAAAGGACTAGTCTGTAAGGCCCGATGTCGACCCAGCATCAACTTCCCACAAATGCCAACATATATAAAAGACCAAAAGGTCTGTACAGGGGGCGGGCCTCGGGGACGAAACGTCCTCCAGCAGAATCTCGTCATATACAGGTAAAAATTACAACACATATAAGAGAAGTGGGAAGAGGTGCCGACATACTGTCAGAGCCACATGACTTCACAGAAGGATGTGGTCACTCCAAGCAATCAATTGTTGGTACAGACGTGACAGCCCATACTTTCTATATTATAATATCCCGCTTGATCATTCCTTTCAAGGTCGTATTCCTTTCATGGTCGATTCGAATCCGTTTTATAATTATCAGTTTCCCACTGACAGCTGTGAGAAGTTGGTCGCTCTTGATGAACCAATATACTGTTATGTATCGGGGTGGGGTGGAGAGGCGGGGGTCTCCACCTTCGCATTGTTTCCTGTCGACTGACAGTAACAGATTATGTGAGAAAGCATAGCAAATTGTTGGCTCCATGTGAACTATTATTCTTCATACAACAGCAACTTTGGTGCTATTACTTCTGCTTCATGGGTGGATTGATCCGTTCCATAAGAAACCGAAATCGTGAAAATTCTTATTTTCTTCCATATGGAATTGGGATACATAATGGATTGTTTTGGATTTATACGCTTGGTTCCACTCACCTGGCATTCTGAAAATCTGACATTTATACCGTATAAATTAATTATCGCTTTCTCGGTGGTATTTTAATAGTTGCCAGATATTGGGTGCATATGGAGAGTAAGTGAGGAACATTATAGCGATGTTTACTAACTCAAGAACTGTGTACAGAGTTGACCGATCGATCAAAGCAATAATCCTCCTATTACAGGAGAGACGTGACGTTAATTGTGATTTCCAGGTTTGTTCTCAAGAGATCGATATTTCGATAGATTATACCATTATTCTCGATCGAACCCCACAGAATCAGACGTTCGATTTCAGCGAAAGGAAACTGGATGCTTTGTTTTCGCAGTTCATAGGTTTCAGTGTTTAGACGGAAACTATGGACGGGAAACAATGCAAAGTTTCTCACTGAGTAATGTTTGTTCTCGAAGCTTGTGATTAAGAGCGAATGTGCTGCCACGGTGACTGCTCCAGGTCGCAGATATATTATGGAATGAATTCATCTGCTGCAGATGAACAATTTTGACATCAAAACAGGCGTTCAGGGTTGACATTGCAACGCTATCAATCACAAAGGATTATGAAGAAAACTTATATTATAAGTTCGAGAGGTCGTGTTGGCTTCCATGATGGTGTTAACGAATCGCTTCTATAACAACCCAGACAGTACGAGTGCATCAGAAGATCAAGGAAGGCTGAATATATTAGAATCTTCATTGAGACCCGGTCATGGTGTTTTAACATAAGACTGAATTCTTTCAAAAGCAGCAGAAATGCGTTCGTCTTTAAAACTTGGGTGCAGATTCGTATGAAGGTTCTATCATGATTGAGGCGATTCTTCGGATAATGTCAGACAATTCGCTGGGACAAAAACAAATTCTGAACTAAAATGGCCGAAGAATATCATGCTTGGGCCACATCAAATGTGTGGATAAATCCAATCCGAGGACATCGAGGGTATGTGGATCACAAACGAAGAGATAATTATGATATCGTAATACCAACGGGTGTCTTGGAGGAACTCCGATTGGCCGGTCCCACGCCTGTCATTCAAAGGGTGCAGACAGGTCAGAAAAAATGGACCAGCGATCAGCAAAATGACTCATATTTTGCTCAGCTTCCCGTTGTGTGTCCCTGGCCCAATGTTAACCCGTCCAGAAATAGTGACAGGGGACCAGTAACACTGGGAGCAAAACTTCCGGTCATACAGCAGTAAGTTACACAGTACCATTTTGAAAGAACCAAACCATAATTCCGTTTTGTGCCATTATGATATAAACACACTACCGTACAAACTCCGAACAGTGCATGTAAGCTGCAGGTTTACCGTCTGGCCTTATCATATACGACACGCAATCGGAATTTCGTTAAATTCTTGCGAGCGTAGAGATGACTCCGCCAATACAAACCTTCTACCCCATAATAACATCATGTTTCATAAATTATATATCTCTGAAAATCTATTGATCAATAACTTACACTGGTTTCACCGCTAACGAGTTTATATTATTGATGCTTTGTGTTTCGCATATAGTTTGCATATGAAACTGTCATGGTGTGTAATGCGGTGGATGCAATTGCAACCTATGTAGGGTTGACAGCTTGTCAGGCGATCATCCAATTATTTTTTTCTAAATATGCTAAACGTTCATGTCACGATGCGCTTTCTCTCATTCCAGGCAAGTTTGTGAATAAAATTATGATCTATTCGTTAGCGATTCAATTGCCTCTTCCTCTGCACCGCTTTACTGTTTGTAAAGTCTCCTTTTCAAATCGGTAATCGGTGATGTCAGTTTCACCAGCAGACTGCATGTTTCAGTCAGCCGCGGAGGTCTGTAATCATAATATTTATGGATTCATGGTTCGAATCATCCAATGTCAATGATCCGATATTGATTAACGAACGATCAATGTATAAGTTTACTCAACCATTAAAACTATGTCCCAGAGAGTTGATGTATATCGGTAACTATATATGTTTGCAGGACAAAGGAGCTATATCAATACAAGATGGAGATGTACCAAAATGCCGTGAGAAGAATAGAATCAGGGAATGGAACAACGCAGAAGGTTCCACAGCGCTATGTCAAAGACGGGGATTTTAAGGAGGATTTACGGGTATCAACTTGCATGATGTACTTGAAAGGAGATGACTTAGCCCGACGTCAAAACTTGACGTATTCAACAAACCACCATGGGTCAGTGTATCGACAGTTTCTCGAGAAAAGCGGAACCATCGCCGTCACACCGCGACAGAACGCCAGCATATCCAATACCGGCCGACAGAGAACTTCAGCCAGAAGTCAATGTTTGCCAGAAGTCCGCCAGAATCGCGAAGTTGAAAGTAGAAGACTGCCAGTGTTACCGGATTCATTACCCGCGAATGAATACATTAATTCTTGGCTAGTTCACGGGTCGGCTCCTTCCAGCGAGTCACATTTCCCGAGTATTCTGTCTCAAAATGAAACTAGACACTCAATCAAACCAGGATAGAATCCTTATTACCGTGAAGATAAAATTATGAATTTTGACCGGTAATTACGAGACTACAGGACTTGTGGTGGTCTCACCTTAAGGGTCCACACATACAACCTTAATGGGAACGTTTCCAAGATTCGACTTCAGGTTGACTATGAAGATTATTCATACAAGACCGGAGACGTTGTTTGAAACAAATTGGCGTTTTATTCATTGATAGACATCGACATAAGCAAAATGACAATCTAATATCAAACGCAGAGTAGATGTAAAAGCCAGGTGTAAATACTTCGCCACTTTGTACAATAGATCACGCATGTGCTTCAAGGGAGACGTGATAACTACAACAATACTTGAAATCACGCATTAAAAATCTCTGCATGCATAGTTGATCCTGAATATTATTGATGCCATTGAGAATTAAAATCTACATCAGAACCGGCATCCCGTTTGAAGGGAAAATATATGAGGCGGACATTTATCAGTTAGAGGAATTCACAGTCACATCTACCATGTACATTCAAGCTGATCAGGAAGTTACGCCCCCTAAACTGGATAATGGATACATATACTATACAGCCTGAACACAATGATCCGAACAATATAATCGAAAATTGCCAATCTGCAATAATCATATGCAATATAATAAAATATAGATGAGTTCAAATCTTCTACAGAATGAAGGTGACACAAGGTTTATGCATTTTATAACGATGTGTACAGTGTCTTTGCTTGCATAATAATACAACGACTCGAGTTGAAACATTTCAACTGAAGTAATAATTATTTCAACTCGAGTATTGAAACTGAGCTGTGGTTAAAAATTATTTCAACTGAAGTTGAAACATTTCAAATGAGGCAGAAATTATTTCAACTCAATTTAAACATTTCAACCGAGGAAGAAATTATTTCAACCTGAGTTAAAACATTTCAGCGGAGGTAGAAATAAAAAAATAAGTATGTAAAATAAAATGCATGTCCCCTATGAGCCACCGTATACATGAAATAATATTGGCCTTCTCATTGACAATTCCATCCTACAATCCCGGCAAACCGATCGCCTGATCGATGCCCGAACCCGCTTACTGCATGCTTGTTACCAGTACGGAGCTTGCAAACCATTCATCGATTTAGCCAAGCAGCCGTTGTTATTCTGTTTTCCCTCGGGACCCTAGTGATTTTAAATTCCTTACAGTCACAACTCTATAGAAACTGACAATTCAAACCAGGGGACAAATATAAAACCTAACCCCTGGAGTGGTAATACTTCGATATCAGGCAATCGGGCGACATCGGGGAAGTCCACTTTCAAACAATAACCGGACTACTCGGATATCAATATATGCATTCAAAACAACCGCAGCGTACTTATACATGTATGCCGGGGCAAACAGGCCCCACAATAAGATTTGACTGGGTTCGCGATCGGACTTCTGCGGAAATTTACTTTATTTTACAGTTAAGAGTATAAGAGTAAGAAACTTTATTTAACGTCAGTATCATACAAATCAGAAAACACTAGCTCTGAACGGGCTATATTAACCGACCAAAAAAAAGATATTTTGTATAGCTGATAAGCCACCCGGATCCAGATTCATTACCCAGAAAATTCTATACTTCTTCTTTGTTTCGTGACTTTTATACGAAAAATGGACCGGGTTCGTGCAGATGGGACAATT
This sequence comes from Hanleya hanleyi, assembly GCA_036873755.1. Classification (NCBI taxonomy): domain Eukaryota; kingdom Metazoa; phylum Mollusca; class Polyplacophora; order Lepidopleurida; family Hanleyidae; genus Hanleya; species Hanleya hanleyi. Next base: position 191,613 of record JAVTVY010003463.1, read on the forward strand.
GACGGAGGGGGTTCGATTATATCAATTATCGTCATAGCTAAAGAATATATAGCCCTCGACGGTCCCAGTCACCCCCAGCGAGGGGTTCCGATAATTTGATTAGGAATCACCCACCTCTGAAACTGCCGTACATCTAATCTCTATCCCCTCCTGCGCACTATTTTAAAATCTTGCGCACTATTGTGAAATAGTAACGCATATATCGCCGTTTGAATTTTCCAGTCGACAACTTCCACTCTCTACGTGCCATGTTGGTGACGTCACGGTAATATGTGTGCTGGGCCGTTTGCAATTGAACATGGCGCATAGAGAGTGGAAGTTGTCGACTGGAAAATTCAGACGGCGATATATGCGTTACTATTTCACAAAAGTGCGCAAGATTTTAAAATAGTGCGCAGGAGGGGATAGAGATTAGATGTAGGCTTACAGCAGTTTCAGAGGTGGGTGATTCGTAATAAAATTATCTAAAACCCTCGCTGGGGGTGACTGGGACCGTCGTGAAGCCCTCATACTATAGGCTATATATTATTTAGCTATTATCGTCAGTGACGATCTTAAAGTTCGGGTGAGGGCTACTGAACGGACTGTCGGATATGCCGCCTATATTCGTTAGCTGTGTAACACAAATTATTGTTTCAATTAGTACACGCTTATTTAATAATATATACTCTAGCGATTCTCTGCACATGATCTATCGATCCAGCCAGTCACTTTACTTAATATTGTCCGTATATTCAGACCTGGCGGAATGTCAGTCCGGTTTGAGTTCCTTAGTCTCCCTCTCCGATTGTTATTGTGTTTGATCGGCAGCCCTTGACAACACCGGTATATTCCGACATAATTACGAGAGGGATTAGTTAGGAGTTAGGCCAGTTGGTTCATGCTTCCTCTGACCTGAACCCTTCTTTGACCGGTGACCCCACCACACGTCCATACCTGTCGGCTTAGCGGTGTCACGTGACCATTGTTAATATTGTTGACCAATGTGATCATACCTGATCAGTTGGACAAATCGAAAGTGTATCGAGATGGCTGCCACATATTACGAGGTAAGATTTTAATATCTATATATTGATCGATTTTCACATGATTGGATCATAGTGTATCTGCAAATCAATTTTGTTTTGGATAAGGATGCCATTATAGCATTTACCATGAGCAAGCATGCAGCAACTGTCCGTTGCTATCGTAAACACATCCCTGAACATGTTTGTTGTTAGTTCATTATTATTGTTAGTTTATTCCATATTTGGTGTTCGAGAACCTTTATCTGTGTAATTCTATAGGCTAAATAAATTCTAACAGGCTTATAGAATTATCCGTTTTTCTCGGTGTGATATCCTTCTGATATTTGTTTGTTACAGTTAGATTGAAATGAATATTGATGGACATTGTAGCAATATTCGTATATATGAGAATAATATTTCGAAAATTGAAACACCCTTTATTCGAAACCATTATAAAATTGATCTTTTTCAGTTTCTATAATTTCACGCAGCTTAATTGGAACATTCAGTGTTGCCGCACTCACTTATTACATATACGATCACGAACCGTATACATGTATGTTTTCCATCCCGAAATTTGTCTTGCTTCAGTTCCGCAGTCGATCGATACACTGAAGTAAATATTAGATTAGCAGCCTACATATTAAGCTATATACGTAGCACGCTTGTATTCTTGTATGACATAACTTCATTTAAAAAGGATACACTCACTAATTGTTTGTTAAACATTTAGTAATAAATGCACGCCAATAAAGTTAAGATGGAAAAGAATAAATAACACTCTCTATCAAAATAATAATGATCATGACAAACTCATCAATCCATTTTCAACTTCGCTCGAGAGTATCCTTCACCAGCTTAATTTCATGCATTTTAGAGCCGAATTATATATTTTTGGTGTCAAGTTTCCTAAGAATTCACGGAAAAATATACTGATACACCATGAACATACCCTCTCGACGGGTTTAATATGCTTGATTAAACCAGTATATGTGATGTTTATATACTAGGAGAAAAAACCTATATGTGAGACGATAATAAAGCTTTATTTTTTTCAATCCAACACCTTGAAGTTTACATATGATTGATCAAAATGTGCTCACTGGTCTTATTTGATATTTTTGATGCATTCATTGGCAGGCTTTTTTCGTAACAAAATATGACATCTAGAACCAAAACCAATCTTGGTTTTTCAAATAATCAAATTTATTGTTTAGAAATATAATTTTAGTTAGAGATGTCACATTTTTGTTACAGAAGAGAATCCTCCCTAAAAATTATCAACATAGGACAGGTATAGCGCAATTTGTTCAATCATATATTCATTTCATGCAATTGACCATCGTAATTTTTTTCAAGGCTGATATTTCAGCATACATGTATACTTCAAGAAAAATACTGTTTTGCAAGTTTTGAATTATTTATCGTCTTATCTAGTGTAACATTTGACTTTATAATGTTTCCAGGGGACGGTTCTACCCGCAGCTGATAAATTTGATGCTGAAAAGGCCTCAGTAAGACTTCGTAAATCCATGAAAGGAATAGGTATGATTGAACATTTGTGTCATACATGAAATGAAGTTTGTTCATGCTGGAGGTGCATACTTCATTTAAAAAGTCACCGAACAATGCATACAATACTCAAGTCTGAGGACAATGGTTTAGGCCTTTGACTTTTCAGAACTGCTTGGACAGTCGACCTTACACGAAGTATCGACCATATAGTGGGAAATGTTCACAGGAACGCACGCTTTCAGTACTGCTTGAAAGTTGATTGTTCATCATAAGTATGCTATAGCCTGTGTAACAGTTCCATTTCTCATCGGGAGATGCGTTAAACGTTCTCAGTAGAAAAGTTTTATGATTTGGTACCCAGAGTATAAGTATGCCGATCGTATAGTACTGTTGATGTTGTTATTTATCAGAAAAAACAGGTAGGTCGAATGTTGGCGGCTTGTCGCAATGGAAACACTACTGTGTTGAAGGGCAATCGATTACGGGAATGCTCAGGCTGTATTTTGTGTTGAAAGTTGACTACAGGGCAGCATAGACAGAATTTTGTGTTGAAGGTCGATTGCCTTACAGGAAAGCTCAGACTGTCTTCTGCGTTGAAGTTCAATCACATGAAAACCCAATCTCTCTTCTGTGTTGAAGGTCGATTAAAGGAAATGTCAGACTATCTGCTGTGTTGAAGGTCAATGCGAGGAAAGTTTTGATTGTCTATAGTGTTCAAGGTCGATTAACATACTGTACAAGAAAACTATCTGTTTGTGGAAGGTCAATGTCAGGAAAGCGCAGACTGTCTTCTGTATTGAAAGTCAATTTTAGGAAAGCTCAGACTATATTCTGTGTTGTAGGTCAATTTCAGAAAAGCTCAGGCTATCTTCAATATTGAAGTTCAATTTCAGGAAAGCTCAGACTATATTCTGTGTTGAAGGTCAATTTTAGGAAAGCTCAGCCTGCATGTCTAACTGTGTTGAAGGTCAATTTCAGGAAAGCTCCGACTATCTTCTGTGTTGTGTTGAAAGTAAATTAAAGGAGAGCTCAGAAATGCATCTTCCGTATTAAGATCGACCACACAAAAGCTCGAACGATCTTAGAACTGTATTGTATCCCAGAAAGTCACAAGAAAGCTCAGACTAACTTGCGTGCTGACAGCCGATCTCATGAAAGCTCAAACGGGCTTCTTTACCGAAGATCGATTACAGGAAAGTTCAAACGGCCTTCTGTGTTGATGGTAAACAACGGAGAAGCTAAAATAATCTGTGTACAGGGCAATTTGATTAGAAACCATATTTAAAAGACGCTAAATACCGGTATGCCGCTGACTCATGTCCGATGGAGAGCGGGTTATAAGATCTGGTTTTAATCAGATTGGTGTCCAAGATCTATAACAGGAACGACAGAACAATGTTTGATGCTGAAATTAGATTAGGGGAATGTTCAATCATCGTTCGCTCTTGAAGGTCTACCCCAGAAATACCAACATTGTGTTGATGGTCGAGTCACAATAACTCCGACTCTCGAACTGTCTTTGACGTTGAAGATCGATCACAAGCATGACCAAACTGATTTTGTGTTGAATGTCGATCACAAGAACAACGGACTTTTCAAAAGAGCGCTCAAACTGTCCTTTAAATGTTGAAGACGGTGACTCACTGCAGGAAGGCCTAACTGCATGGCGGTCCATCCTAATGACAAAGAAACATGTCCTTGTATTTTTATTGAATGTCTTATCGCTCAAATTGTACATGTTACTGGATTACGAAACCGAGTGCCCGATCAATGTATCTTTCTATTGAACGTTTATCATAAGAACGTTGATGTCTGGTGTAAACACGTTTATCGCAGAATTCCAAGTTCTTGGAGTGACCGGTTATCACAAGAACGTCCATGTTCTATGTGTCGAGCGTGTATCACGAGAACGTCCATGTTCTATGTGTCGAACTTTTGTCACAAGAACGTCCATGTTCTATGTGTTGAACGTTATCAGAAGAACGTCCATGTTCTAGATGTCGAACTTTTGTCACAAGAACGTCCATGTTCTATGTGTCGAACTGTTGTCACAAGAACGTCCATGTTCTATGTGTCGAACTGTTGTCACAAGAACGTCCATGTTCTATGTGTCGAACTGTTGTCACAAGAACGTCCATGTTCTATGTGTCGAACTGTTGTCACAAGAACGTCCATGTTCTATGTGTTGAACTGTTGTCACAAGAACGTCCATGTTCTATGTGTTGAACTGTTGTCACAAGAACGTCCATGTTGTATGTGTCGAACTGTTGTCACAAGAACGTCCATGTTCTATGTGTTGAACTGTTGTCACAAGAACGTCCATGTTCTATGTGTCGAACTGTTGTCACAAGAACGTCCATGTTCTATGTGTCGAACTGTTGTCACAAGAACGTCCATGTTCTATGTGTTGAACTGTTGTCACAAGAACGTCCATGTTCTATGTGTTGAACTGTTGTCACAAGAACGTCCATGTTCTATGTGTTGAACTGTTGTCACAAGCACTTCCATGTTCTATGTGTCGAACTGTTATCACAAGAACGTCCATGTTCTATGTGTTGAACGTTATCACAAGAACGTCCATGTTCTATGTGTCGAACTGTTGTCACAAGAACGCCCATGTTCTATGTGTTGAACGTTATCGCAAGAACGTCCATGTTCTATGTGTTGAACATTATCACAAGAACGTCCATGTTCTAGGTGTCGAGCATTAATCACAAGAACATCCATGTTCTACGTGTCGAACTTTTGTCACAAAAACGTCCATGTCCTTTGTGTCGAATGCTTATCACAAGACAGTCCATATGCTTCGTGTTAAACGTTTATCACAAGAACATCCATGTCCTTTATGTTGAACGTATATCACAGTAACCTCCATGTTCTATGTGTTGAATGTTTATCACAAGAACATATATGTCCTTTTGTATTGAACTTTCATCACAAGAACGTCCATGTCCTTTATGTTGAACGTTTATCACAGTAACGTCCATGTTCTATGTGTTGAATGTTTATCACAAGAACATATATGTCCTTTTGCGTTGAACTTTCATCACAAGAGCGTCCATGTCCTTTGTGCGTTGGTCACAGCTGGAACGAGTAAAGAGGGATATGAAACGCGGCTCCTCTCTTTGAACTAGTGTTTGTCTCGCTAATTGATATGTTAATGAGTGATTAGTGATTGGTTAATTAGTACGCCTCGTCACTGATTGGCTTTTTGTGCGCAAAAGACCGTCACGTGTGCTTCGCTGCGAGTCCCGCCCTGTTTCGCTGGCCAATGCTGGGCGAATACACGTGCTTGTCAACTAGGCTCCGTCCATATCCCTTTAATATTCGTCCCAGGTCACAGTAAGGCCCATGCCCTTTGAGTTGTACTGTTGATGGTCCATAGTAGTACTGTTTATCACAAAAAGATTCTTGTCCTTTGTGCGTTGGTCAGAATAAGGCCAATGCCCTTTGAGTTATACCGTTTACCACAAGATGGTCCATAGTAGTACTGTTTATCACAAGAAGAGTGATGTTCTTTGTGTTGAGCTCTGGCCACAAGAAGGTTCATGCCCCAATCTGATTAAAACTCAGACTTAATAACCGCTCCTCTATCGGACATTAAGATAATTAAGATCTGGGACAGTCTGTATCTTAAATCTGTCGCGCAAGTCAGACTGGCGACCAATCACAGTCCAACTTCAACGGGCGGATAGGTGCCCATACGATTATTTCTGTGTTGCGGCTAACGAAGTTCTTGCTCTCCATGAGCATTCACCGAAGATTATTATTTGCTCGGATAGGCACCTATTCGCCCGTTGAAGTTGGAATGTGATTGGTCGCCAGTCTGACATGCGCGACAGATTTAAGATACAGACTGTCCCAGATCTTAATTAGCGACACGTCCGATAGAGGAGCGGTTATTAAGTCAGAGTTTTAATCAGATTGTCCATGCCCTGTTCCCGTATGAATTGTTTAGATTAGTTTATTAATTGCAATTCTTTGCAAGTAGGATGTCTGTTTTTCTCAGGTACAGACGAACGAGTTATCATCGATGTCCTCACCTCTCATTGCAATACTGAACGACAGCTCATCAAACAAACTTACAAGACAAGCTTTGGCAGGGTAAGTGGGTTTAACAGCTTAAAATACACCCCCTCCATAAATATGTTCGTTATCCCTTATAGTATAGTAAATACTGGTCCTAGGGGGCCACACCTACAATAATACTGGTGAATACCCAGACTCCTACTTGCCCGTATTGGCTAATAGACTGACATTTACCAAACAATTTATCTTTGGGTCAAGCTCTACCAAAAATCCAAGATAGCACAAAAATATGTTAGAGAATGGTTATTATAGGCGAATTAAAATACTCTCCTGCCCTTTGAAGCAAAAAGAAACTTTTGTGGTGAAGGAAAGAAGTTGCAAATGTCTGCTGACCTCTCATGAATTTCCTCATGGTCCTTTGCACCCAGAATTATGCAAATGGACTCACAATGACACCGTTGCGGTCAGATACATGTCAGATCTTGTTCCCTAATTCGTTTCTATTTCAGTTTCCTGGTACTGGGTGTTAAAAATTTCCAACTACTATAGACGATTAGTGCTGGGATCCACTGATTAACTTGGTGACTCCGAAAATATTACCGAAAAACATTTGTGTAGATCAATGCTTTTCGTTAATATTTTCGGAGTCACCTTCCTCCTGTACTATAGACGATTATATACTTCATTCCTGTTCATAACAGTGTTGTGAAAATCGACGATATAGAGGTCGTTATAATGTAGATTGAGAGATTATTACGAGATTATTGGAGACTAAACAAGCTGGGTGCATGACCAATGTCTCATTTAATGATTTGATCTCTACAATTTTTACCTAGGACCTGATTGACGATCTCCAAGATGAGCTGGGCGGATATTTTGAGTCACTATGTTTGTATCTGTTCATGCCCAGTCGTGTGTTTGATGCTCATTGTCTCCACAAAGCCATGCTGGTAAGAAATTACTTATTGAATTTCTTCTATTCGCTGCGAAGTTTTGTTGTTGGGACTTAACAATGAAGGGATGGGCTGTTCCACTTTCAAAATTATAACTACAAGCGATAGGCCCTATTTGCCCATCACGTTGAACTCCATCTCTGTGCAAAGATACATATAAGAAAACAGAAAGGCGGAAAACACCACAGAGATTTTCGAAAATTCTCAATTCCTGATAAACATGCACAAATAATGTTGACAAATAATCGATATTCATGCTTTCGTTTATTGGCCAGGTCATCGCTGCTGTACAAAGCTTCACTCCCCCTTACTTTCCTTCCATTTCACATACAATTGACCGATGCAATTGTCGGATACGTTTTGGGTTTATCAGATATGTTGTTATGTTATATGTTACAGGGTATTGGGACCACCGAATCAACGCTGATCGAAATTTTAGCCAGTAGAACGCATTCGGAATTAACAGAAATAAAGGAGAGCTACAAACTGTGTAAGTAAAAGAACGTTCAAAGTCATGGGCGATTTCCATTATAGTTCAAGTTAATCCCTGGACAGTGCTGTCTGGCCTCGACGGCAGCGGGCGGTGCAACGACACCTGGCTGACGGCTTGAGCTCTGGTTCGTCATTCTGAGCGCTTCCCTATGTCTTTAACCCGGAATATATTTTTAATCAATGATGATAAGTGGTATATTTTCGACCTGAGGTTGCCAGGGTTATCATAAATGTAAGCTTGTTTGTCTTTCCTTGGAATGGTAGGAATATTTAATCCATATTATCATATTTACACCAGTTATAAATAACCTAGTTTGAAAAGCCGCTCCATTTTATAAACCTAGGGGAGAGATCATGATAACAACCCGAAGCTCACGGTGGTCCTCGTGCTGTACACCAGTGTCGCCGACACCGGTGGAAGACGGCATTGTCAGAGGATTATGATTGTTGGAAATTACCACTGGGAAGCCCGTACCATCGTACACATACATTACCTCCTTAATAACTTAACACGTTCTTCAGATGCTGGTATTATGCCACGCTCAACATACTCGCCGGCTCTCTGCCTTGTTAAGATGAAGCTAATATTATTTGAAGAGGGGAAAAGATGAGGTAGGGTTACTTAAGGTGTTTCGGTTATATATACCAAGAAATCCCAGGCAAATATTCCTTCACAGGATGACTTTGTCAGGGAAGATAGTTTAGGATGGTTTCAGAAATACATTATGGGTTTTTGAGATCTGGCGTTAGCCAGAGGCTCTTTAGAATGCTGTAGGGAAATGGATAAAAGTGCAAACCGACTCACGGGATAGCCTTACGCTGCATGAAAGTAGTTCCACAGAGATGAGTTTTGGAGATCCTTAGTGGTTGAAAGGCTTTTGTATGTCTATATTTAGTCACTAATAGTCACTTGGCATATATTTGATCCCTTATCTGCATTAAATATTACTCTGTTCATTGTTTTCCCACAAAATATGAGATTAATACGCTCTAAAGTATGGCAGACTGGTATCGTCACTTTACCAAAGCTTGGACTCTGCTGAGAAAATTATACAGTTTAGCTGGTTAGGTGTATATGTGAGAGATGCTCTACCATATCAGCCAACCTGGCCACCATTGTCTCATTATAACCTTTGCAGGCCACTGTTTGCTTTTCTCACAAGAGCAAGCTGTAACATATCTTATAATCTTTTCCTATCTTGTACTCCACCAGTCAACTTGTGGGATATCCAGAAAGTGTAATACATGTCTTGTCTTATCCTAACTTTGTGACATAACCATCATCAACCTTGATGTCCAGCCCTTCTCACTCATAACACTAAATCAATCTCTATTTACCCCTAGGTATAATCTCTCTTATTTACCTGTATTATGTACATGTATGTTCTGTACAAACTGACCTTAATCCCCTGTGGGTATTTAGGCCTAGACTTCATTCCACTGGCCCCCTTTTCCATCGAATTCTCAACAGGTCAGTTTGCAGTTTCAACGCAACACCAACAATACCATGTTAAAGAAGGTATCATATAGCTTTCTTTATGCTGGTTAAATTAACATGGTGGTCATGGTGTTCATCTGGAATCCCGAACTGACGTATTGGAGGAATTATGTATCAAGATAAAGAGCAAAATTCAGCTATTTTGGTTGAGTCAAGGTTGGATGAGCACCTACTGTAGTGTCTAATTGGACGGAAATTAATTGGGTAACACATGGTTAGCGTAACGTGTGCAACTTCCCTCATTATAGGACTACCTTTCATTGTTCCCACAGATCAATATCACATAAACTACGATAAAAGTAACTCCGAAAATGGAAGTCACTGTGATATAATATTCTATATTTCGGCTTCCATTTTCGGAGTTACTTTTATCCTAGGACTGCCTTTCTTTGGTATGTTCAACTTCATTATGTCGGTACCTTTTAAGAAGGGTCGTTCGCGCCATAAATCCAAACGTTTAATAAATTTAAACGTTTTACTTGCACCAACCAATCAGATGTCATGAATTGACATTTGGAAGACCTTTCCTGTCCAAAAGCAAACGTTTGCTGTTGTAACATCCAATACTTTAGACGTTTCCTGTCAAAAGGCAAACGTTCCCAGTAGTAATATCCGAGACTTTTAAACGTTTCCGGTTTAAGGGAAATCGTTACTGGTTGTGATCGTGCAGTCAGATTTTTTTATTGCTGCCGCGTATGTTCAAACCTCAACACGTGTCCACTGGCAAAACGTTTCCGCTATGTAGTCTGTTGAACCAATCAAAATAACCCTTACAAATATTCGCGCATATTGTATTCCTCGTGCCCACCGTGCATCATGTCCAGCGCAAATTGTCACGGTGCCAAAGATATTCTCCAAAACCTAATTTGTAAGAACGGTTTTCATTGGTTAAAACACACTACATACCGGAAACGTTTGCCAGTGGAGATTTGCACGTGTTGGTGTAGATGTTGGAATACACGCGGTCCAAATAAAAAATTTGATTGGACGATCACAACCGGAAACATTACCACGTGATGTACCAGAAAAGTGATGTTTTTGTCACATTTCTTCAAAATTTCTGCTTTTCCGCGATGAAAACGGGCAAAAACTATTTTATTTCACATCACATTAATATTTACTAATTTATCATGTAGTTTTTGCGGAGAAATTGCATAAATAAAAAATTCGGAAAATCCGACCGAAAAATCGACTAAAAAATGCCGTTTTTGAAAATGACATCACTGTGACGTCATCATAGCGGCCATCTTGGATTTTTTTTACATTTTCTGGTAGAGCGTGACCCAAGGGTATAGTGTGGTAAGTTTCAGCCCCCTAGCTCAAGGGATAAGAAAAATAATTAGGGGGGGCCACTTCCCCCCCTCCCCAGGCCTGGACAGGTCCCAAAAAGCCCAGGCCATATAGGGTTAAGGGATGTGTTTATGGCACGAACGGCCCTTCATATACCTTGCCACAGGATGTAACTTGTGATTGCTTTTTAGCCACATACATTCGTGCTTGGTGCCACCTGTGCCTAACTTGAAATTAAATATATAATTGTGCGTTTATTTCATTACAAACTTATCCCCCAATAACCCAGCTACCAGATCTCATTAAAGCCCATAGGCTCTAGTTTTTATCTAGAATTGATGGTTTTGTTCATACTCGTACATTTTTCTATTTAACTTGTATATTTTTCTGTTTTGTTGGTATATAGGTTACGACAGTGAGCTGGAAGCTGACATTCAGAGCGAAACATCGGGTGATTTGGAGCGCGTCTTAGTCTCCTTGCTTCAGGGCAAGCGGAGTCAGGAGCAAGAAGTCGACTTAGATCTTGTTAAGAAGGATGCTGAGGATCTATACAATGTAAATATAAATTACTGTCGAACACCACACCAGCTAATTTGGAACGCCAATGTCATTTTAATGCAACACGAATATATATTTAAAAAAAAATGTCTTTGCAATAAAATACCGCCCTAAACACCAGTAATTGTCCCAATGCGGTGGATAAAGTGTTGTCATCTTCCGGTGGAAGTTAGTAGAATAGTCAGCATATTACTCACCTTCATAACCAAGTCCAAATGTATAAGATAGCAGTAATCATTCCTCCGGAGGGGAGTGGGGAGCTGGGGAGTTTGATTTAATGTAACACTCAAGTTTATTTCGCTCATATGGTGACAGCCAGTTTCAGTGGTGGAGGAAGCCGGAGTACACGGAGAGAACCACCGCACATCGACAAGTAACTGGCAAACTTTCACATACCACATGCACCAGCGGTCATTCCTCAGTATAATATATGGACAACATTAGTGTCTTTGAAGAGAGAAGCTGTTAAAGGTTTCAAGGAGATATAATACAACTACCAGCATTGCAATGTTGGCGGACTGCTCTCTAAAATAATTAGATTGAAAATTCAATCTATCAGATTGGAATTAGTGACCAATCTATTCGATTGGATATTTCATCTATTAGATTGAAAATTTCAATCTATTAGATTACATTTTTTGTCTAAAACAGATTCATTTTATCATTTTCAATCTATTAGATTGAATATTTTCAATCCGATAATAGATTGGTCACTAATTTCAATCTGATAGATTGAATTTCGATCTAATTATTTTAGAGAGTGACAACCTTCATTCTCATATTAGCAGTACTTATTATTGTGTTATCCGTGGAACCATTAATCATATAATATCATTTGTATGCAGGCTGGCGAAGGGAACCGTTTCGGAACGGACGAGTCTGTATTTAACAAAGTCCTCGTTGTACGCAGCATTGGTCACCTTAGGAAATTGTTTGAGGAATACCCGAAGCACGATGACAAAGAAATAGAAGGCGCCATCGTTTCTGAAACCAGTGGTGATGTTCAGAAAGCTTTCCTGTCTGTAGGTAAGTACATATGCATAACTCTTCGGCTACGATGACGGATCGTCCTCCTTTGAAAATGCAAAAGCGAGAAAATTAAGTTGTTTTTTTGAAGTATATTTCTAAGAGTCTACGAAGCTAGTCGGGCGTCTTTCTCAAATTTTGTGATAACTATCGTACAAAATGACAGCAAAATACGTTCGTAGCGTGCAAGATCTCTGACGCTACGTTTCGTAACTTGTGTCGTAATTCCGCTTAACCCGGGGTCGTTTGAATATCATTTTGTTTACATCTCCATGGTGTTTAGATGAACAGCCACAATCAAAGCGTGACTGAGATACATACTCTAGGAAACGACTTGGAAATTCATTTGGATAAAGAATAGTGGCCAGTGATCAGGATTTTATGTAAAGAACACCATTATGTTTCGCTGACATCACTGAAAATCGTTGAAGACCGCTTCTCTCTTTTGGTAAACCATCTTGTGCTTTTTTTATTTTTAAATTTTTTTTCTTCATACAAATTTGGAATTGACGTTAACCATTATACGAAATAGGTATTTCGATTATTGACACGGAAATTCTTTTATAGACGACGGCTGAATACTGAATGTCGGATCTGACGCCTGCTATTTTTAACAAGTTACCATATAGAGGGTACTAATTAGCGTCATATTCCGCTTATCGATCGAATCTGGCGATCAACTCACAAAGAATCGTTACCGTTGTTAATTATGTTAATTAGATTTAACAACGGTAACGAACCCCTGTGGCACAACCAGATTGATCTGTCCATTCACTATACCGTACAATTCCCATTTTTATTGTTCGCCAACTTTTTATACGGTCGAGACGGTTCACAGTTGCAAAATTGAAAGATCTGGTCAATAGCTATCAGCCAACCAAACTGGGAAATTACTGCATAGCAAATAGGCAACTCAGCCGGGCTATACCTCAAAATGACCGACGAATGGAATCTGGAATGAGAGGTAGGACTTGTGAGAGTCCAGTATAGTTCGACGTCAGTCTTAATTTTTAGTTAAATAATATCAAATCCCACCAAAGAACAAAGGCGGTAAAGCGATGCTTTTCAAGAAAGGCAATGCATCCATTATTCTTTGAAACTTGATTAAGCTTTCGTTGTTGCACTAATAATTGCATTTTTTTTCACAGTGAAATACGTCAGAGATCCCCTTCAATATTTTGCCGAATGCTTTCACGCGACATTCAAAGGCGCTGGAACGGACGATGAAAAACTGATGCAACTTGTGGTTAGCCACTGCGAGGTAATTAAATAAAAAAGTCTCGAGATTTTGGAATAATTAGATTTGGACTAATGTAGAGCATACATAACATGAGAATGCTTGGCAATGGCGATCTCCTTGAACGGAAGGAGAGGCATTAAGAAATATAAGTTTATTATCTATGGGAAATGTCATACAAAAAAACGATTTTTGATGTTCTAAGCTGGAAGTCGTTATGGAGAACGGCTTATATTCGATTATATATGGTTTGTAGTAGTAGTATGTACACAGTCTTTGTTCCCAACAGCAATTTCATATTGTAACACGTGCACTGGTTCATTCCCAGATGAGACAATGTATATATTATTCACCATGCACGCTATATAATGTCTACACTCTCAGAATGATTCTGGGATTTCTCCTGATATTCAGGCCATACATCCACAACTCAATTTTTAGCTGGAAATTCTGAAAATTGAGTTGCGGATGTATGGCCTGATTTTCAGGAGAAATCTCTGAATCATTCTGACAGTGTAGCTCGATGTTAATCTTTGAGCGACCATTTGGATACTTTTCTTTTGGACCATTTGGAAACGCGTAGATATAGTTAGATATCTTTCACAGACCATCTGAATATTGTTCTCCCACGCTATATGCGCAGTCAAATGTAGTAGCAACAGGTGAAATCACATCTGACAAGTTCGTTTAATTTACTTCCAGGTTGATTTGCAAGACATCAAAAAGGCTTACTTTGAAAAATACAACAAAAACCTGCGGCTGGACATACGTAGCGAGACCAGTGGAGATTATCAGAAACTATTAGAAAAACTTGTTGGTGAAACAAGTTAAGAGACAATACTTCATCATACTTTTATCACACTTTTTTATGATCATATTCATACATTATTAACACATGGACTCGATGAAAGCTGAAAAATAGGAGACTATATGTGAATGCAGTGTACAAAGCAACAAGAAATGTTGGTGTGGAGGCGATTGAGGCGATTCTATGGACATGACTAGTGTGTGTCAACACAATAACAGACCATAGTATATATATATGAACGCATTAACTTGTTTTCACTCTATTCACTAGATATAGACATAAAACAATCTCGTGCGAATAAACTATCCATTGTTGACATTCACCAACATTTTTTCCTTGATGATTTTCTGATTAAAACGAAGCTTCAGTAAGGCTTCTGTTAATAGGATACAAATCATCACGGGGATCATGTTTGTTTCTTCAGTATTTTTGTCTGTGAGGTCTTATGACTTTTTGTCAGTACGCCGGCATCGTTTTCCACCACCCTTTTAATGTTGCGTTTAATCCGATAATTCAACCAAATTGCATTGCTGTTTTGAATCCTAAAAGGCAACCAACCACACACTCCTCCAAATAGCTTCCCACAGTAGCCCACCAGAAATTCGTCAAGTCATTCTTCAACGGTTATAATCGTTATTGAATGACAGATATAATTGGTATATAACCACTTTCTGCTGGTGGGCTATAGTTTCCTATTGCGCACTTTAATTTATGGAGCCGGGTAGGGAAGAAGTCCTAAAGGAAATAGATTGTCGAACCAAGATTTCAACATGAATATATACATGATCGGGTCATACAATGGTTAGTTCGTATCAGCTAAAAGCATGAAAATGGGCACACAAACTATTTAAAAAAAGAAATGCACTTGTGTGCCGATTATTGATGAGTGAAATAAAAAAGGCATGGAAGGATGAAATTCCCCTCTCCAGGAGTAAGGAGTCTTACGATGCTCTAGAAGTAGCTCAATGGTTTTGCCACACTGAACTTGGCTAGCAGGTATTATCATGTAGCACTGAAGAGTCGGTGAATATAACATCATTACAATGATTGGCACTTCACGAACTTAAAACCATGCCATAAGGGCACAACAAATCACCAGCTACCTTCCCGAGACAAGCTTTGCAGACAGCTGCTTCCCTCCTAGATGATATTCCAATATTCTCCAAACCGTTTGAGTGACACCTAACTCGGTTTGATTAGATGCAGACGCGATTAGAAGAGTAAACCTTGCTTCTCGGGTCCGTCAAGTGTCATCTGTTTTCCATATCAATTCCCTTATGCCACACAGCGTCCCGATATTGTTCTTTATAGATGTTCATACATGATTATGGCCATACAATGGTTAGTCTGTATCAGACAAAAGCATGGAAATGGTCACGCATGGAAACTGAACTCTGAATGTTCTTTTGAGGAGAACTTGTATGTAGATCACGGATGGTGCTTTCTCGGTACAACTGTTTAATCTATGAGAGACTTAAGTATGGCTAATACATGGAGCTAGACTCGAAGTACTACACACCAGATGTAGTAAACCACCAATGCCATAGATGCCACGCAGACAACGTGGTTGAGGTACGAATAGTTCCAGGAAAGAACGAGGACCAACCTATCCCTAAACAAGGATGATTTCTATGGGACGGTGTTGAACAAAGAGCACAATTTTGTTCACTACTGTCGAATCACCATAACCTATTTGCTCTGTGCGAAGACGTCCATCAGTACACAAAAGAAACGCTTCATGAAATTATCACTTATGATGACATGGAGGTGATGTAATATCACCAGCCAAAATCAGGAGGTAAAAGACCGCATCGTGTGACTGCTGAAGAAAGGGTTGTTCGACACAACAAAAGCCTTGTCAGTCATCCAAGAACACAAGATGAAATGCAAATGCATGTCGATTATTGATGTTTGAAATAAAAAAAAAGACATGGCAGGCTGCATTCTTCCTCTCCACGAAGGAGAAGTCTAACGATGCTCTAGGAGGAGCTCAGTGGTTTTGTAACATTGAACTTGGCTAACAGGTATTACCAAGGTGGCAATGAAGTGTATCGAAAAATTAGATTTATTACAATGATGCCACTTTATGAATTTAACACCATGCCATAAGAGCACAACAAATCATCAGCTAACTTCCAGAGACCGTCCAAACCGTTTTAATTACACCTGACCGAGTTTTATTAGGTGCTGACCCGACTGGAAGTGTACAACTTGCTTCTCAAGCCCGTCGAGTGTCGCCCGTTTCGCATAAAACTTTCCTTTTGTCGAAAAGCCTTCCGATAGGGGATGGCCATATGGCAAGCCGTTTCAGTATTTAATCGGTTATTCCACATATGTTGAAAAGTTTTGCACATATGTACAAAAGAATTCCACATATGTGTAAAAAACAGTTTTTAGACATATGTGCAAAAGTTTTACACATATGTTGAAAAGTTTTACACATATGTGAAAAAGTTTTACACATATGTAAAATAAATTAACTATTTCACATATGTTGAAAACTTTTGTACATATGTGCAAAACTTTTCCACATATGTCAAATAAAGTGTTTTTCCACATATGTGCAAAAGTTTTGTACATATGTTAAATAAATGCCAGGAGAGTTAATGGAAAGAAAATGGACTGCTCCCTGTGGTATAATCTCTCGTGAATGTTTGTTATCTAACGACCATTTCAAAATGGCGCTGTCCCTTCGGGGTTTGTTTTTCGTCTCTCCGACTATGCGAGACATGTGGAACTACAGTGAGGACACGGAAGCTTATAATAATAATAGTACTATATTATCTTAGATTCAAGGTCCATGCATGATCATCGTCCCAAAACGCACCTCTACTCCTGTAGCTAACGCAGATCGTACAAACTGCGGTATAGCACAGGGGCTTGTTGTTGGTCAGTTATTAATTATGATATTAATATTCTTATATATCTCATCCTACTCCATAAATATGAGTACGAGGAGAGTATATATGAAAATTAAGATCCTAAATTATTAACTGACCAACAACAAGCCCCTGTGTGTGGTAGCTATATGTGGTACAGAGTACGTGGGTCCATGCAAACTTCAAACGAAAGAGGAGAGCGGGGCTGGGATAGGAACAAAGCCTGAATTAACAAGACATCTGACATACAGGATCGAAATACGGTAGTGTAGGAGTAATCAGCTAGTTCAAAGATAAATAAACACGCGAACTCAAGTCTCTTACAGTCATTTCAAGGTCAACCTTACTGAATATGTTATCATTGTGGAAAGATTGTTCCTTTGTTTGCAGAAGGAAAAGGCGCCAAAATGATACCAGGGAGAAGTCGATGCCTACGGCAGATGTCGCAACTTTTAGACATATGTTGAAAAGTTTTGCACATATGTGAAATAAAATAACTATTTCACTTATGTTGAAAAGTTTTATACATATGTGTAAAAGTTTTAGACATATGTGTAAAAACCTTTTTTTTCAACATATGTCGAAAACTTTTAGACATATGTGTAAAACTTTTAGACATATGTGTAAAAGTTTTAGACATATGTTGAAAAGTATTACACATATGTTAAATAAATTAACTATTCCACATATGTTGAAAACTTTTGCACATATGTCAAAAAGTTTTCAACATATGTATAAAACTTTTACACATATGTGGAATAAATTCGCACTTTTAGACATATGTTGAAAAGTTTTAGACATATGTGTAAAACTTTTTGACATATGTGCAAAAGTTTTCAACATATGTGGAATAACCGATTAAATACTGAAACGGCTTGCCATATGGCCATTGCCAGCTCGGGATTTGCCATGTACTATAGCAGAAGCTAGCAGAAGTTGTCGTCCGGCAGAGAAGAATTTGCTAAATTAGGCGGTTATGTCTTTAGGCTTCAAATTCACCGTCTTTACTGAAAATAACCGCAGCAATCACCTGCACACCCCTTGCCTTGGAAGAAGATGCAAGTGGCCGGCTAATGCAGATGAAGGTAACTACCAAGTTATGTTTCCTGCATCTGTACGGTCGACCGCACAATGAGTAACAGACCATGTACTCAATCCTGGTAAAGTCAACTGCATTGCCCAGTGAACTGAGATGTTATTGTGCTGATTTTTTGAGTGACCAGCTAATCCGTTTGCGCCATGTGGACGAAGGTATCTGATCATTACAGTCTTGGCAGTTTTGGCCCAAAACAACTGAACGAGGAATGAAGTAGACTTTCCAAGAACAACTTAATCCTATCCAGACAGTGGAAACGGATAATTTCGAAGAAAAGTGAAAGACACTGACGATGACAACCATGAACAGTGGAAAGGACTACAGGATTGGTCATTACTGAATCAGGAGATTGTCCATGTATGGATCATGTATGAATCAAATGCCAGCTCAGTGAACAACGGTTGTGTCGTATACTATATTATGTTGAACTATGAAAAACTTTTGTAAACTATTTTCCTAGCTTCTTCTCACAACAGGCCGGCATATTGATATGGCTGCTAAGAATCTAGTTTGAACTCTCGCAACAAGAGCATTGTGTTCAGAAATTATATCTGTGATCATTGTCCAATCTGTGATATTGAAATTGTCTAAGCTCAAACACGTCACATGTAAACGTCACATCCCCCCGAAAAACAATAGGAAATTGTGCAAAAATATCTGTGTTATTACTTTGGTTCAATAATGTTGACTGAAAATCACATTTTCGTGAGTGTATGCATTGATGGGAAGTGATGTGTCGGTTTCCAAGATTGAGATCAAAAGGACATTGGTCAAGGTGACAAACCATGACTCAGGATTTCGTTTCATTGACGTAGTTCATGGCGCCAATTAGGAAATTGCTCTGGGAAGCATTGTAAGGCTGGAACGATACACTTGGGGAATGCAGGAAATTCATTCTCGTTTTCAAGCAATGCATAAACAGGATTCATAATTCAGCCGTCGTCCATTAGAGAATATCCGCGTCCATAATCCAAAGACCTATTCCATATAACAGTATTAGCACCAAATTCAAAAAGACAATCATAGTATACATAAACATAGGCTTGTTTCCTGCAAGAGAGAAGCGGTCAACGGTTTTCAATGATGCCGGCAAGACATCATGATGTTCCAAAAATATCAAATCCGTATCGCTGATCAGTATTCTTAATCCATAATATTCGTTGTAAAGTCGTCATCTAAAGAATGATGTATCTCAGTCACGCTTTGATTGTGACTGTTCATATGAGTACCATGAGGATCTTGAAGTAGATGGGTTCATACGGCCCCTAGCCCCGGGTTAAGCGGAATTAGACACAAGTTACGAAACGTAACGTCATAGATCTTGCACGCTACGCTCGTATTTTGCTATCAGCATGCGATATGTATCGCCAAATTTGAGAAACTTTGAGTGTAGGCGCTTGGTGGTGTAGCCCTGTTTTATAAGTTTCTGCAACAATGTTTTGTGACGTTGATTAAAATCGTCACATTTAACACAGGATCTAGCAAATGCCACTAGGCGTGATATGTATACGCCATATGCAGGTCCCACTGGAATATTACTGTCCAGAAAGGGATAGTTTACGATGTCGAAATTGTAATCATCTCTTTTGTCATACAGTCGACGAGAGAGAAGGCCGCTTCATTTTTATAGAGATATAGGTCTAAATATGATGTGCCTGTAGGGTTATCTGTAGTTTCCTTCAAATCCAGTGAAGGTGGATATATATCCTTCACTGCGTCATTTATATAGCGATTATCCACAGCGAGAAGATTGTCTATATAGCGTTTGGTGAATGAGAAGGAACGGGCTTTGAATGGCTTGGTTTTTGAAAGCGCCTGCATATAGTCATATTCATAAGAGAACAGATATAGGTCAGCCAACAGGGGTGCACAATTAGTACCCATTGGAATACCTATATGCTGTTGATATATTGTTGCCAAATTTCACATAGATATTTTTAATGAGAAATTCAAGCAACTCTATAAACAAAGAAACATCCCATGAATGATATATCTTGTATGTAGTAGAGCTAAAGAATACTTTATGGCTTCCGACATTAATATATCTACGGTCAGTTTTCTTGAACACAGATACTATTAATGAACTTAGACGGTCAATAAGGTCCTGATGAGGGATTGTGGTATAGAGAGTCGAGAAATCCCATGTGGATACATGTCTATACGGTATGTGACCTTTAGCATCAAGTTCTTCCGTAAGACATTTTGAGTTTTTCAATATCCACATACATTCAACGCCAGAGTTCTTAGAAATAATGGCGCAATACCTTTCCCAAAATGCTTTTACCTCCTGAAGGGCCCTCGTCAACAGGGTTGAAAGAAGCTTGGTGGTGCAGCTTCTAGAACCAGCTATGAATCTAGCTTTGTATGGTGATTTATGCATTTTGGGAGTTCAGTATACTTTTGGTATATCGTTATGTTTGGTTGGAAGACAAATACCTCTTTCCTTGAGAAACATTTTGTGATTGTTAAATAGTAAATGCAGTTCGAGAGTAAGTAGACATATTTGATGACGATATGTTTACACTCAATTCTTCAACCAGCACCTGGTAATAGTAATATTTACATATGAATATTATATTATTTGGAGCTTTGTTTGCTGGGACTATGACGAATTTACTCTGGAGATTTGCTAGAACTTCTTGCGAATTGGGGCTTCTCAGTACTTGTTTTGCTTGGGGAAGGGTACTTCTGTCAATATGGCGGATTGTTTCAACGACCTTGCTCTTGGTGAGGTCCAGCCAATCATCGAGTACTGTAGATTCAACTTTTTCTCGCTTAGACCAATCAATAACGTACTGTTCCAAAGCAGACAGGACTATCTTCTGGTCGGCCTTCAGATTTATATTTCTCGGCTCTCTATATTTAGGTCCCTTCATCAGGAGTAATCTTAGGTCCTTATCACTCACCACATCAAGGTCATCAGTCACAACATGTTTGCATGGTGTATAGATAAAGTTCGACGATTCACAATCACAACTATAGCCCCCCGACGTGTATAAGTTCCAGTCAAACTCCTTGACAGCATTAGAGTAATTGAATATTTTGGTGGCTATAGATTTAGTATACTTATATGAAATGCAAGGAGGTTCTGTGAACTTAAAATAGTTTGGTACAGTATTGCGTACCTCTGGATCATTCAGGATTCGAGGTAAATTAATAATGTCCAGTCCTTTATCTAAGGACCGTTAAGTGAGCACCATTGAGTTCAGTACTTTTACTCCGAGAGAAGATATTCACTAGTACACAGAAGAAACGGCTCATAAAATTACCACTTATAACATGGCAGTAATGCACCCACACCAGCCAATATCAGAAGGTACAATAACACATCAACCAACTGCTGATGAAAGGAATTATTCGACAGAGCAACAGTCCATATACCTTGTCAATGTTCCAAGAGCCCAAGAATTGCACACCCAGGGCTCACATGCCTCAATACGCCGGCATCTTTTTTCGCTCTCTTTTTTGTTGCGTTTTCACGTTTAAATTAAAATAAAAACTTAGAGCCTACAAGCTTTTATATGTATATGTCTAAGCAAGCATAATGTGGCATTGCTTTGACTATAAATCTTGAGTGAGTATGATTTAGTGTAACGTTGAACAATCTTTCCCAAAAATCATGAATGTAGTGTGAACTCCATTATGGTCGGGTTTGAAATGAATTCCTCCGTTCATTGATGAGCTTCTTTCGGTGCTAAAACACTTGGAAGTGCAAGCACCATCAAAGTTTCTCATTAAATTAACGCAGTGACTTGCGGGTGCAGGCCAAACATTATTATTCTGGAAGAATGAAGTTTTCCATCAGACAAATTTTAAAAAAAAACCCAAAAAAACCCCACTGATTTGAGAGAACAGGCTACAATTTGTTTCGAACAAAATCTGTAGATGATATGCCATGAAATTCAACACTGGCTTGAGGAAACGGGAAACGGATGGTAGCCAGTCTAAATAGCAACGTACTGCAAATCGTTTGAACTTGAAAGTTTATGAAACAGGGCCATGGAGGCTCTATGACATTTATGTTCCTGAAAATGGTCAAATTTCTCTTGACACCAAACTACTGGGTTGAGAGAACAGACAAGAAAGTTATTGTCCATGTGCTGTCGAAGATTCTATTCAGACTAAGACATTGGCTTGAAAGTACAGGCCAGAACATAATTTTTGATAATTTCGAAAGATTTCCTTCATGCTGAAACGCTATTCTATTTGTACATTTGGCCTCTGTCCTTCACTCATTATGTCGGACTAACGGGGCGCTTGCCAGTCTGAACTGTCGTGCTGCAAATCATGGACCTTATAATTTTTTAGACTTGGGGGACATGGAGGGTCTTGTGAAAACATTCCCATCGATACCTAGGGGGAAGGGGTGACAAGTGCAGCGAATTTATCTGCCTGGCACAGTTACATGCAGCACCGAGCCTTACACATATCTTTTAAATGCGTCATCTACTAGCCAGATTCAAGTTGACCTATTCATCCTTTCCGGGGATTTATCAACAAACCTGTATTAATATGGACAACTGGCCCGTGGTACCTATTTTGAGGGCCTTAAGGAGGAATGACCCTCAATTCACAACTGTAACCCGTTATCCCATCAATACTGCAAAAGTGGAAATTTACGTTGTTTTCCAAAATATCTTCTACTGATCAAAGTCATTGTTTAAAGATAATAATTTGGTGACATTTTACAGAACAAGAAGTATCTACAAAAACAGTTGAATGAATCTCTTCAAAACTATGGCCCGGCAGACGATTGAACCTGAAAACTGCAAACCGTAACAATATAACAACTGAACACTTAATAAAATAGTTGATAATGGCTATGCAAATAATAAATATATACAAAACATAAAATACCGACGTTATAAAGAATAAGCTTCAGAACTAATTCTTGTAGTGTAAGAACTTGTGATTGCGTGAGTAAGACACACACCCGGTTAAGTTTTACATCCGTAAATAATGTATCTACTGGATAATCTGTAGGTCAACATAGACACATTAAAACATGGAATGGTGCACTCCAGAATTGAGTAGTCCTACTATGATCTAGGAGCCAAGTGGTTCTCAACATTGAACTTTTCTATCAAGTTAAGTTTAATCAGGTAACCAAGAATGAGTCATTGAAAGCGACATTCATTACAATGATGGGACGTTATGAATATAACATCATGCACTTTGGGCCTGCAACGCAACAGTTGCCTCCCAGAGAAGAAAATTTGGGTACTTAAGATCTGCTGCTTTTCTTCTTGGATAATATCCAAATATTCCACAAACCGTTTGAGTAACACCTGACTCAGTTTGATTAGGTGCTTATGTGACTAGAGAAGCACAATCTGCTTCTCACTCCCTTCAATGGTCAGATGTTTCAGATTTAAATTTCCTTATGTCACACGCATCCCGAAACGGATAGCCATAGCCAGCTCGAGATTTTCAAGCAATTATCAGCGCTATATACAACGTTTCGCCAAGATTGTAGTACACCACCATGACCTTTTGCCAACAAAAGAAAACAAACCTTGTTTGTTATATGCCTTGTCTGACTGGAGCGCTACACTTGAGGAATCAGAAGAAATGGGTTATCGTTTACAAGCAAAGCTTCTTTCAACCCTGTTGACGAGGGTCCTTCAGGGGGTAAAAGCATTTTGGGAAAGGTATTTCTAAAAACTCTGGCGTTGAATGTACGTGGATATTGAAAAATTCAAAATGTATTACGGAAGAACTTGATGCTAAAGGTCACATACCGTACATACATGTATCCACATCCACTGTATACTACAATCCATCATCAAGACCTTATTGACCGTCTAAGTTCATTAATAGTATCTGTGTCCAAGAGAACTGATCGTAGATAGGTCAGAAGCCATAAAGCGTTCATTAGCTCTACTACATCCAATGGGTACTAATTGTGCGCCCCTGTCGGCTGACCTATATCTGTTCTCTTATGAATATGCCTATATGACGACGCTTTCAAAAACCAATCAATTCAAAGCCCATTCCTTCTCATTCACCAACTGCTATATAGACGATCTTCTCGCTGTGGATAACTGCTATTTAAATGATGCAGTGATGATATGCTGATAGCAAAATACTTGCGTAAAGTGCAAGATCTATGGCGTTACGTTTCGTATCTTGTGTCTAATTCCGCTTAACCGGGGCTAGGGGTCGTATGAACTTCAAGATCCTCATGGTGCTCATATGAAGTCACAACCAAAGCGTGACTGAGATAAATCATTCTCTAGATGTCGACTTTACAACGAATATCATATGGATTAAGAATACTGATCAGCGATACGGATTTGATATTTTTGGAACATCATGATGTCTTGCCAGCAGCATTGAAAACTGTTGACCGCTTCTCTCTTGCCGGAAACTAGCCTATATTTATGTATACTATGATTGTCTTTGTGAATTTGATGCTAATACTGTTATATGGAATATGTCCTTGGATTATGGACGCGGATATTCTTTAATGGACGACGGCTGAATTATGAATGACGGACCAGACGCTTGTAATTCATTAACAGTGATGCATTTTTGAGCATCTGAACTATGCTGGTGTAAAGTATTTGATCTCGATAGTATATGTTATTGCTATGTTGTGAATGACCTGGTGACTACTTCAGTATCCATGGTAGTTTGGAAGAGTATTCTCTCGCATGAATAAGCAATGTTCACTTGGACACGGGAGAGGACATTGTAACTGGGAGAGTGAATTATAATAGGGACAGAGTTAAAAAAAAGAAGAAGAAATAATTAAAAAAAAAATGAAACCAAAAAAACTAACATGAACCATGCAAAGCACTGAGACTCCCTCGAACCTGGGGATAGTAAAATAGGTCCCTAATTGACGAGCAATCAATTGGTAGCAACAAAGAACTGGTGATGAACTGACAGTTTCACCTATTGATCCAGAAAATATATATAGGTCGACCTGATTAATTCTTGATAGGCTTCTGTTCAGTTACCACATGCCTGTGTGAAGTAAGCTTTGGGCTCATATCTTCATTCCGGACATATGGTTGTAAAGGATAAAATAGAGATTCGTTTATTATACTTATGGTATTCGCTTGCCAGTACTCCAATAACAGTGTGGGCTGTAGCCCAAGACCAAATATTTGTCCAGTGTAGGTCCAGTAAGCCTATGCATTCTCATCCTTCAGTTATTCTAGTTAATTAAATGCAACATTAAAAGGGTGACGGAAAGCAATGCCGGTGTACTGATACGAAGTCATATCACCTCACAAAAAACAATTGTTAACAGAAGGAACAACTTTGATACATGTGCTATGCAAGTTTTGGTGCTCCCAGGCAGTCATTCTTCAAATAATCAAAATGGCGATAAATTATAATTTGATCGGGTCACCCAGAAAATGAGGCAATCTCACTTACAAGCTTCTTTTTCGTGACCACATGCATGTTTGATCTAAATTTTGTAAACCTAGGCATATTCAATCGTGAGATATGGTGATAACAAGAAAACAGATGGGCAGACGGACGTACGGACATGATGACAATACCCCGAGGACAATTTTGGGCTCTAGACCATGATGAGAGGTGCCTAGTCAATACGCCATGGCCCTAACGGCACATCATATTTAGAGCTATATCTCTATAAATATGAAGCATGTCTTCAGTCTCGTTGACTTTATGACAAAGAGATACAATTTCGACATCTTAAACTACCCCAGCCTGAACAGTAATATTCCAGTGGGACCTGCATATGGCATAAACATATTTCGCCTAGCAACATTTGCTAGATCCTGTGTGCAATGTGACGAGTTTACTCAATGTTACAAAACATTATTGCAGAAACTTGGATAAACGATGGATGGATAAACCACCAAGCGTTTCCACTCAAAGTTTCTCAAATTTCAAAAATGATAGAAAAATATGATGTTCATATGAAGTCACAATCAAAGCGTGACTGAGAGACATCATTCTCTAGATAATGATTTTTACAAGGAAATATAACTGTGTCACTTGTACAAGTGTATGTCATATTCAAGATAACGATGTCAATAATAAAACGTAGTTTTCCCCCAACATTTCACCCATATTCTGTCTCAGAGGATTCAAAAGCAGCTTTCTACAGTGAGAGAGAAATCTGCACTGCTCCTTTTGACGTCCGAGATGACATTAACGACGTCATACTACGAGTGTCCTGCACCGTCTGCGGGAAGTCGCGGCAATGCAGAGAATGGAACAGCTTTGTAACTTTGTTGCATTGTGACGTGGTTTATGGTTTCATATTAGCGTCACAAATTCTGATATGCTTGTGGCCCTATGCACTACAATAACATTGAAATTATAAAACTTAAAAGTCGTGAAACAAGAAACGGTATAAATTCTATAATTTGGAAGATTATCTTGGTTTATGACATAAACTTGCAAAAATACCACAATTACATTTCAAGAATACTGAACAGCGATACGGATTTGCTATTTTTAGAACATCATGTCTTGACGGCATCACTGAAAACTGTTGACCACTTCTCTCTTGCAGGAAACTAGCCCATGTATATGTATACAACTTTTCTTTTGAATTTGGTGCTAATGCGGTTACTAGACGTTTGTATACGTATGGACATATATAAGGACGACAATTCCCCAAGGCGAAATTGGTCGAGGTGTAAAACTTACGTATTATACCTGTCTGGAACACACACATAAATATTGTCAGTCTACTGTATTTCAAGATCCTTATAGTGTTTATATGAAGTCACAATCAATGTGTGACCGAGATACATCATACTCTAGATAACGACTTTAAAACGAAAATCATATGGATTAACTCTATCTGGCCTGGGCTCCTTGGGACGTATCCTGGCCTGGGGGGGGGGGGGAGGAGCCGAAATGGCCCCCCCTCCCCTAATTATTTTTCTTACCCCTTGAGCTAGGGGGCTGGAACTTACCACACTATACCCTTGGGTCAAGCTCTACCAGAAAATGTAAACAAATCCAAGATGACCGCTTTGATGACGTCATTTTCAAAAACGACATTTTTTTGTAGATTTTTCAGTCGAATTTTTCAATTTTTTTATTTATGCAATTTCTCCGCGAAAACTGCATGATAAATTAGTAAATATTAATGTGATGTGAAATAAAAGTTTTTGTCCACTTTTCATCGCGAAAAACGGAAATTTTGAAGAAATATGACAGAAACATCACTTTTCTGGTATCCCATGTGGCCGCCATTTTGAATTTACCCATGATCCTCTGCTCGGGGGTTATGCAAATAGGCTCAAAATTACCCCAATATGATAAATTATAAAGTCAAGGAGTTTCAGCTCTCCATTTTTGTTGTTCCGGAGATAGCGCAGAAACTTTAGTCAGGGGGGGGGGGGGGCATCCCCCCCAGGTAGGGTTAATCCTATCTAACCTGGGATTTTTGAGACCTGTCTAGCCCATATTTTCTTCACCCCTCGATCAAGGGTTCTATAACTTACCACGCTATACCCTTGGATCAAGCTCTGACAGAAAATGTAAAAAGCCCAAGATGGTCGCTTTGATGGGGTCACGGTGACGTCATCTTCAAAACAGGCACTTATTGGTCTTATTCATCGATTTTTTTTATTTACGTGTTTTCTTTGCAAAAACTTCAAGATAAATTAGTAAATAAGTCTGATGTGAAATACAATAGGATTTGCCAAATTTTTCTCGAAGAAAAACAGGAATTTTAAAGAAAGTTGACGAAAACATCATTTTTCTGATACCCATGTAAATGTAAATAGGCTCAAAATGACCCCAATATGATAGACTAAAAAGTCGCGGAGGGGGAGAGTTCATTTTTCTGTCGTTCCGGAGATAGGGGAGAAAGCTTGGTTGTGGGGCCGTTGGTATGGTTAAGAATACCGATTAGCAATACGGATTTGATATTTTTGGAACATGACAATGTCTTGTTGGTATCATTGAAAATTGTTGACCGCTTCCTTCTGCAAGATTTATTCTTTTAATTTGGCGCTGCCATTATATGAATTAGGTCTTTGGGTTATGGACGCAGAAATTGTTTAATGGGCGACAGCTAAATATTGAATGATGGACTCCACGCTGGCTTGTATATATATTACTGAGTTGACTTTATGAATATAACACCATGTCATTTGGGCATTGCAACGCCCCAGCTACCTTCCAGAAAAGAAGCTTTGGAAACTAAGAACTGGTGCTTTTCTTCCAGGATGTCCCAATCTCTTTAAATCATTTAAGGGTCATTTATAGTACGGACTGATCCACACAAAACATTTGTATGCTTTTTTAATATCGACAGTTTTCTGTATTATGATTTATCATTAGCAGGTTTCATATTGCTCTTTGTTGATGTATTAGTCAATCCAGTGACATCCGGAGAATTATCCATACTAAATGGACATTGTACATGGACTAGTAGCTTTGCAGTGTTTTCCAGTAAATTTGTGACCTAATCTAATTTTATCAAGCGAGTGAGTGAGTGAATAGGGTTTAATGTCGCTTTCAACACTTTTTTCAGCTATATCACGACGGGGAAGGGAGGGGAGGGGGAGGGGCGTGGGTAGCTACTTGTAACAGAGCAGATCTAATGCTGCCATTTTATAGTGATGCCCCACTGAAATATCATGCCATAGATAGACAGGACACCCCACTCAGTCACATTATACTGACACCGAGCGAACCAGTCCTCGTCCTATCTTCTTAATGCCGCGAGTAACCGAGGAAGCAACAACTAAAACAGTACTGAAAGATTACAGAGAGAATTAAGGTTTAACGTTGCATTCAGCAATATCCGAAACAGTACTATTATGTATTAGTACTTTTTCAGTGCAGTTATATTTCAATACAGTTTCAGTACTTTGGTAGAAATGTACTGAAACAGTACTGATGCTATTTTTGCTTTGTAGTCGTTCCTTGTCGACTTTTTGTTGTTTGAAAGTCATGTTCTGCTGCTCCCATCTTTTCAGGGTCCATCTAGACGAGGGACAATGAGGTCATAGTACTGTCGAAGTCTCTGTAGAATGATTTAGCGGTTTCACTCACCACGATCTTGGTACTGCATACCACTGCCTACTTGTTTTGCATTATTCTTAACATAAGAAATGGTAGAATTGTTAACTTGTACCATGTGCTGGTTCCCAGACTGCACCAAAGAGCAAAGTGGATCGATGAATAGAAGCTACTACATACACATGCATATGAATCAAATGCAAGCTTAGGGAACGAGGATTTATCGTCACAGGCCAAGGTATGGAAAGAATGAGAACCAAGCTATCCCTATGATATTTCAGTGGGACAGCACTTTAAAATGACAGCATTAGTCTGCTCTGTTACAGCTGGAAAAAATGTTGAAAGCAACGTTAAACCCTATTCACTCACTCCCTGTGAACATTGATGATGTTAATAGCACTGTTGAACATAAAGCACCATTGTGTTCACAGTAAACTCCCAAGCATCATAAACTGTTTACTCTGGGAGAATTTCACTAGTACACAGAAGAAACGGCTCATGAAATTATCACTTATGACACGGCGGTGATGCAACTATACCAGTCAATATCAGGAGTTACAAAGACCCCATCAACCGACTGCTGAAGAAAGCAGTTATTCGGCACTGCAAAAGTCCCAACACCTTGTCAAATCATCCAAGACTACAAGAAGAACTGCACATGCATGTTGATTATCGATGTTTAAATCAATAAAAAAAACACGGAAAGGTGTATTCCCGCTCTCCGTGACTGAGTAGTTTATGTGTACTATGATTGTCTTTTTGAATTTGGTGCTAATACTGTTACATGGAAAATGGAATAGGTCTTTGGATTATGGACGCGGATATTCTCTAATGGACGACGGCTGGATTATGAATGACGGACTAGACGCTTGTAATTTGAATTATGGACGCGAAAATTCTTTAATGGACGATGGCTGAATATTGAATGACGGACTAGATACTTGTAAATATATTACACTGAATATAACAGCATGCCTTTTGAGCATTGCAACGCCCCAGCTACCTTCCAGAGAGGAAGCTTTGGAGACTTAGAATTGGTGCTTTTCTTCCAGGATGTCCCAATCTCTTTAATCATTTAAGGGTCATGTATAGAGCGGGTAGATCCCCACAAAGCATGGCCGTCATTATTGACAGTGTGAAGGCAAAGTATCATTTGCACGCAAATTAATTGAAATGAAATTATCCACACTGTAAATTAAGAATATACTGAGGGTAGATATCGAAAAATTATGGAACTCTTGGCATGTTTATTATCTGTATATACATGTGCAATATTGACAATTTTAGAACACTCAAAACCTACCGCAAAATAACAATCGATCTCAAAGAGACTGATAACAGTTATTAGAGAGATTATTAGAGGTCATTATGTATACACTGAGTAAAATTCATGTACAGTGGAGTCTCCATGAAGCTGGGAGAACTTTCAAAGTGGGACTATCTCAGCTGGATAAAGTTTTGTAGAGCTCAATTTGAACCACTAAAATAAGCACTTCGCTACAACCAAGCATTTGCTTCCTGTTGCATGTGTTTGTGAAACACTTCACATTCCTAAGTGACCAGCCAATGACTAATACCACAATGGACATGCAAAACTGCTTGGGCTTGGCAGTGAAGAAAGCAATCAACAAGATTCTTTTGTTGTATTGTGGTTCTCTCATGACAATACATCGTTCAATTATTTTGCTAGTGTATTCTATTTAAGAAATAATATTTTCTTAGGCGTGCTAAGTGGTTATTTTATGCACAGTCGCCCGCACCCTAAAATTGATAAACTTTCCCACAGTAACCGTGCGTAAAATCACCATTTTTCACGCCTATGAAAACATTATTTCCATTCTATTGCACTACTCAAATTGATTATCAACAAAGATTGCAATGGAAGGTTGAAAACATATTTTAAACTTTGACAACCTTTGTCTCCTTTTTTGAAAAAACTTGTCCACCGATGTTGGGACGATGCTCCCATCTCGGTTGGCATCGTGCCATTGTCCGTGGAAGAGTTTATGTGATCTCTCAAATGGGAAGTGATTTTGTCAGCTGAGTCAGCTGTTGGGAAATGACGTGGATATATGCCTATTTGTGTCGCTTTGTTAATCAATTTCCCGATGGAAAAGGAAAATTTCATCTTGTAATTTGTTTTATTCGATTGTTACTTGTATGAAAGCAGATGTCTCTTTCCTCACCCAATTTGTGAAATGGAATCTCCCAATGAACACCTGCACTCCACACATGTACATTTCACATAACCGTGGTAAATCGTGTAATAATTGCATGGTTAGCTTGATGTTATTGAGTGTTATGGAATCGTTCTTGAAGATTTGTACAGCAAGATCATAATCAATGAGTGGGCTTTTAAATGATATAGGCAGGTCCCAGCCAAGGAAAAACTAACATTTTTTCCTGTCAAAGTTTTCTCAGTGGTTCCGTCATCCTGACTTATGCCCTTACAATTTAGCTGAGGGTCCACCCTGGATTTGGCCAAAATGGCCGCCAATACCCATAGAAGCTCACAATTTCCTGCTCGAAAATCAATTTTCTAACCACAAACTAGGTTTTTTTCTAGTCCTACGTAGGGTATGAATAATTAGTTAATTTTGGTATGATTTGTAATTGGTCTGAAAATTCAATATGTCCGCCATAAACAAAAATGGCGGCCAATGTCTATTGAATCGCACATTTTCCTGCCCTGATATGTAGAGATGGACCATCCTTGGTCCGAATGTGTCCTGTTGGGTGTCATCTTATAGCTCTCGGGGTGTAGACCCCGATTTGAAGGATATCCATGTCATCTGTGACGTCATCAGTACGAGTAGTAGCGAAAGCGAGCATTTTGGGGGTGCGTGGAGGTGTGTCTGGGTTAAAGTTGGACCATCCTTGGTCCGAATGTGTCGTGTGGGGTGTCATGTTGTAGCTCTCGGGGTGTAGACCCCGATTTGAGGTCTTTCCATGTCATCTGTGACGCCATCAGTGAATGGAGTCATCAGTACGAGTAGTAGCGAAAGCGGGCATTGTGGGTGTGTTTTGGGTAAAGATGGACCATCCTTGGTCCAAATGTGTCTGGTGGGGTGTCATGTTGTAGCTCTTGGGGTGTAGACCACGACTTGAGGTTTTTTTCCGTGTCATCTGTGACGTCATCAGTACGAGTAGTTGCGAAAGCGGGCATTTCGATGGTGCAATGGAGTGCGTTTGAAGTAGATGACGGCCTTTTTTCCCATCCGGTTACCTGTGAGTGTGAGTGTATACGCGCGTGTGTGCGAGTGAGTGAGTTAGTGAGGCGTGCACAACGCCCTTGAGGCGTCCCCAACGCCCGTCTTAATGCATGGACGCACTGACGACGGTGAGTGAGTTGGATCCGACTGGACTAATGTATCGTCTGTTTTCATCATTTTGCGCATGCGCAGTCTGGCCGTAGTAGAGAAAGCAGGCATTTTGGGGATTCGTGGAGGTTGAGTGATTGAGGGACTATCCCTGGTCAAATGGACCGTGTGGGGTATCAATGTGAAGCTCTCGTGGGTCAGACTGGCTTGTTTTCATTGGAAGTCGCGCCAATCTGCGCATGCGCAGTTGGGGTGTAGTAAGTAAAGTGGTCATTTTGGGAGGTGCGTGAGGGTCTGTTGAGTGATGAGGGGCCATTCTTGGTCCGAATGCCTCGTGTGAGGTGTCAAAGTTGTAGTAACTTCTGCTACCTAGATATTAGCCAGTATAGAAGACAGCCTTACCTGCCGGTTATAACCCCTGAGAGAAGTCGTGTCACGTCTGTTGCAGTCCAGGTCAAGTCGTTCTCTGGCTCCTTTACCAAGCCCGCGAGTTACTCTGATTGGCTAATGGACAATCAGCGCCCTCTACCAAGG
This sequence comes from Hanleya hanleyi, assembly GCA_036873755.1. Lineage (NCBI taxonomy): Eukaryota > Metazoa > Mollusca > Polyplacophora > Lepidopleurida > Hanleyidae > Hanleya > Hanleya hanleyi. The sequence continues at coordinate 224,829 of JAVTVY010003463.1, forward strand.
GGAGATAACTCTATAATAAAGCACTCCCCTGACACTATTCGTTAATGGTCTAATTCTGGCAAGTGAGAAAACCTATTCTTACTACACTCTTCCCCCTTTTCTTTTTTTTTTTAAGGAAGGGCGTACCAGCGACTGCAGTCTAAAACTCCAGCAAAGTATTCGCAAGGATAAAAAACATACCATAAAAGTACGGAACTGTACCTAAAGCTTCCCCTACTTTGAACTGGGCTAAAAACCGGACATTACCTAATAACAAGCTACCTAATATTAGTCCGACAATAAAATACCCAACCCCAGATCATGGAAGCTGATCTCTAACCCCAACCCTCAGGTCGATTTTTCAACAGACCTCTAATTTCCCAAAGAAGACCCAAAGGAGCTGGAGCGAACTGGCCCACTTTAAGTACCAGTCCGACTCACTATGGAATCTACCTTTTCCCCCAACCTCCCCTTCCCCTCATAAATTAAGGGCTCACTCAATTTTATAATGTCAGCCCCTCTTAAACTGAGAGACTAGCTACACTATACAGCCTGTCAAGAAACAGACTGACTAATGAAATAATTGCCAGACTCTCCTACATTGAGGGACTGACTAATCAGACAGTCTATAAAGTTTTGACTAACTGACTATATCAGACAGTCTATCAAGTTTTGACTAACTGACTATATCAGACAGTCTATCAAGTTTTGACTAACGACAATAGCGACAATAACTTTTAGACTGTCAGCACTCGATGAGAGCTTGCTCAGTTTGAAAACCTATCAGTCCCTATTAAATTGAAAGACTGGCTACATGTATAATCAGGCTGATCAAGGAATAACTGCCAGACTTCCCTAACTAGAGGGACTGGCTATATCAGATATCCCATCAAGAATAGTCTGACTTAGGCAATAACTGCAAGACACTCAGTCTCTCAATAGTTGAGTGACTGGCTAACGAACATAGTCTGACTAAAACAACAGTAACTGCCTGTCAGTCCTCCATACATTGTGGGACTACTCATATAGCTCAAGGCTTCAGGAAACCAGTATCCTCTGTATGCATCAACAGAGACACACACATGAAGAATCAACGCATGTGAAACACCCGTGCACAAGGTGCCGCTAACACGTCAACTCAACATGTGGATGAATCTGCAGGACCAGAAGGAATATCGGAATCCATTGAACAGAAGTGCACTGCGTTGCTGATGTTACCGCATTGCCAATGATCAATTAGCCAGGGTCTGAATAAACATATCCAAAATGATCCCCGAATTTGATCAGACATAATGCTCCACAGTGAGCATTCAACCAAACAAGGTCAAGGCTTGTCCGATGTCTGACTTTTATTTCAGACCCTGATTCAATAAATTTAAACCGGGATGACAAACACCGGTGCATAACTCACTGGGGCTTCCATAGAGAAGACACAAGCAGAGTTGTGGCCACAAACTCCCTTGGCCCTGTGTCTCCAACATGGATTGCCCCGTCATTCTCTCCCCTTGTTAATTCATCCATCACAATTCGCACACACCTCGGCAAAAACTCATTTAGCATCCAAGTAACTTCCATTTAACCACTGCCGAATGATGTGGCCAACCGTGAGGGTTGTTAACCCACAGATAAATTACCCAACCCGCCATTCCACAACCCCATCCACTACACTTTCACTCAAACCATTCTCCTAACCCCCTAAAAGTTAAACATATCTCCACTGCAACACACATTGCACATTTTTCCAACACACATCACATGTTCTCCCAACACACCAACTGTTCTAAAATAGGTACACACACCACACTCTACTGAACACTCAATCTACCAAAAATAATCATTCTGAAATATTGGTCCACACACCACAAATCCACCAACACACCATTATCCAACACAGCACATCATTATCCAACATCCACACATATCACAGATTTCTTGTCAGACATTTTATCATTTTTTTTTATCTTTCCCCCAACAACCAAAAAACAACCTACACAACATCAAACCAAAATGTCACATCACCTATATCAAAATACAAAGACATCACCAACATCAAAATCAACTCAAAAGAGTGTGCTAGATGGCGCCACATGCCATTGCCCACTGCCAATCTGCATTGCCCCCTAACATTACCAATGCTAAAAGAGAACTAAACTGAAGCAATGTCCAAACCGGTCATCATGCATCAACATTTTACTGCAGGAACCCCCATGTTCCCAATAACCAGGGCCTTCTTCCTAAAGTCAACGACACAGCCATAAGCGGACAGAAAGTCCGAGCCCAGTAACAAATCCTGAACCACCGGGGCTACAACCATGTCTCCAAAACAGTTAAACCCTGCAATGGAAAGGGGAACCTGTCGAACCAACATTCCCATACTGGCCGTACCCTGAAATGCACCAGTTAGCTTAATGGGAGTGGATGACAGTCCCATAAGCCCTAACTTTCCAAATAATTCTGGACTCATCACTGTTACCTGAGAAGCAGTATCCACTTTCGCATTCACTGGAACGGACCCGACCCTGACCGGAACTACCATTGCCCCCTCCCGAGCCCCAGACACGGTAATGCCTCTAACGGCAGCAGTCGACCCGGCACCATCCGACGAGGCAGGTCCTCCTGTGGTAACCAACCCGTCCAGATTAGTGCGAATGGGGCAACTTCGACTTATGTGCCCTAATTGGCGACAAAGATGGCATCGTATTTGGGGACATCGGAAGCTCTTATGCCCGTTTTTCCCACAAGAGTAACAGGTAACTCTGTTAATAGGGGCTTCACAGGCTACCGGTAGCTTGGGAGGAGTAACAAGTCTCAATGGAGACTCACCCCGACCCTCCCGTAAAAAATCCCCTCCCACAGGCTCGAGTTCTGTGGAAACTAGACGGACCTCTGCTACATTCAAAGCTTGATGATTATACAGTGAGGCGTTGACACATGTCAACGCATCCTGAATAGTTCTGGGGTCTTTCTCCATAGCAAACAAAACTATAGCCTGTGGTTCATGACAACCTTTGAAAAATTGTTCCACAGCTATCGATTCGACTAACTCACGTGGAGCCCCCGGATAACCCTTCACAGCTAACTCAACACACCTATAAGCAAAATCGGCCAAAGTGTCATCGGCCCCCCGCTCCTCCAACTGCAACCGATGTCGGATTGCTTGAGGAGGCTCGAGATCGCCATACCGTTTGTCTAAGGCTTCAAACAGCTCAGCGAAAGAATTACAAACTGCTTTCGGTAAGAAAGAGTAATACTCGATGGCCTTGCCATGCATGCACTCAGTCAAACGCTTTAGAGATTTGGCCTTGCTCCACTTCCGATCTTGAGCTTCTAATTCAAATTTAATTTTAAACGGCGACCAACCTTTGGCATCGCCGGAAAAAACTAATGTTTTCGGAAGTGGACGGCTGCTACTACGTGTAAAAGGTGATGCTGAGGGGCTACGGCCACGTGATGTTAAAGGGCTACGGCTACGCCAGCGTACTGTTTGAGGACCACGGAGAAGTCGACGTGATCTCGAACTCGCTTTATGTTGCCGGATATGCTGCGAAACATTTGACTCTATTAACTTATCTCCCTTGTTCTCCTGACCAGGAGCAATGCCAGAATGATCAATGGATGGAGAGGAATGGCTACCTTTGTGCTCCTCCCCAACCGTACTATGTGACGGGACGAAAGGGTCAGAGATGGGCACAGAAAGGTGCTCCACCCTCTGATGATGCTCTGACCCCTCACAAGCATCCACCACTCCTGCATCCATATAATGTGCATGCTGGGTACCCTCACCAGAATTACATTCCCCACCCCCCAACCCCGGCGTTTGCACTACATTGACCCCAGACAAGTTTTCCTGCTCATCATTACCCGTTGTCAGCCTAACCGCACTGCCACCAGCTTGCACTGAACTAACATCAGCCCCCACCCCTCTAACCATTGGACTAGTCCCCTGGCCTTGCATCATGGTCATTATCATTCCAAGTTGTTCACCTACTGTTTCCCACTTCTCCTGGTTAGATACCAGCTGACCGATTTTGGTAACACATTCTTTCTGGTTAGTTGCCAGCTGATCGATTCTGATAACACATTCTGTCAAGGTCTGAGAGAGACTCTGAACAACAGATTCCCTTTCCCCCTTAAATTTTGAATGTGATTTTCCATCTCAGTTCGCAATTCGCCTACATGTTTTTCAATTAAATCTGAAACATACTCAGGGCAAATGGAAACATCTACCCCACTAATAAGAGAATTCTCCATCAAAGGATTCTTCTGGAATTGTTCAATATTATGTGCCATTGATACGTCTACCGGTACCAGTTCTGTCATGGTGTGAATTGTGGGACTCCACAAAAATGCAAATGAAAATATTCAATAAACCGCAATACTCACTTCCAAAATGGCTGCCATAAAATAAATTTACCTGCCTTATTTGATTTGCCAAAATACTATCAACCAGACTCGCCTCCAATGGTACAAATCTAGCTACAATAAATTCCAACCAAGCTGCAGGAAAAGTGAAATGCGCAGTTCAAAATTTACCAGTCAATCAACTTGACAGCAATGGCTGTACAATAAATTTTGTTTTCTGTATAAAACAGAAATAAGTAGTTGTATCAACTACTCACACTCAGTGAGTTTCCACTCCAGAAACTCACTGGAAAAAATGAAGCACTTATGAGCTGAACGCACATACGTTACCGCAGTCAATGCACTCTAGTGTGCTTATTCAACTCAAATCCATCAGAAAAAAAAAAAAAAACAAAAAAAAAACAACTCTTCAAAACAAGTGCATCACGCGTTACCGCAGTCAACGCGTTGTTGCTACGTCCCTGTTAAGTCCAAAACTAGAGACAAACCAAGCCAAATAAGATACAAAATAATCGCTGTCGAGCCCAGTTAGTGCCTAAGGGCTCAATAGAATGTGTGTTGAATACCAAACAATCATCAAATGGTGTCAATCAATACCAAATGAGACGGGAGTTATCAACAATCAAAGGATCAAAACTCACAGAGTTGGCATTTTGCAATCGCCAACTAAATTATGGTTGCCTATTTAATAAATGTTCCCAAAATGAACTGGTGTTGCCCAACAATACCCAATACTCTAATCGGGTGCAATGTCGATGCTACACCAATTGGTTGTATTTATATATATTTTTTTTTTCAACTAAATATAAGAGAGTGTTTTAATAAACACTAATCACTCAACCAAAATCAGATGGTGTCACTTGACACCACCAGACCACAATCAAATTGAGTGCAGTGTTGATATGTCAACACTCAAATCTCAAAATACCATCTGAGTTTGTGTTGTAATGAACACCAAACAATCAACCACATTCACCAGATCAAAATCTGATTAAATATGGTACAAGTTTGTTAACACCCCATCACCAAAATATTGACTGTTTATTTAAACTCAAAATTTATTATTCCCAAAATACTGAGTGTATTTCAGCAACACTGAACACAACACACTCACCCTCTTTACAGTGCAAGTCACCAATGAGTACACCATCAAGGTTTACAGTGTATACTGACCACCACAGAATACGAGGTCAATTCAATTTCAATCAGAATGAACACCAGCAATTTATCTATTCACTATGTACACTCACAGGTAGCATTCAGCTACAAGTAACACCTCACGAAAAGCCACAACGTTAGTAGCCAAGCTATGAAGATAAATTTTGACCAAGTCCAAAAATAAACTAGGTACCAATATATTAGCAAATCTATTGAACATTAATTTGAATGTTCTATGCCATGGCTAGCAAGAATTTCAATCAAATGAGAGAAAATCCCCCCACATTCAACATAAGCACCAGCCAATCCCTCGCGCAATAGCTACCAGGTCAGGCCAGGTGAACTTGACGATGAAATTGGGCGAATTCCACAAATTACTAAATTGAACTCTAGCCTTTAGGCCATAGATTTTCAGTGAATGTCCCAATCAAATTCACAAAAACTGACCACCGGAAAAATCAATGTAGTTTGACCGATAATACAAAGCCAAACTATTGCTATACATTGTAAGTCGACCACACCAGTGAAAAATGGTCAACAGAAATTGACAGTGCGATAGACTCCCACAAACAAGTCTCGATAAGACAACCGTGCAAAAATATACCAGTGGCACAGCAAGAATAACCACAATTTGTCAACAGCACGACTGATGAATCCACGTACATCACAAGGTCATGCAGTACATGACCCTGTACCCCAAACTCAATCACCGAACCGAAAGGAAATGACCAATCTGACCGCATTCAGTCACTAAAATTTCATCCCATGCTCCAAATCTTCTCCAAAAACCCCAACATTACCAACCCAACCAAGCACATACAAAATATAATTATCACGGAACAGGACTATGAACAAAACACAAAAATACACATATGGACACACAAACAGTACCGGTACACATACATGACAACACAAACATTAACATATAAATCATTCAAATATTGCACCTTCAAAACCTTTATCCCAACTTCTACTCCTAATTTTCCCTACCAAATACTATCTCAGAAAAAAAATAAAAATACTTCAAAATTCACCAAATCACACAAAATTCTAGCTAAATCTAAGGTGCAATATTGAAGGCAACCAGCAGGCAAGTCTGCCCGCTACACTGGCCATCTAACCAACCTAAACAATTACAATCCTATTCCTTTTTATTCCCGAATGTAACCCTTCAAGTTACTGTCGTTGTTGTTGTTGTTCCAAATAACAACAACAACGTGTCAGTAAACTCGCAAAATTTTCAAAAGGAACGCGAACTCAAACCAAATTGTAACCTGGGGTAGTTCAAAATAACCCCGCTTCACTCGCGATAAATTATACCCAGACAAATATGGCAAATCAAGTCGATCTGACGAAAGAGAAGACTATCAAGGGTCCAATTTTCGTCACAACACACAGATTGTTTTTGGCTAAATTCACGAAACAATCATTGTCAAACTACTCCATATATTGCACAGAGCTTCAGAACTATTGCTGTATAATCTTTAGTTCACAACCAATGAAAGCCAAATCAATTTCATTTGGAAAATCCGCCATCGCGAAAAAACGTGACCATGACGACGAGAAAAAAAAAATATTCCAGAACTTCGCTGGAAGCTCAAATTTTCACAAAACCACTTTCATAAAGTAACACACTTCCAGTTTATATCGACCCAATCGTAACTGAAAGCCAACAAGTTTGTCAGGACTCGGAAATGAAGATTTTCACACCCCAATTTTCAAAACCTCAAAATGGCCGCCCATCTGGACACTGCATTCAGACCGCCATCAAGACGTAAATTTGCCTAATAATAACCGCAAATCTACGCTTAATACTTTAACTTCTGACGCCAATTGTAGTAACTTCTGCTACCTAGATATTAGCCAGTATAGAAGACAGCCTTACCTGCCGGTTATAACCCCTGAGAGAAGTCGTGTCACGTCTGTTGCAGTCCAGGTCAAGTCGTTCTCTGGCTCCTTTACCAAGCCCGCGAGTTACTCTGATTGGCTAATGGACAATCAGCGCCCTCTACCAAGGGGAGATAACTCTATAATAAAGCACTCCCCTGACACTATTCGTTAATGGTCTAATTCTGGCAAGTGAGAAAACCTATTCTTACTACAAAGTGAAGCTTTCGTGGTGTAGACCATGACTTGAGAGGTGTCCCTGTCATCTGTGATGTCATTCTTGACCTCATCAGTAGGAGTAGTAGCCAAAGTGGGAATTTTGGGGGTGTAAAGTAAGGTTATTGGGGTAGAGAGGGACCATGTTTGGTCCAAATGGCCCAGTTAGGGTGTCCTAGTGAAGCTTTCGTGGGGTAGAGTCAGACTGGCATGTTTTTTATTAAAAGTCGCGCCAATCTGAACATGCGCAGTTGTGCATGGGGATGTGTTTGAGCGATTGAGGGACCATTCTTGGTCCGAATGCTTCATTGAGGTGTAAAAGCCAAGCTTTCATGGTGTGGACCACGACTTGAGGGATATGCGGGTCATCTGTGACGTCATTGCTGACATCCTCAGTAGGAGTTATAGCCAAAGTGGATATTTTTGGGGTGTGAAAGAAGGTCTTTGGGGTAGAAATGGACCATCCGTGGTCCGAATGCATCGTGTGAGGTGTCATCTTGTAGCAACACCCACCAACGACAAGCTCAATGCTTCAACGCCCTGGTGAACTAGCCCTGAAGCCCTGCGCGCCTATACGTAGCTCTACGGGTGTAGTCCGTGATAAGTACTATTCTGATTGGTTAGTCCAAAAGTAGAGCAACAACAACATCAACGATTACAGGTCAATCCTTTTATCCCCTCCATCACAGCACATCCACACTAAGGGAACCACTATGGGTGTGTTTACAATTCACTTATGCTATTGTCCATGTATTCAGAAGTTCATTGTTCTGATCTCAGAATGATGACGGACACGAGTTAATCCCTATATGTACAGACACCACCACACACCGCACCCGCACTCTGGTGTACCCTATACCCTAATGGGTACAGGGTGCACCACAGGTACGTGCACATGCGTGCGATGTCACTTCTGAGCTCTGAGCTCCACAAGCTTTGAGCTCCAAGAGCTCTGATCCAACAGCTTTGCCACATGGGAGCTACCACCACCACCGGCCATTGACGGGCGTCAACGCCTGGTGGTGGCGGTGGTGGTGGGGTGGGTTGGTGGTCGTAGAACTGGTGTGTGGTGGTGGTAATAGTGGTGTGAGGTGGTGGTGTCTGTACATATAGGGATTAACTCGTCTCTCATCATTTTGAGATGAGACTCCCACGCACCTCCCAAAATGACCACTTTCTTACTACACCCCAACTGCGCATGCGCAGATTGGCGTGACTTCCAATGAAAACAAGCCAGTCTGGCCCACGAGAGCTTCACACCGATACCCCACACGGTCCATTTGACCAGGGATGGTCCCTCAATCACTCAACAAACCTCCACGAATCCCAAAAATGCCTGCTTTCTATACTACGACCAGACTGCGCATGCGCAAAATGATGAAAACAGACGATACATTAGTCCAGTCGGATCCCACTCACTCACCATCGTTAGTGCGTCCATGCATTGATGGGCATTGGGGACGCCTCAAGGGCATTGCACACGCCTCACTCACTCACTCACACACACATGCGCGCATACACTCACAGGTAACTCTATCAGGTAGCTGGATGGGAAAAAAGGCCGTCATCTACTCCAAACGCACTCCATTGCACATCCGAAACTCCCGCTTTCGCTACTACTCGTACTGATGACGTCACAGATGACACGGAAAAAAACCTCAAGTCGTGGTCTACACCCCAAGAGCTACAACATGACACCCCACCAGACACATTTGGACCAAGGATGGTCCATCTTTACCCAAAACACACCCCACAATGCCCGCTTTCGCTACTACTCGTACTGATGACTCCACCGATGACATGGATATCCCTCAAATCGGGGTCTACACCCCGAGAGCTACCAGATGACACCCCACAGGATGCATTCGGACCAACCAAGGATGGTCCATCTCTACATATTAGGGTAGGAAAATGTGTGATTCAATGGACATTGAACAAAATGGCGGCCATATTGAATTTTCAGACCAATTACAAATCATTCCAAACTAATTCTTCATACCCTACGTTGGACTAGAAAAAACCCCCTAGTTTGTGATTAGAAAATTGATTTTCGAGCAGGAAATTGTGAGCTTCAATGGACAGCCATTTTGGATTTTGGCCGCCATATTGGATTGGAGGCCAAATCCTGGGTGGCTCCTCAGCTAAATTGAAAGGGCATAATTCAAGGATCACGGAACCACTGAGAAAACTTTGACAGGAAAAAATGTTGAGTTTTTTTCTTGGCTGGGACCTGTCTAATAGGTCCTGTATGTTTTGTTCTTAACACTGAAGTGCTTATTTCTATAGTACAAACTGATTTCCAAATGGAAGGTTTACAAAACTTCAGACACCTCAAGTTTACAAAACTTCAGACACCTGAAATTGTCCAACTTTGAACATTCTCCAAGCTTCATAGAGACATCAATGGATATGGGTTTTACTCGGTCACAATTAACAGAATGACCCTCTCTAATATGTATCAGTCATTTGGAATTGGATTGTTATTTTGAGGTAAGATCTGGCTGTTTTAATTGTCAATATTGCACATGAATATATAGATAGACATGCCAATAGTTTCATAGTTTATAGATATCTATCCTTGGTATATTCTTAATTTACAGTGTGAAAATTTTCATTTCATTTAAAAATGTAATTTTCTTGAAAATGATATTTTGCCTCCACACCATCAATAATGATGGCCATGTTTTGGGGAGATCAGTGTGTACTATACCTGATCCTTAAGCAACACCCAACTCGTGGGAGCCAAGTGGTTTGTCCTGGTTGACTCCATTTGTGGTTTCGTGGAAGTCATGTTTGCTGCTCTCATCTCTCTGTAAGATCTATCAAGATGGATCATAAACTGCTGAGAGAGAGAGAGAGAGAGAGAGAGAGAGAATTAAGGTTTAACGTCACGTTCAGCAATATTTCAGCTATATAGCGACCATAAACTGCTGAACTCGTCTGTCTACATTGATGTACCCGTTTCACTCGCCATAATCTTTATAGGTCAATCAGACTAATTTTTGAGAGGTTTCCGTTCCGCGACCTCATAACCAGTGCGAAGTTTGGTGCTCCTCTACTCACTCTTGACATGTGGTGGTACATGTAATAACAAAGCAGAGATGCAGGTATTGTATATACAATTTATGCACACGAGGACAATACTCCAGTGTCAATTTTGGCAGTAGTCCAAGACCACGTGTCCAGTATTCAGTTATGCTTTCTTCAGCAAACCTATGGCAATCATCATTGGGTTATGGTAAGTATACAAACCAATTGCTGACAGCAGGAACAACTTTGACCCAGTGACCCCTGAAAAATAGATTACTTTTTTTCATCTTCTGCTCTATGATCACATGCATGTCTTCTGCAAGTTTGAAATTCCCAGGCACCAAATTATTCTTCAGATAATGAAATAGTGACAAATTTATACAGTTTGACCTGTTGACCCAGAGCGAGATTATAGATAAACTTCGGTTTTGTGTCATGCATGATGTAAGTTTGGTGTCCCGGGTGTTAAAAGGAATAGAACCCTACCTGTGTGGTTTCCGGGTGGGAAAAGGAATAGGAGCCAAACATCGTGATAGGACTGAAACAGTGTTGAAAGCGACGTTAGATCATATTCACTCACTCACTCACTCTAAAGATATGGTGGTAACAATATTGGTGAAAAATTAACACATTTTGAGCTGATGACCCGGGATATAATGTCAATCTCGCTGAATTTAAATAGGCTTCTGCTCTGTGGTCATATGTACGTGTGATGTAAGTTTGGTGCACCTAGGCACTTTTATTCCCTCAATATGGTGGTAAATACAAAATGGTTATGGTTATGTTCTATACAAACTAGTTACTGACATACAAACGTACAAGATGATGACAATACTCCACAGCCATTTTGGCCGATGGATAATATATTGTCAAGTATCTAATTTGTATAATAACAATTTTTTTTTTGCTGCCTTTTAAAAAGTTGATTATTTGAGCAGGAACAATTAATGTTATGATATATTTTACAACATGAATTCCAGGCAAGCACCTAAAAGGTGCATGAACCCCTCAGCTCGATTTTTTTAGCCAAGTAGGATATGGTTTGCATGATTTATGTACTGTATATAATAGACTTCGCATAAAATGGTTTCACGTGAGCAGTGTGCTGGGATTATTGCATGCATGAAAGTGTAGCTTGACCAGTGGCAAGGGAAGATTATGCAAATGTACAAGTGTGATAACAGGTTACTGACATAGACACAATGATTGACAAAGGCCCACCCTTATCATTATTTTTTTGGGGGGCGGGGGTGCATAAGCTCGAGGTATGCAAACTGGTTCAGAATTGCCCAGAGTCAGGCTAAAAATGGGCTCTCCCAATCAATAGTTGTAAATAATTTCCCAAGTACAGTAATATGTTCGGTTACAAAAAATAAAAGCATTATGTTGTACCAGTGACAAAAAATTGTGGCAGCTGACTGGTCAGAATAAAACAGTCGGGACACCCACAACATATGCCCATCCTTGGTAATGGCCTAAAATAGTAATGAAAATTTTTTTTGAAGATTTTTTTTTTGACAGTCTTGACGTCTGACATGGTATTGAAATGCTGAATGCATCTAATCTTTCAAATATTGGTTAGTTGTGACATGTATTGCAGGACATCGTCAAGCTCTTTTGGAGTTGCAATTCATTGAGGGGTGACAGAATTATATCAACATTGCAGACTATAGACAAATTTCAACTTTCTGTCAAAATTGGATACATAAGCTCAAAAGCAATATATGAGGGTCGGGCGGGTTAGTTTTGAGGATAGAGAGTGGGGTTTGGTGCCCAGGGGTGGAGACATACTCCAGAGGGTAGTGGTATATTTCATATTATACTTCTGAAATAAAATATGGTTTGTGCAAAAGCTTTAGGGTAAATCATACTATGTGGAAAAGAATGATTTAATAGCAAAATATAGGAAATGATGTCCTTCATTTAAGGCGACACAAAAATCAAAACTAACAGGGATTTGATACTGCGGAAACCCTGCCGGCTATTTCGGAAATAAAATAATGTCCATCAACCTATTAGTAATTACTATAAAGGTTAGTATCACATGAAGCTGAGAAGCCGTGTATACGATTCAAAACTTTAACATTTGGTGCGGTGCCCCAGGGGAGGGGACATCCTCTCAAGGGTAGTGCATAGGTTAAATAAGTCTAGTATCATGTAAGCTCCCAGAATATGTGAGAATTGGGAGGTTCCATCCAAAGATAACCATTCTCAGATGGTCTGAATTTGGAAAGGACTGGGTTTCCTGGACAGTGGTATCAGGGAATCTTCAAAAGCCACAATGAAACAAACATACAACCAAGGGTTCCCAATGAGCATAGATAACAGTGCACAAGCTGAGCCAATAATAAAAAAAAAATAAAAAAATCATAAAATCATCATAGCCATCTGAAAATCTAATCATTTCATCAGTCACCATACAGGAAGCTCTCACAAGTTTGGTCAGGCAAACGTACGTACGTACATGGCAACGACAAGACCCGACAGCTCTCTGAGCTCAGGGGTAATATATAAAGCATGTCGCTTGAAGATTCTGGAGTGTGATGAATGGATATATCAAAAGTTATTAAGCAAAAACAGCCTTTTTAACCTCCATTCTAGGGAGGTATTTATCCCTATCCTGTATGATTGAGTCATCCACAACAAAAAGATGGTGGTATGTAAAAGTATATTGTTCAAGTGACATATATAGAAGATACCGATAATCTGTTCATACATGTACCATGTTACGTGATCAACCCATACATGTACTACATTCTGATGTTATACAATCACCACAATTAAACAACAATTTTCTTGCTATCGCAGACTATATGCAATCCAATTTAGGCAAGATCATGTCATTCTGGTTTTCGTGGTACATGTGATCATAATTTAGTAAGAAGATTCGATCATAAATAAAGAAAATAAATCAGAAATTGAGGGTAATCATCCATGAAAAGAAGGCTGGATATTGGGATCGCTCACTGTACAAAAACACTTGGGTAGTGCACAAATACACTTCATTAACATATTCTGATGTTTCCCGATGCATATATCATGGCTTAATACGTTTTCTGCTTAGCCACATTTTTAACACTGTTAAACATTCATCTGGTAAGATGGAGATCACTGTACAATTTTACAATTTGTATAAAAGAGTTATCTTTAAATATTTCATAAAATTCCTGATTCATTTGATACCATTCTATATGTATATACATTTCTAGTTTCAACACAGACTCACTGTTCCAATGTGCAAGTTTCATCAAGATCGGGGAAATTAAATGCAAGTTTCAAATTGACTTGACACTTTAGTTACCATCTCCCAGATTTTGGTGAAACATGCACATTGGAACAGTGACTGTGTTGAAACTCAAAGTCTACACACCTTAAGCTTGAATCAAGCATTGGAAAGTACATACAGTTTGAAATATATGTATTAAGGCAGTGTGACGTCACTGGACCTAAATATGATTGCAACAGACCACCATAGAATACCATGCTTTATTTGCAGTTTAATCTGTGTAATAAAATCGTAAAAAATTACAATAAATATTTTCCGACACTGTTTGCAATGGTCTTTCATTTGATGGAAACTTTGCTTGAGGGTTTACGATCACTTTAAGAGAACTGTGCAGTAATCCCTCTAACAATTCAATCTCCTTATCAAAATTTAAAAATCCTCAAATTTGGAGACAGAATTTAATCAGCTATTCTAATAAATTTGATCACCCTCTAAAATCTTAAAAACTGACAAAGAAATAATGGATTATTTGCATGATTTTGAACATTTTTTCTTTTCAACTTCCTGTTCTAATAGATTTGATCACCCCCTGATTTTATAGTAGAAAATTTCACTTCCTGTGATTCAATTATTAGGGGATTACTGTAATATTGAAAATAGACATAATACCTTTAATGAAAGTAAGTCATCAAACCGTAGTTTTAGCAAAGTACTCTTTCAAAGACTGCAAGGCTTTGCCTCTGTGAGATATAGAGTTCTTCAGTTCTTTGGGCATTTCAGCGTAAGTTTGATCATAATTTTTAGGCTGAAAGCAGGGGTCCCAACCAAAATCCCCCGGACCTCTCGGTACTACGATTGTCCCATCATTCCGACCCCTAAACAGATGAATTTCCTCGCCTGGACCTTCACAGAATGCAAATATACACAGAGCGTAACCCGTCTTATCCTCAAACCCATGAAGCATGGTGTGCAGGCCTGCAGAGAAATAAGAAACAATTTGATGAAAGGTTTGTACAACTTGTAAGCATCCTCTAAACATTCAATTTTGTCAAGGAGCGAGATTTGAGTACGATAATTCCTCTAGTCATTCAATCACCCTATTAGAATTCAATCACCCCCAATTTTGTGGACAAAATCCAATCCTAATAAGTTTGATCACCCTCTAAAATCAGTAAATTAGCAATAAATAATTAATTATTTGCATGATTTGGGACCATTTTGTCAGCTTCCTGTTCTAATAAATTTGTCCACTCCCTGATTTTTTGATGGGAAATTTAACTTTCCTTATTTATTATTAGAGGAATCACTGTAAGTATATCCACTCAGGCATATACGAGTCCCTGAAGAATGTTAAACTTTAGGAGTCATTTCACACAATTTGTTTTGCGGTAACAGAGTAACATTTAACGTTTCATCATTTGCAAAATTTATAAATGAGTCCTAATTCTGAAATTAGTAGCTCAGCCCAGCTCTGTACAAGCTATATTAAAAGGAGCAGAAGAGGTTTTATAAAGGATATTCGGAACATTACAATAAACAAGGAGGTAATGGGGATAGGAAAAACTAGTGCTCGTCACTGAAAAAGACATTGAAAGGGTTGACCTACTGGGATTCTTCTCGTTTTACATATCTACTGTGTTGATCTTTTACATGTAACACATTTAAATGACCAACTCAGCCAAAGTAGAGTTAAAGGTGAAATGTAGAGGAAGATTAAACATTTATAAACAATGTTGGTATTTATTATCAAATCAAACCTGCTATTGTTATTGCCATTATTCTCCTATGGAGATCCTGCTGTAGACTAAAAGTTCTCACCTTCTGGAGCCTCAGCCAATAGGTTACACTGCGCCTGTGCCCAACAATACACTTCCCACTTACTTTTTCTTCTGCTGAAGCCTATAAGTGTGATGCTTGCAAGACCGAAAAGAGTGCGGGGAGGCGGGGTCGGGCAGACAAAACAATAGCAGGTTTGATTTGATAATAAATACCAACATTGTTTATAAAAGTTTAATATTTATTGCTCAAATCTACACCTGCTATTGTTATTGCCCCACTACCAACAGTAAGGTGGAGGGCCTCGGCTTTGTTGAAGTGTGGCTGTAACCACTGAGATGATCAGAGATGCATGGAACCATAAATTGAACCCGTTAGTATCCCTGGGCGTAGAGTACTGTAGGGGCTAAGAGGCAATTTCTAGTAAAACGGTAAGAAGGGTACAAGGACCGGGGCTTCTGTATCCGAATACTAGTGGACCAACTGACCATAGTTGTCAGTCCTTGACATGAGCAAATCTTGGGAGAGTTACGAAAATCAGTCTCCTAAAATGGCCTGGGCGAGCTATCGCTCTCCTATCAATCACTCGCCTAAAAATGTGTGGGAGAGCTATCACTCGTGTAGGGTGAGTGGTGCCAAATATTATACTGCTGGAGAAACTACTGTCTGTCTCACATTACGACGCAAAGTCATTTTCGTGGATTTATCAGTTAATATAACACATTAGCTTTTGAAACTCACAGGCACTATATTCTAAACTATATCTGTGTAATTATTTGTCATCAAAAATATTTCCCTGAGATGAGAAATTGTTAAAAAAATCTTCAAAGCTTAATTGTCTCGTCCGAGCAACCGACGTACATTTGTACCTTGCTGTGAAACCAACCGGGCAAGTCCATTTTCACTCACAGGAGAGGCACTGCGCTAGGGAAAGAACTCATCCCGCATATTCACACTGAAACATCAGCACTCAACAACTCTCCGGCTCCTATGGGCGAAAACGGACTTGCCCGGTCGTCGGCAACATCCATTTGCTCGCACAAACAAGCTTGGAAGATTTTTTAAAACAATTTCTCATGTCAGGGAAATATTTTTGATGACAAAGAAAGATAGAGTTTGGAATATACTGTGAGTTCGACAGCAAATGTGTTATATTAACTTATAAATTAATCCACGAAAACGATGTTGCGTCGTAATGTGAGACAGACAGTAATAAAGCTCACTAGCTAACTCTCGACCGTCATCCGTTTGATCAGTATTGAATCCAATAGTCTGTACGGCAGTTCCCCAGTTTTTGAAAGTCTTAATTTCAACTCTGTTCCCTTTTGTAAGAACACTTTCTGCCATATTTATTCCGAATAAAAAAATCAAGAAGACAGCAAAAACCACCTCAGGTGTCACAGTGAAAAACATGGCTGAACGGAAGTCCAAGCACACGCTTATTGTCAAGGCTACAGTGCACGTGGCGAGAGGGAAACAAATTTCACTGCACCACGGACCAATGAACGTGTCCGTGCAAAAATATAACCAATCGCAACACCAATTGCGTTCGACTTTACATAAATATCTTTGGTTGTCACTTTGTGTCGACTGCGCATGTTCTGCAGCATTTCCCAAATGCACTTCCGTTTTCACTTCCAAAGCAAGCGTGCAAACACAAGCAAGAGAGGCGATGCCGAGTCGCTTAACAGAAAGTTTATCCAGTGCTGGATTTTAGCAGCCGATATGGGCGAGCGACAAATCGGACACCTGGAACTCTCGGGGCGTGTGTGGGCGAGAGCGAGAGTGATCGCTCGCCTTTCATGGAAAGGACTGGTTGTGGTACGCTAATTGAACCCGTCAGTATCCCTGGGCGTAAAGCACTGTAGAGGCTAAGAGGCAATTACTAGTAAGACGGTAAGAAGGGTATAAGGACCGGACAATAGTTCCTACATGAAGTGTCAACCTCCGTTTCACGGACGTCAACACTGGAGTATGGATGCCTTACGTTTGCGAATAGATGGCATACTACTACCTTCGTGTCCGAGCCTACAAGTTTGGCAACAAGTTCTTGGCTTGCTTGACTGTACTGTTGCCGTTGGGCTGGAATAGCCAGGAACAATGGAGACGGGCTTACAGGCATGTGTACGTTGAATTCCCCCGTCAGATCCGAGGACACTGTCGGCTGTTGTCTGTCTTAGAGTGTCAAACTCAAGTCCCCAAAGGCCTGTAACAAAAATTCACGCCTGTGCGTAGTTACACCAGGCTTGTATCATTTCAAGAAATACTTGTTGTTGTTGTTACATTGCAAGCAAGTAGCTTTACAATAACACATATAGCCTTTGCAAGAGAAACACAGTGAATGTGAATCTAATTGACACCAAGGCCGCCTGCAAGATTTGCAGCGTTTAGATATTGCCGGTGTCTTAAGACATTGTTTTACAATGTATACAGCTTAATCTAGACTCAATTCCCTATCAACAAGATAGATAACAAAAAATTTAATCTACCAGAGCTCTCTCAAACGCGTCCGCGCAATTTGGCTGTAGAAGGAAAAGTAAGTGGGAAGTGTATTATTGGGCGCAGGCGCAGTGTAACCTATTGGCTGAGGCTCCAGAGGGTGAGAACTTTTAGTCTACAGCAGGGTCTCCATAGGAGGATAATGGCAATAACAATAGCAGGTGTAGATTTGAGCAACAAATTCTAATATTCAATAAAACATGTGTTAATACATTGAACTTCTCACAAATGCAAAAGATGGTTGATTGCAAATCATTGAAATAATAAAAAAAGAAAAGAAAGAAGAATGAAAGAAATAACATCCCAACACTTCCAGGAGAAGAGGACTATGCGATTACTTTCTCTTCATAATGCAGTGATGTGCTGCTATCAGTATGTCATCAACATGATCTAGGATCACAAACTTTTTGCATATCACACAATAGTTTTGAGCAAGTTGAAAGTTTCCCCAATGAAATGACAGCTCCAGGGCAATGAAAGTTGTTATCCATAAAATAGTCTTGTGTTAATATATACCCTGATTTCTATTTGCCCGTCAAAGAAGTTTTCGTGTATTATATTAGTGCTACCTGGTGTCTGAAAGGTCAGAGGGATACCTCAACATCTGTCTGCTGTGAACTTGACCAAGTATTGCGCCAAATGTCAAGAGTCCAAGTCTGGGGTCGATTTCATGAAACCTC
The DNA here is from genome assembly GCA_036873755.1 of Hanleya hanleyi. Lineage (NCBI taxonomy): Eukaryota > Metazoa > Mollusca > Polyplacophora > Lepidopleurida > Hanleyidae > Hanleya > Hanleya hanleyi. The sequence goes on from JAVTVY010003463.1 coordinate 243,642, forward strand.
ACTTGACTTGAGTTTTCCAAGGGTGATTTTCGCACTTGACCAAGTGCACTTAAAAAAAAACCTCAAGTTGTGTTTCACGAAACATTTTTGGCCGCACTTGGTCAAGTAAGGTTCAAAGTGACCTTTTTGGAACGCTTTTGCGCGGTTTGGTATTAAATAGTACCCCAGCAGAATCAAGTGTATGCTCAAAATACTTTATGCATAGGAGCCGATCGGTAAAATTTCAGGTGTCAAATAAATATGTCTGTGCCATTTTTGGATCTATGAGATGAAGAACAATGCCCATACGTGCATTATGATGCATGGGCACATGAAAAAAAAAAAAAAAATCGAGATCATCTCCCTTCGTATTGGTCATTTCAAGTACGTTTTTATTTCAAGTGCGGTTTTCAAGGGAGGTCATACCACACTTGAACTCAAGTGCGATTTCGGGTTCAAGTCAACTTTCATGAAAAACAAGAACTCAAGTCAAGGGAGGTTTTTAAGTGCATTTAAACTTTCAAGTGCGAAAATTGCCTCAAGTGAGGTTTCATGAGATCGGCCCCTGTTCACATTCTGACCAGTGACCTATAAGAATAGGTCAAGGTCAATCGTGATTGAACTGGACTTAGTGGTCCTCGTAAGACAGCAGTGCACCAAAGATCAATGTACCAGCTCAATTTAGGCCTATTCCTTAGACATTGTGTCCACAATGAATTGGAGTGTTAGTCATATTTTGACCTCTTGTGAAATTTGGAAATAGGTCATCAGGGTTCATATACCTTGAAACTTCAAATTTTCAAGGCATTTTCAATGTCTCTTCCTGTTTTCAAGGCATATTACTTCCAGTGTCATTGAAGCTATACAGATCAATTTTGTAAGATGAGTATTAATGTCCAGTGAACAAATATAATTTTCATACAGTGTCTTTCGAACAGACTACTGTTGGAAATTCTTTTTGGATGATTAAAGAACACAGGGAGTTAATTTTACCATTCGATGGCAAGGGGCAGTACAACTTTGAGCTACAACTTGACAACTGAATCGACAACATAGACAAGAATTCCAATTTTCAATGTCTTTCCAAGCTCTCTAACACAATTTTCCAAAATCTTTTCAAGGCCTTGAATTATAAATTGTCATTTTCAAAGCTTTTCAAGGTAGTGTACGAACCCTAGTCATTGTCAGTTCAAATTCAACCTGACCTGGAGACATTTTTAAGGCAGCATTGTACCAAAGTTCAAGTGTCCAACTCTCTTTGTTACTGTGATAGGGTGAGGTCATTCCTGGGTGAACTTGACCTCGGTCCTCATTAGGCAGCATTGCACCAAAGATCAAGTGTCCAGCTCTCTTTGTTACTGTGATAGGGTGAGGTCATTCCTGGGTGAACTTGACCTGGGTCCTCATTAGGCAGCATTGTACCAAAGATCAAGTGTCCAGCTCTCTTTGTTACTGTGATAAGGTAAGGTCATTCCTGAGTGAACTTGACCTAGGTCCTCATTAGGCAGCATTGCACCAAAGATCACATGTCCAGCTCTCTTTGTTACTGTGATACGGTAAGGTCATTCCTGAGTGAACTTGACCTAGGTCCTCATTAGGCAGCATTGTGCCAAAGATCAGGTGTCCAGCTCTCTTTGTTACTGTGATAAGGTAAGGTCGTTCCTGAGTGAACTTGGCCTAGGTCCTCATTAGGCAGCATTGTACCAAAGATCAAGTGCCCAGCTCTCTTTGTTACTGTGATATGGTGAGGTCATTCCTGAGTGAACTTGACCTAGGTCCTCATTAGGCAGCATTGTACCAAAGATCAAGTGCCCAGCTCTCTTTGTTACTGTGATATGGTGAGGTCATTCCTGAGTGAACTTGACCTAGGTCCTCATTAGGCAGCATTGCACCAAAGATCACATGTCCAGCTCTCTTTGTTACTGTGATACGGTAAGGTCATTCCTGAGTGAACTTGACCTAGGTCCTCATTAGGCAGCATTGTGCCAAAGATCAGGTGTCCAGCTCTCTTTGTTACTGTGATACGGCAAGGTCATTCCTAAGTGAACTTGACCTAGGTCCTCATTAGGCAGCATTGTGCCAAAGATCAAGTGTCCAGCTCTCTTTATTACTGTGATACGGCAAGGTCATTCCTGAGTGAACTTGACCTGGGTCCTCATTAGGCAGCATTGTACCAAAGATCAAGGCTCTAACCCTCTCCCTTATAAAAAAAAACCGTGGTTTACCATACATTACCATAGGGTAAAGTATGGTAATGCATGGTAAACCACGGTTCTGTATGGTAATGTATGGTAAATCCGAGATAAAAGATTGTATGGTAAAGTTTACCGTGGTTTACCATACAACGAACCGTGGTGAACCACGGTATTCCAGGCTGAACCATGAACATCCATGGTAATGTATGGTAAATCCGAGGTAAAAGATTGTATGGTAAAGTTTACCGTGGTTTACCATACAATGAACCGTGGTGAACCACGGTATTCCAGGCTGAACCATGAACATCCATGGTAATGTATGGTAAATCCGAGGTAAAAGATTGTATGGTAAAGTTTACCATACAACGAACCGTGGTGAACCACGGTATTCCAGGCTGAACCATGAAAATCCATGATAATGTATGGTGAATCCATATGGTAATAAATATGGTAATAAAATGTATGGTCAATTTTACCATGGTTTACCATACAACGAACCGTGGTTAACTATGATGTTCAATGGTGAACCGTGAAACTTCATTGTTCGAATCCGTGGTAACAAAGCATAATAGTAAATCAAACATCAGACGAACCGTGGTAATTCAGGTTCACAATACCCAGCAATTTATTGTCACATGTATGTACTATGAATACACTTTTCTGACACAATTTGTGTTTCTTTGAAATGTTCCCTAAAAGTTTATCTTTGTAGAAAACAAGAGTTTTTTACAATAATAAAGTTTTATTTCATAATTATTACTTTCGAAATATCACACAAAATTGCCAAACTATAGGTTTACATACATATTCCATTACAAATAATGGCTCACATATCCATATATCCACACAGTAAAACCACTGACAAAACGTAGGTTTTTTTCCTACCATACATTGACTGTAAAAACGTCCTGTTGAGCTAGTTCACACCTTAATCACACTAGCTCGCGCTAGCAGACAATGACACAGTTCGATAAGCCATGAAGATACTTCATATGTACCGGTACATCCGAATTAATCGTGGATAAAACAACATGGTGCCATTGCCATCAAATTTGCTTGCTGTTTCAAATGCGCATCAACAATGCAAGGCACGTTGTGTCTTTGTTATATTCTCCGTTTCAGAACCACATATAGGCACTTTAATAAAATACACCATTTACACCTCTGCTTAGAGACTGTCATTGTAAAGATCATAACTTGCCTTTTCTTACGGCTGAAAAAGGACTTTTTGTTTGGTTAGTAATCATGCATTCAGATTAATGCTATATATGCCGATCGTATACAGCTCATAATGTGATGAATTATATAGTTTCAATAAAAAATAAAACAACAATCTATTAATTAATATTATTATTTAAATAACCGATATATTCATACATACAATCACCGCCAGGCCGTAAATTATAAAGAAGAGTTGTCTTTCTTATTTGGCCGATAGAGGGCGCGCTCATCGTGACGGAAACGAGGTGAAAATGTCGGGCAGCCGCAGTTGTATGCCTGTGTATACTGTTGTTTGTGTGAGAAAATTCGCGTTGTTTTGACTCTTCACTGTAACCCAGCTGGCCTACTGTGTGGACAAGCAAAGTTGATCGTTTGATCGACGAAACTGAGTGGCTCAACAATGAATATGTGGGCAGGGCATCGCAAATCCATGCAGTGTGTAACTTTCCTTGTTGGCAAATTATGGCATACCGGTACATGTTGTGTTACTCGTCGAACGGACCAGAGGTGGCGGATTATGGAAATGCCGCAAACCTTGATGTTTTCTTTCACTGCTGCATGTATTTTGGCTTTAGCCACCTGTGGTTGGACAACGATATCAACCAGATGTCCAGGGTATTTAAATATTCAACGAACGAACGATGAGACAGTATTTATCCACCGATCCAACAAATCTACGACTTAACAACAACAACAATGATATGAACAACGCCACCTGGGGCATTGACACTGTGTGTCATTGTCAAGTCAACTGGCCAATGAAGAATGGCAAAGTCCAGAAAGTTGCAGCCCGAGTTTTGAGATTTAGCAGTGAGTATTTATTTTGTCTGTCTATGTAATTGTTTTATGATACAAAAACTTGCTGAGTCAACATTTTTTTATTGGCATTGGCAAAGGTTGTGTTTATAAGTGAAACTTGATTGCGAAACATGTATCTTAAACACCAAAAATGTGCAAACATAGAGGTTATAATATGTTGTTGTTGTTATCCAATTGGCCATCTTCGTGCCACGTTAGTCTCCCAAGTAAAATAAATTTCACTCTTGTGTCCTAAGCAATTTACTCAATGTCATGCATGGTTATAATATGGTTCTATGATATCGACAACTTATAAAAAATGAAAATTATATGTTAGTACATGTAAAAACATTTCGTATCTCTTGATTGTTTGACTAATTGTTTGACTGAAACTTGCAGAATAATAATTATCAAGTTTTGAAAATAATGATATAGTGGTTGCACCATTTTATAACGAGAAAACCAGCATGCATAACATTGGTAAAAAGACATGAACAGAGAGAATTGATGTCACAAATATTTGGGGTTTTTTATTAGATAACAGGCCAGGTACTTGACTACATGAATAATAGATCTTCAATCACCCAAACCATTGACATACTGTACATGTTAATAATTGTAATATTGTGAAACAGTAATTTTCACATGTACTGAAACAGTAATTTCTACAATCAAAATAGGTATTTTGTATTATTGTAAATTGTATATACAAATTGTTTGTCCTTTTCACAAACAGGTGACATCGCAATCACAGTCAGAGGTAGCAGAATTGTGGAAAGAAGTAGCTGATCTACAGCGGGCAGTCGCAGACCTCCAGAAAACAAAAAAGGCCCGCATGGCAACGAATGAATCCTTAGTGGTTAGTTGAATTTGGAGGAATTAATCGAAAGTCTTACCAAGTAATTCTCCTTAAGTAAAATTTGTATCGTAGTTAGCCCCGTGGGGCTGCTGGGTGTCGTTAAAAGGAATAGGGCCTCAGTACTCGACTAGATTGGGGAATAGCAAGCGCTCTATAGTAACAAATTTCATAAATAGTAAGCTCATTATATTTAGCAAAGTTAAGAAATTATCAATATTGTGAAAGGGGTTGTCGTCGCCGTGTTGCTGAAATATAACTGGTGCGACGTTGACTTGAACTCACTCACTTCTTGTATCGTAGTTAGTAAACACGGGCTCTATAAATTCTGTGAACCATAGCAACCAGGGTATAGAAGCCAGCATACTTAACTCATTATGCCTTGGTTTGAACTCTTAATTGTCCCCCGCTACTTAGTGGGGGGGGGGGACTTAGAAACACCGGCGTCCGTAATTCCGTTATTCCGTAAGATTTTCTTGTCAAGACAATAACTCGTGAATGATTCAACCGATCAACTTCAAACTTCAAACTTGTGGTGTGCCTTGATGTAATCCACCATAACTGGTGCTGCTAGCGGGGGACATGGACCTCTATGGTCGATTTTTGATTTTAAGTTTGGAATGTACCCATATGGCATATAAATTATAAAACCATGAATATTTCTCTTTTCAGGTCTTCCATCCTTGGTGGAAAAGTTATCCGGTTTACTTCAGCCCCAACAACGAACCAGTCTGCCAACCCAGCATCTCGCTACTGTAAGCCCCAGTGAGTCAACGATCCACCACCAAGACGACCACTGTGTCACAGTGAGACCATCCTCCCCGACAAGATCTGACATCAGCCCAGTTGTTGTCGATGCTTCCAGAGATGGAATGGAAGGGGTGACCACGGAAGACACATCGGGGGCAGGTGAGGAATCTTTGGTAAGCTGTTTTCACGTTTTGGAAATGTAAGCTTCATAACACTGATAAGCATGAAGATTGTCTGCTATTTGTTACTTAAACATTGAATGAGATGCGATAATGTTTTCTTATGCATACAACATAAAATCTGCAACTTATTTTCATGGGACTAACGTAATGTCGTATTACATCATATCTTAATTGTCTTTTCAGTTTTTTTTTGTATTTTCACTTCTCTTTTCACACAACACTGATAAGCATGACCATTCTCGGCTATTTGTTACTTGCAAATTGAATCACATATGATATTGTTTTCCCTGTGCATATCAAATACATACAGATTATTTTCCTAGAATTGAATTGAAATAAAAGGCATTCATGGGACTAATCCACTGCATCAAATTTTGCCATTTCAGTTTTCCATATCTTCTGGAATTTTAAGACTTGAGGAAGATGATGAACACCCTCCTTCAAGCTCTGTATCGTGACGAGTTTCTATCCATGCATTCTGTTGGCGGGGGGAAGCGAGCCGGGGGCCTTCAAGCAAAGCCAGGCATGGATCCCAGTCATGTCCGGGAGATTGCAAGTAAGTATAACACTTTTTTGTGAAAATTAATTGGTGGCAATAAAAAAATCAACCTGAATAAAGCCTATATGCACATCAGCTTTTCTCAGTTGATGTCAGTTCCTTATAGGGGCCATTTCCATAGACTGGTAATATGCATAGGGTCCATTATAACTACACTTGATCTCATGGCAACCTGGAAAAAGTTACACCATCACACCCTGTCCCACCATTTTTCCTCAGAATCATTATGCATTTGCTCCCATCTTTGTAGACCTGGTTTATGTCCCCATCAATTATATTGAACCATCTCTATTGTTGACTATTCAGTCAATGTTACCACTTTAATAATAAGCTGTATTATTTTACTTGACAAATATCATAGAATTGAGTTACCTCCCTTTAAAAGATGTAATTCAATGTTGGTCAGTTTACAGCTTGGGGTATAATATCTGCAGTTTATCTATAGTATATATTTCTTTCTTTTTCAGATTCAGTGCAGCAACAATTCCACCAGAAGACATTGTCGGAGATAAAGTTCTTCATGGGAGAGAAACTTAACAACGCTGCAAAGAATTTGAAATGAAGACAGCTGAAGAAATGAAGGGATAACATTGATTGTTACTTTAGTATAGGAAACAGACACACAAAGTCAAAGAAAGACCGACTCACATATATTATGTTTACTCTATAAATATTTTGTCTTGATTCATTAAATCAGTTGAAACTCCACACAACCATTTTTTCTTTTATTCGTTCCTGGGAAATTAGTCCGCACTTTCTTATCAGATGAGTTGCATTTGCAGTGAATTCGAGAGTTGCTGTTGCAGAATCACAGTTTCATTGTTTGTGGAACCCCACTTTATCTCCACACAGCCACACAGCCATCATTTTCTTAAAAGTTGATCTGATACAACTCTTTTAAAGACCATTATATTTGATTTTGAACAATTGCCTGTAGAAAATTGCATGGCACAAAATATGATAATTTGTTAATTTATGGGGCGCGTGTTTTAGATACCATGGTAATTTGATGACTAATTGTAAGGTAAGATACCACAGTGAATCCCAAGATTGCATGATTACCACGGTTAAAAAGCCATGATAAAGTATGGTAAAAAAATTGTGCTAATTACATGAGGCAAAATATGATAATTTGGTAATTTATGGTGAATGGTTTGTAGATACCATGGTAATTTGTAGGTTAATAGTAAGGTAAATACCACGGTGAATCCCAGGATTGGATGAATAACACGGTTAAAAACCATGGTAAAGAAAAACCACGTTTTTTTGGGACAGGTAATTACCATGGTAATTACCACGGTTTTGTATGGTAATTACCACGGTAATTTGTATGGTAATTACCACGGTAATTTGTATGGTAATTACCACGGTAATTTGTATGGTAATTACCACGGTAATTTGTATGGTAATTACCTGTCCCAAAAAACCGTGGTTTTTTTACCATACTTTTTACCGTGGTTTTTTTTTATAAGGGCTGTTATTGAGATATTGTGTTCACAGCATTTGGGTCATACAAACGGACACAAATTAAGAGCATTTCAATAGTCCCCTCTCACTTTTCAGTACAGAGGACTAATCTCACCTTCAGGTCCTATCTTCTCGAGGAACCACTTGACATACGGTCCTGGCATTCCACCAAGGGCATTAAAACACAAGCTAGTATCCTCCACCATGACTGGACCCTTGATTTGTTCTACGGCAGTTTTACATTTAGCTCTGGATACATCCTCTGGTTCCCCCTGGTACTCTGGTAAATCTATATCACAACTGATCACCTGCACAGATAAAAGAAAATGGACTGGTCAACACTAAGTAATATGAAGGCAGTGGATATTCTGATACAATATTTTGAATGGTCCATATATGATGAAATGGAGTAATTGTATGGGGGGATGTGTGAATTGGTCTTTGTTGGACCTCAATTGTGTCTGAAAGCATGAATTAAGACAGAGTTAAACGATAGCTGATGCCAACGATATGGCCTAAACACATCATTTGGATAATAAGGATATCTGGGGGTTCATTGATGATTAGAATAGGAGTTAACAAGAGCCTCTGACTGCAGAAACCAAAACTTAAAACCTCTAGACAAATTTTGAGAGTCTAGCTATGATTCTCAGCAAAGCTTCCCCCTCACCTACCTGCCTCGCCATAAGCGATTTTTGAGATAAACTGTATAAATGGTGCTCCCAGAGAGGTTCTGGGGGGAAATTAAGGTGTTTGAATTTCAAGCAATGGCTTCTATTGAAACCACTGAAATTTTGTAGATATATCAAATAGCAGTAGGCAAAAGGAGATATACCATGCATGCACCACAGGATCTTGGATCTATATTTTAGACAACAAATTGTGATTTACTAGTGTGTATTCAGATAACCAGTTTTGGTAGGGTGTGAAATCACAAAACAGACCAATCTGATTCTAACAAAAATTTCCTCACCTTCCGGGAGAAATTATTCCCCAATATCTGAACCACTTCTTCGAGTTTCTTGACATTGCCAGTAACAAATGATATCGTCCTTGCTGCATGTGCCATTGATAAGTCCTCGGCTGATAAAGAAAACATTACATATTGAGTTAGTAAAACTCCATGCATGTATCACCAGCATGTGTGCGAGTTTCGAGTAATGAGGGGAGGTCTAGCTGCTCACAACACATCACTGGGGATCATTAATTACTGATATTACATCAGCAATCGTCAATTGTCAATAATCAGATCCAAGACGTTCATTCATCAGTAGAATGCGGCAGCATATTTTATTGTAGATGAAGGTTGACAGGAGCACTATTATAAAGGATATTACATCATTCAGTAATCATCAATATGCACTGATCATCATAACCTGTACATGAACTGAAGGTTTGTATAGTTAGGCGGTCATCAATCCTTGACTCATTATGGCTTAGTCCATATTTGGTACATGTATGTAACATCCAACAATCAGCAGACATCTTAGTACATGTATAGCATAAATGTATCTAGCAAGTCTTGTACTTATGTGTCCAGCCAAAGCTCAGTGTGGTTCTGTCTGCCAGGTGTTCCTTTCAAGGCTCTTTTATGTGCTTTCTAAGTGGTCATGCAGTAACTAACATGACATTTCTGTTGTGGAAACAGTGACCAACACTCATTGTGAACTTCCAATCAACCATTAGGAACTGATTCAGCTTTCGAAGTTTAAGGTAAAGGTATAATATATCAATGAGCATTATTCGACGAAGTTAAAGCCCTGTAAGCAGATTATGGTTGGTTGGTTGGTTTGATTGGGCACTCCATTGTATTACAATGGGCACAGGTCATACAGAGATTATACTGGCAGTGTTGTCCCATACATACACTGGTTGGATTAAATAACATAATAGATTGGAGATTGGCTGTAATTTGCAGAAGTATTGGTGACTGCACTACAAACAGCTATGGTACGTGTAACTGTATATGTGCATGTATTCTGAATGAATATAGGTCTCTGGGTAATTAATGTTTATTTCTCTCTATTGCAAAATAACAGAAGTTAAAAAATGGTATTTATCTCAGTGCACATGTACCAGGAGCATGGCCGACAGGGCCACACGAGGTGAAGAGTTAATCCTAGTTTGTGTTTTTCAGCTGATCATCAGGTCATTATCAAGTTGGGCTTGGCTGAAGGCCCACACAATCCATTAGTCAGCCTGTGTCATCTCCAGAGAAACAGGATGATACCATGAATGATGAAAGGATGCACTAGCTGTTGTGATTAACAATGTTGAAGTCTTCAATTTATAATGCAAAATAAATATAATTTTGATACAATAGTTGTACATTGTTCAAGTTTTAAGATCCTGCTAGTCGATGAGGGCAAATCTGTGTGCTGCTTACTGGGCTGATCTGTGACCTCTTTTACTCAACTGTTAAGTAACTCTAACATGCAGCCACAGGTTAATGATAGACTATCTTTCCAGGTGATATATTTAGACCATCTCAGCCATTCCAAGGTGACTGCCGTGACATCGCTACTCACTTTTTCATTTGTTTTCCGCTGTAGCTTCCAAATTCTAAAACTAATATGCAGTGTTATTTATTTCTTCTAACGAGTAATAAGAGGTCACTATTTTGAATAATACTTTTCTCCAATTCAGTTACAACTTCAAAGCAAAAATTGAAAAAGAAAAACGTGACTCCCGTGACAGCTGCGATTAAAAAAAGTTTGACTGCCTTCCCATTTTGTTCTTGCTGTAGCCTTCCAGATAAGATATGCGGCATTGATCCACGCTGTAATCTACTTGAAGGTTTCAAGATTTATAAATAAATTAAATTTATTAACAAAGAAGAACCACATGGTCTTACAGATCACTGAAAGTATGTGACTCCCGTGACAGGAAAATGTGACTCCCGTGACAAGTAGCACCCTTATCATGAAACAACTTACATAAAATATTTCTTGCATTATTATATTCATAGGAAAGCTGAAATAATACAAAACCAGATCAGTTGAAGCACAAGTTCTCTTCCATACAGCCAGTGTGTGCCCAGTTTCTCTTTAAAAGGTGACTCCTGTGACATCACTACTCATTTTTTCATTTGTTTCCCGCTATACATGTAGCTTCCAAATTCTAAAACTAATATGCAGTGTTATTTATTTCTTCTAAAGAGTAATAAGAGGTCACTATTTTGAATAGTACTTTTTCCAATTCAGTTACAACTTCAAAGCAAAAATTGAAAAAGAAAAACGTGACTCCTGTGACAGCTGTGATCAAAAAAAGGTTGACTGCCTTCCCATTTTATTCTTGCTGTAGCCTTCCAGATAATATGTGGCATTGGTCCACACTGTAATCTTCAAGATTTATAAATAAATTAAATTTATTAACAAAGAAGAACCACATGGTGTTACAGATCACTGAAAGTGTGTGACTCCCGTGACAGGAAAATGTGACTCCCGTGACAAGTAGCGCCCTTATCATGAAACAACTTACATCAATTATTTCTTACATTATTTTAACTAATACAAAATCAGTCTACGAAGAACAGATTTTGTCTTTCTTGCAAGTTAGACTTTTCAGCAATGAGCTCTTCGCCCGGTTGGGCTCCTACTCAAGGAATGCTTTGCTGAGTATGCTCTTGGACTATTTCCACAAGTGGGAGTTGATAGTTTCTATTTCTTTTCTTGGCATTTCCACTGTCGATCCCTGTCGAACAATCTTTTCTTTTCTAGATGTTTTGCTTTATCTTCTTCAGTTAATTTTGTGAATTCCCTCTCTTTGTTTCCTTTTTCTTATTCCGGTATTGTCTACACTTTTGTTATAAACAGCAAATGCAGCATGGTTTGATTTTAACTTCTCCCTCCTCTTTCTCTGCCTTTCTGTAGCTATTAATAGTGGCATTTTGGATCAATTATTTAAAGAAAGTAGTAATATAATAACAGATGTGCAGGAAAATAAAATTAACACATTAACTAGTTTGCTGGATAACAAAGCCTGTACAGTGTGACTCCCGTGACAAAGAAACTGTGACTCCCGTGACAGCCTTTTAAGAAGATTTTCTAGCAAATATAATACACTTAGATTTAATATTAACCAGGTTTTAGTTGTTGTTATAATACATGTAGATGATTTATAAACATAAACTGTTTATCTGTGGATGACATAGGACTTCGAGGCCAAAACAATTATACTCATTTTTGTGACTCCCGTGACACCAAAATGAGGTGGAATATATGCAGACTGCTCGAGCAGCTTGTAACATCTGACAGTGATATAGCACTCTGGTGCAACAGAGTGGCCACTAAACTATTTTTTGTTAAGTAGGTCAGTGTGATTGAACTAGTTCTCTGTGAAAAATTTCACCTGGCAGAATTGTACCACAATGACCTCAGGGATGAGGCTGCAACAATGCATGTCTTTAAGAAGCTCTGGGACCTCAATAAACTGAACAATCTCAAGGATATTCCATATCCAGTAACCCTGACCATATAGGTATCTGATAAGCTGCTTTAAACAATTCTTGGGTAAATTTGAAAAAATAAGTATGATGCACAGTTAGCTTGGAATGGCTGATCAGACCACGTCCCAAATAAACACTGGTACTTAAAAACAAGATTTCAATTGAACTCAAGATACACCTGCAAACATACACAGTAAACAACAACATGGCTAAACTCGGAAAAGGGTTAAATTGACAGGCATATAAAAACATTTTTGTACTAAGAATCTAACTAAATCTTACCAAATGAAACAGAGTCAGAAGAAGTCTCCTCTTTGGATTGTTTGTCGCCACTGCCTGTGATGATTGTATTTTCCGTGACACGCTTTTTGATTATTGGTGGTGTCGAGTCAGACAAAGTATCATCGTGACTTCTTCGCCTATTTGGTTTAACACTTGTCATTGTCGAGTCATGACAACCAAATTCACTGAAAAGCAATTATAGTACATATTCATATGAAATACAAAGTTCATTGCTAACAAATAACAATACATGAAGCAAAAGACAATTCACTTTTGAAGGACATCACCTCAAACATGTGGAATGTGATCGTACAGCATTCTTGAGCAATTTCTAATGCCACTTTTTCAAACCTTTATTACCTTCATTAAGTTTAATTCATCAAATTTATTCTCTGTACATCATTTTGGGCTATAGTTGAACTGTACTCCACCCCTCCCCCTATCAATCTATATCAATGTTTCTGATTTAATCAGGCCAATTAACATGTCTGACAAATTCTTTTTCAAGGTCATGTTGAAACTTAAAATATGGCCATTTTAATATAAACCAAGAGTCAAACTATGTGGAGAAATATTACAATGGCCATATCTTTTAACTTAAACCAAGTGGCAACCTAGGTTGAACAACAGCTGTCAGCTCATATATCCTCCGCTGGATTTGCTAAGTCAGATGACATAAAATAAGAAAATACTTATTTGACATCGTAAATTCATTTCAGGCAGAATTTCATGATGTGGAAAGAAAAATGTGAAAAGCGTATGTCATTTACATGAGAGTGAATCACCATGGCTGTCATTTTAAATAGGCATCCTTTGTGTGAGCATCATTCAAATAGACGCAAAATGACCAATATGATTAGCTGGACTTGAATGTCAAAGTTTTTGCCTTGTGTTGAACAGAGCAGCTCATGAACATGGGGAGTCCTCCCCCAGATGAAGAGGGTAACCAGGGCTTTAGATTAGGCTAATTTGGGCACACCCTCTATTCCGCACGGCAACATTTCTTGGGCAGGGAAATGCACCCAAATTAGCGAAACTATTCCAACTCCCCGAATTCTGGCAAAATAGGTAGGCTTTGAGTCAAATATGGCGCTTGATGGATGAGGAATCTCCATGAACATAGCTGAACATTGATTCTTAATGCAAGCAAAATATTAAAAAAAAAATGTTTGCTCTCTAATTCGGGCACATCCTATTTCAATCTTAATAAATTAATATCCTATCAATGCTCCCCAATCGTATATGTCGCTATGTAGGATCTTACTGATTTCAATTGAATTTTGTGTTCGGAGCGCCCAGCTCATGAATATTTAATAGTCTTATGACATCACGACCGCATTTTAACTACTTTACTTGAGTCGGGCAGGGGGGGATAGGTTCATGGACTCTGCGTTAACTCAATGTTACGCCAAGGACGATTCCATCATTCTACCCCGCATTATGGCGCCAACCTGGCGGGAGGGCGGCAACATCAGAAGATTCCCCCCACAGCTTGGCGTGTGCTTCGGCTGAGCCAACCAGAAAGCACTTGTCATTACGTTCCCTTCAAAGCACTATGAAAACCTCTCGGGATTGGTCAACACGCGCGTTACTGCAAGCCGGTTAGATCCTGCAAAGCGACATATCCAAATGGGGAAGCAGTTAGGATTTAATTTTAATTAGATTGATCCTATTTTTGGCTAAATGTTCGACATTGTATCTAGGGTGTAATCTAAAGCCCTAGTTTACACTATGAATAGACAAAAGTTCAACTGCAGATGTTTAATTTACAGAAATAGGGGAGACAAGGAGCCGCGGAGCACATTTGAAAGTGGGGGGGCTGAACTCTATACCAGCCATGCTAAATGTTGGACTGGTGTTATCTAAGATAGGAAGTCCCAAAAAGTCGGGGGGGGATCTAGCCCCGTTGATTCCTTTTCATCTGTTTCGCGATGACCAATAAACTGGATGAAATACTTTAGCTGGCATTCTGTCGTTCATGTTTATGTGGTAGAAATTAAAGCTTCCGATGATAATTTATTTCTTATCTTCGTCCGCAAATACGCAATTTCCCTCACACAAATTGTCGCAGAGGCGATACTCGCGCGCACAAAGATATCTTGTTTACCAAGGTCACGGCCACTTACCCTGGCTTTGATGAATTATCAGATATTATAAATTTATCTTTATCATGTCGTTGGTAGATATACCTTTAACTAACATAATATGTAATACAGTATACAAATGGTACATGAGGGTAAATCCAAGTTAAACTGTATAGACCGGAACCCGCCATAACTGCCCTTGATGTCTTATCATGCAGTATGTATATATATCAATGTGTCTGTTCTGTATTGATTTGATTTTATTATTCTGTTATGTACTCTACCCTACTGGGGTGTTCGTACAATAAAGTTGAATCTTGAATCTTGAATCAAACAAGGCGCAGACAATTTCGTCTGGAACAGTCTTTGTCTGCAGGTGTTGCACGCGCGTCCTTGACTGCGTTGGTATATGAGCATGCGTGTCCTCGACAGCATTGGTATACGGAATTCCCAATTGGTATATACCAACTGTGGTCAACTGAGACTTGCAAAACGGTCCGAAAAACTAGGCCAGTCAACCAATCAGAACCCTACAATTTGCTCTGAAATGTCAATGTGATAATGGGTAATATGCGGTAGGCCTACTTCTGGGATTACGATGTGGCAGTTTTCTAATTATCATAACAAGAAAACACGACACACACACAAACAGACAGACAACGATTTTTATCTCCTCCCCTCCCCACTACACAAGGAATGCCCTAATAGCACATGTGACAAGTTTCAGTTTGATATGGTTATGTGCAGATCAAAATTTCCCCCAGTGAAAAATTATGTTGTTGTTATTCCAAGTATTGTTAAAACCGAATGTTTCTGGACGTTGTCCTGTCCCTTATTGAACTAGCCAGCACCCTCTTCAAGTAAGACAGTTTGTTAGAGATTATAGATATATCATGATGGTATTTTTTTCTGCTTCATAATAATTTGTTGATGTTAATTAAGAAATCCAAATACACACATCTGCAAGGAAGACTTCGGATGAAAAAAGGCGGGAAGTTCCGCAGAGCTACACTTATCAACAGCGGACGATTAGTATTCAGGAAACTACACAACTAGCAATATATAAATCATTTAATGATTATATATAAATATAACAACAATCTGTTAGTTCTTGTACTTCACTAATAATATTCTTTTCATTCACTTGTTGAGTCAAAACTAGTACGAATATAAGGAATGATCCAAAAGGAAGCGAAGAAAGGTCAAGGTTGTGGAGTGTCTTGCGGTGTTGTTGGGATGTCGCTTTGAGTGCTTTGCTGCCCAAATTTGAGATATATCCGTGTTTATGGAGAATCACAGGGAGAATCAGAAAGATGGCAAGACACAGGAATGTGCGGACTATGAACATCGATGATGGTATTGCTATTTGCATTAAGTTTAGCCAAGAACATTGTCATTGGCGCACTGAGACTGAGTGACCGACGAAACTCTCCCTCTCGAACAACAACAACACCATCAAAACAAACAGCATCATTCTCTCTCTCTAACAACAACAATGTCAACAACAACAACATCGGCATCATTCACTTCCACGAGTAGTTTTCACTGATGGAAATATCTACAGTATGGGTCTTGAGACTTTATTCAACAGGGGGGGGCTGAATGCGACGTTAAACCCTAATTCTCTCTCTCTCTCTCTCAACAGGTTGGGAAAAATACTAGGAATTACTCTCTCCCACTGATGCTGTGGAATGAAATGAAAAATACCAAATTGAAAAAACCTTTTGAAGTTCACCTTTAACAAAAAAAACTTAACTAAGATCTGTTTGAAAACTTGGGAACTGTTATCATTTATCATGGATTTTTGTTTTCAGAATTTTATGAAGATGATTCTGTGTTTGGACATTCAGTCCCTGATGATGACTACTGTATCTCACCAGCCACAGGTATGGTTTAGTAATCATTATAATTCATTTATCAAATAAAGCAGATATCGTAGACAAACAGTATGTTGTAACTTGTAATGACGTGGGCTCTTTCAGACAGTTGAACATATTTAACCCGTTTGTTCTTTCATTCTATATCAATTTAGTGGATGAATTTTTCATATCTCTGATATGCAAAGAAACACTTCCTATTTTGATAATAATATGACGAGGGCTGAATTTACACTGTAGGTGTGCAGCGTTTTTGAGACGAAAGCCATCAGAGGGTGTTACACTGAGGTTAAACATTGTTAAAGACTGACAATCAGAGAATGTTTATTCTTGAGCATTAAGAAAAAGTTAAGAAAGGGTGCTGATATCAACTTTTACAATGTGTACATGCATGTGTACTAAATGGACCTCTATCCAGGACTTGCACAGAATTGAAGTCAATTCTTTAACAATAGATCTGCCCCCGATAGCACTAGCATTGAGACGTGGCTCCCAGTGGTTTGTTCTTTCACACTCTTTCCTATCTCTTTAGCCTAGGAAATATATTTAATCAATGATAACTGGAATATTTTTTACCTGAAATTGTCAAAATTTTCATGAATGTAAAGCATATTGGTCCTTTCTTTGAATAGTGGGATGTATTTACCATATTTACACCAGTTGTCATTGATAAATCAAAAGATGCATAAAAAAAGAGTTGAAGAACGAACTGCTAGAAGCCACATCTCAATAATGCTCCTGCCAGTGCTTTGGGAGCAGATCTATTGTACTGATTAACTTCAATTTTGTGCAAGTCTGGAATTAGCCTTCGCACTCTGCAATGTGATGCAAATGTCATAGCAAAAATAACTTCAGCTTTTTTTATTAGTTGCACAATCCACATTTCTTGGCATGCATGAGAAAGCATCGTGTCAGGAGTTGTATTGTAGATCTACACAATGAAGAATGCGCTGTATTTATTCAATGATACAATTTATTTTCTTCAAGACATTCTTTCAATTTCTTCTTGATATTAAGCTTACATTTTTCTGACTACATCTGCAAAATTACAGTCATGTTTTCTGATTTGGAGGATGCATATATAATATTTTTAGTCCAGGCTGTTTTAGTATTCTGTCTTGACCCATACGTGTGTCCAATTCTGATTATATCTCTGATCTGCTGTAGAGTATGATTTTGAATACAATTGTTATACTACATGCAAAGTGAAATTTTATTTTCCAGCTGCACAGTTTACGTTCAACAGAGATAAGCGGACAGACCTGTCCACGTACATGGGTCGGGAGGAGATCCCAGAAGAACCTGGGGAGGAAAGTGACAGCGATCATCATGAGCATCTCAGCGACTCACGCGACTACTCCAGACCCAAACTTAGCGAGGCAGATGAAGGTGAGTGGGCTACCATGGTTACAGCTAGGTACGCATAACTAAATGGAAATTACTATTAATTATTGCGTTTGGCACTTTCCATCAAATCGACTGTGCCAAACATGTCAGACAAACATAGAAATAAATGTTACATACTTTCTGAGAGTTACATGTTTGCTACAGGTTACTTACAATTTATGTCCGTAATTCCTGTCCGTAATTCCCGATAAACTGCAGACAAAAGTTAAAATTCTGGAGCAGCGCAGCTATGGGCTTGTTCGGATCCCTTTGGGAAAACTTGGAGAAAAAGTTTGATCTGATGTTATGGTGAAAAATGACTCTTCCAGTGATGCAATTATTACAGGATTTCCCATAGACTCAGGCTTTCACATAGACTCAGGCTTTCCCATAGACTCAGGCTTTCACATAGACTCAGGCTTTCCCATAGACTCAGGCTTTCCCATAGACTCAGGCTTTCACATAGACTCAGGCTTTCCCATAGACTCAGGCTTTCCCATAGACTCAGGCTTTCACATGGACCTCGTATCTCTTTTGACATTCATAACATTAGCTATTGTTTTTGTTCAAATTTGTTCTATAAATTATGATTTGATTAGCATGCTGTACATGTAATTAAAATCCCCTTTATGCTCTTTAAAAACAACATAAAATACACCCATTCCTCCAGGATGCATGTCAGGCACACTTTAATATTAAACAGAACTGCTGGATCATGCTTGAGGTCACCTTAGTGACAGTCACAGATTGGTTGATTTATTTTCTTGTGACTGAGTGAAATACATGTAAGCTTTTAATGGTAAATGTTAATAATGTGAATGATTTGGTGCAGTGGACTTCAAGTGTGCTTGTTACAGCAGTGGACTTAAAGTGTGCTTGTTACAGCAGTGGACTTAAAGTGTGCTTGTTACAGCAGTGGACTTAAAGTGTGCTTGTTACAGCAGTGGACTTAAAGTGTGCTTGTTACAGCAGTGGACTTAAAGTGTGCTTGTTACAGCAGTGGACTTAAAGTGTGCTTGTTACAGCAGTGGACTTAAAGTGTGCTTGTTACAGCAGTGGACTTAAAGTGTGCTTGTTACAGCAGAGATACAGCACCTTCAGCAGAAACTTAGAATCTCTTGAATTGGTTTTAGCAATGGGTTTATTCCTCACTTTAATTAATTTAATTATAATGCGATAGCGATATGTAAATGGGCACATGCGAATGTTCTCACAGAAGGGAAAGGAAAACACAGTGAGCTGATAAATGTGTTATAATTGTTTTTTATTCTTTCAAAATCTATATTCCTACGAAGTAGGCTACAGATCGCAAATTGTCCGGTAATGAGTGAGTCCATCCGAATCCTTTCGTCGGCAAAATAAGGAGAACCGTTGACATTAGAACCTTGGTTTTTGGCATGAACGTGCATTAGGGCATTGTTACCAGCAAGTTCTGATCTGAAATAATTCTGATTTAAATTAGATTGATAATTAACACTTCAGTATATTGTTATGTGAACTGTAGCCTTTAACGTGTATCCTATTTCACATTGGCCACATCAGCTTCAAATTCAGGTCAAATTACCCAGAGCTAAAACTACCCTGTCCCACTGTATGTCTTTGTACCGGTTATGCTCAGGAGAATGACATAGAATCATTATTATCTTGTGCAGAGAAGGTGTTGGTCTTGAGTTGAATTACCGTAAACTACATAAATGCTACCTTTCTACTATAGTACTATATATAAAAATTTGTTGTATTGTTGGGAAAATAATGCGATTCAAAAAGTTGTTTTGATCCTGGACAAGGGCACTGAAAACCATTAAAGATATGTAAATGTATTTTCACACGTAAAGCTTGAAATCTACTGAACCTATATTATTCAATCTGTTTCCTTCAATTAAAAAATTGTAAAATTAAATGGGCGATCGTTATTTATTTTGGAATGAAGGCGCATTAGGAGACTGTTACCAACAAGTTCTGAGCTGACCTGCTTTTGATGAAAATTTCTGGTAATTTTTGATGAAAATCACTGGTGATTACTGGGCGGTGCCCATCTTAATATAGGCAGGATTTCAACTGGGGGTGGGGATTTCGAAGAGTTCAGTTCGCGTTCGAGTCCTAATGTCTACTGTACTTCGTAGGTCCTGTGACGTTAGTCACACTGCTCATGTACATAATCTGCATTCTCCATAATAACAATACATATTATACAAATATGAACCCTTTGTCACTCTCAATGTAACAGTCTCATCCCTGTCTTCACCCTTTCATGTTACTCCTTTTTATTTTCTCAAATATCCATAATACCCATTTGCTTTACTTGCCTTTTTCAGATAGAAAGAAAATTTCCTTATTAAAACAATCAGAAAAATACCCTAAAGAAAAACAAACTAACTGGCAAACACGCATTTCCCAACTGTATCCAAAGTGGTCCAACAAGAAACCGCTTTGGCCACACTTGGGTTAAAGATAATAAGATTATACATCTTAATTGTTTGATGCTGACAGCTTAGTAGAAGCAATTAATTTTTATACGCCCGCCAAAAGGCGGACGTATTATGTGATGGCGGTTTCCGTCCGTCTGTCCGCCCGTCCGTCTGTCTATCCCTCGTGTCCGGTCTATATCTGGGACAGTTTTCAATCTACAGTTCCAATTTTTGGTGAATGGATACCCTACGGGGAGACGATGTGTCGCATACCAAAATGAAGGTCGAGGTCAGAGGTCAAAGATCCCTGGCCTGACAAACTGGAAATCACTATTGTGTTCGTGTCCGGTCTATATCTGTGAATGTTTTCTATCCACAGTTGCAATTTTTTGTGAGTGGATACACCAGGTGAAGATGATGTGTCGCGTACCGAAATCGAGGTCAGAGGTCAAAGGTCACTGTTGACTAAAAATCTGAAAATCATTGACAGTTTTCTATCTACTGTTCTAATTTTTAGTGAGTGGATGCCCTAGGGGGGAACGATGTATTGCATATCAAATGTAGGTCGAGGTCGGAGGTCAAATGTCAGTGTGACCAGTAAATCAGGAAATCATTAAAAATTTCTAATTTTTTTTGAGTGGATTCAATAGGGGGAAAAGAATTGTCACATACCAAAAATTAGGTCAAGGTCGAAGGTCAAAGGTCAGTGACCCCAAAATCAGAAAAATATTAAAAATAACTTTTTTGTGTCAGTAGATACATTAGGGGGACACGATGTGTCACATACCAAAATGTAAGAGAAAGGTCAAGGTCACTGTGACCCCCAAATCATGAAATTTAAAAATCATGATTTTTTGTATCCACTGATATATTAAGGAGAGACGATTTCTCATGTACAAAAATATAGGTCAAGGTCAATAGTCAAGGTCACTGTGACCCCGGAATCAAGAAATCTTTAAAAAAATTTTTTTTTTGGTGTCAGTAGATACATTAGGGCGACATGAGGCGCCACGTACCAAAAAGTAGGTCAAGGCCTAAGGTTGAGGTCACTGTGTGACCCCCAAAATCATGAAATTGATAAAAATCATGATTTTTTGTGTCCATTGATACATTGAGGGAAGACGATGTGTTGTGTACCAAAATCAGGTCAAGTTAATGTCAAGGTCCATATGACCCCAAAATCAGGAAATCACTAAAAATAACTTTTTTTGTTTCAGTAGATGGATTAGAGGGACATGGTCAAGGTCACTGTGACCCCAAAATCAAGAAATCATTAAAAGTCTCATTTTCATATGCCTGTCGAAGACGAGGTCGTGTGATGCGATTTTGTGTTCTGTCCATTAATATTTTAACATTTGTTGTCCATGCGGTATCTCTAGTTTCAAGGTATGGATTGGTAACAAACTTTGGGTATACCTTACTCGCATGGCAAAGAGACACCATATTCACTTTGAGATCAATTTGTCAAAGGTCAAGGTCACAGTCCCTCAAAACTGATTCAAGTTTAATTGCTGACTATATTGGAATATTCAGAGTTGTCTCCCCTACATGTATATTGCATTTGTCCTGTGGAGTTGTCTCCCATATTCGATACATGTTACATTTAGTTAAACTGTTGTGAAATAAAAACCATACATTTACTAATTTAACATGAAGAACCTGTTTATTAACATCCTCGCAAGCCAGTTTACCAATCGATCTGTTAGGATCGATACACTGGCTTGGTTAGTTTCCCATACTAGTTCTGGATATTAATAGGTCAAGGGGTTTTCCCTAAATCAAACCAATCAATGAACGTACTAAGCCAGCTGATTATGCCAATCCCCTGCGAGGTATCAGTTGTGACTGATTTGTATTTCATCATGGGCCGAACTGCTTTGATGTAGGGATGAAATATACAGCCTAAGTCAAAGCAGAATAGCAGGCTTGGAATACCGACATTCTAATTCAAAACAAGCGTGGGGTTGAAATGTACGAGATTGTATATTAATAGAGGCATAGACTCAAGAACTCATTCGAATCAACAAAAATGTCCAGGTAAACCCTCTGCGAGGATTTAGGATTTGCCTGGACTTGTGAAGATGGTTTATTGACTCCAGAACAAAGGTCTACTTGATCACTTTCTTCACATTTTTCTTCCTTCATGTCCTTCATGAAAAATTCTCTCACCTGAAAGGATTTCGTTTGCAGGAAAACTAACTATTTTCTTGTGTTTGATTATTGTCGATTTCATTGTGGGATATATGAACTCTCGGTTCATGTTTCAAGGTCAACCAGTTACCAAGCGTTAAGCCCATTTTAGTTTATCATTCAATATAAGATGTGATATATATGTTACATTCTCAGAAGCACAAAATCGTAGACCTTCCTCTGGATTGCTAGATCCCATCCAATTGGAATCAAGGCTACATGTATTAAACAACCTTGAAATTTGGACCAATGTAATTACAGATATACATGTACGGGTGCAGGCCCGTAGCCAAGGTGGCTTTTCTGGGTTCGGGCGAACCCAGAAATATATTTATATATTTTTCTCATATAAATGCCATTTTCAAACACTCAAGCGAACCCCTAGACTGGATCCAGCCCCTGTTTCATAATGTATTTTAAACGGGAAACAAGAGGAAGTAACTCTGCCTATTAAGAAATGCTTGAAACAGGGACTGGACGGAACGTCACAAGGGAGCTAACTTTGCAAGAAAAAATGCACAATATACTGTGCATTTTTTGTCACCAATGAAAACTCCGTATTCTGACCCCGCCCCCAACTCAAAGGATTTGATTGGTTCGTTCATATACGCAGGCTGGAAGCAATGCGTTCATGTGACGTCAACAATGAGAATGACGTTACTACCATGACCTCAACAATGGGAATGACGTTACTGCCGAGACGTCACAGTATGGCGTTAGAATGAAATTGATACAAATGTTGCGACCGAAGGTAAAAACATGTCAATCGTCCACACTAACCACGCCTCCACATGAAATCTTTACACGACGAAACCCATCAAATCGTCCAGTCTCTATTTAAAAAAAAAAAAAATCATTTTTTTTTTTTTCATTTTTTTTTTTCCATTCCATTTATTAAAGATCATTTTATTATAATTAAATAGTACATATGAAATAGAGACTCATCCAGTCTAGCGAACCCCCTATTTGCCCCTTTTCCCACACAGCGAACCCCCTGATGTGCCCTTTTGGAGTGAAGGCGAACCACCCCTCAGTAAATCCTGGCTACAGCCCTGGGGTGTATATTGAAGCCCCTTGGGCTCTTGTTCATTTTGTCGAAAGGATTTAAAGAAATCTTCGAATAGTATCCATTTTTTCTTGTACTTCATAACATTCCCCGAAAGTTTGGCTGCAAAATATTCAATGCATTAGTACTTGTGTATGATGTTCAGTAAAGCTTTCCAGCTATTAAAGAGTTCCCTGATCAAATTTTGGTTATCAACATCAAAGCATTAAGACAATTTTGATTTCTTTCTCAGCCCAAGATTATTTTTTCGTTCGATATTCACCCCTCATTCCCACTGTATCCTTTAGCCAGGTTTCTAGACGTTTCCACAGTTTTTACCCCTCGGTCAATTTTGGCCATGGGGTATTGTCGTCGTCTTGTACGTCCCTACATCCGTACGTGAGCGAGATAGCCGGAAAACGGTTCCACTGATGAATTCCAAATTTGGTATGCTTATTTACCTAGTCAAGGACCAGAAGCCTATTGAATTGGGACCTGATTGGGTGGAAACCTTGGCGGCCATCTTTAATTTTATGCAAAATGGATAATGATCCATATCTTGGAAACCATTCAACTGTTCAATACGAAAGTTGGTATACATCATCGATACATCCAGATACTTTGAATCGGGACCTGATTGACCGAAAACCTTGGCGGCCATCTTTAATTTATGCAAAATCGATAATGATATATATCTCTGATACCATTTCTGTTTCTATACGAAACTTGGTATACAGCATCGATGTATCAAGAGACTTGCAATGAATAACCACATCAATTCCTCTGACTGGTGGGAAGGATGGGCGGCCATCTTTAATTTATGCAAAATCATTAATGATCTCTATCTCTCATACCGTTGAAGTGCTTGATGTAGAATTTGGTATACATCATCGATGCATCAAGAGACTTAAGATGAATGACAGATCTGGTTTCTCTGATTGGGCGGAAATCTTGGCGGCCATCTTTTATTTATGCAAAATCTTTAATTATGTATATCTCTGATACCATTTAAGTGTTCTATACGAAACTTGGTTTACAGCATCGATGTATGAAGACTTGCATTAATGAATAACCACATCAGTTCCTCTGAGTGGCGGGAAGGATGGGCGGCCATCTTTAATTTATACAAAATCATTAATGATCTCTATCTCTGATACTGTTCAAATGCTCAATGTAAAATTTGGTATACATCATCGATGCATCAAGAGATTTATGTAATGAATACCGGTTTCTCTGATTGGATGGAAACCTTAGGGGCCATTTCTAATTGCAAAATTTTTGATAATCTGTATATTTGTCACTTGACTGCTTGGTGTTCCTGACATCTTGGTTCAAATTGAATACATTATGAATGGCTGGCCCCCAGAGCCAAGGGGTTTTCAGATGCGCACCTTACTATTTGGCTTGTGAACATTCCAAAAATAAATGCTCCAGTGTTGACATTTCCTTTTTACAGTGATCACATACTTTAGTTTTTGTCAAACCAACTTTATATGAGAATGAATTTGTTGGAATGATTTTCTGTAGCAGTCCATACGGCAGATCTTGTAGTTTAGTGTTATAATTAAATTCGATAAAGTGCGGAATAAACCAAGTAAACAAATTATCAGTTTCTGCTGAACATGCTCGAGATGCTTGGCTGTTGACATGTGGATCAGCTATCGACATCTGGTTATACAAAAAACAACAGGAACAGGTGGTTACCGCCCACTGTACTCTTAAACCTGGGCAAAAAGACTCCTGCAAATCTCTGTCGAGATACATGTATGATTTGACTAGGTTCATTGCAGATACTGGAGGAAGGGCCAACATGATTATGTCAAACTGTACATGTACATTTGTGTATTATATTTTCAGCTCGCCTCAATTCCTGCTTAGAAGAAATACGAAGTATCCTAGGTGATGCCTACCCTGACCACATGCTCATAGATACAATATTGAAACATGATTACAGTACCCAACTCTCACTTGACTCTATACTCTCACTGCAGGGTGAGTTGTTCTTAAATTATCCTCGCGGTATCAGTTTCCTAGCTACTAAAACTCAATCACAATTTTATTAATAATGGTTTTATTTCCAAGCAGATACGTTTCTTAACTCGAGTTCCCACAATAATATACCACCATAGCCTGTTCATGTGGGTTGACGTTTCTGCGAAAACGTTTCGATCTTTTGATGGCCCATCAAACAGTCTGTCTCCATCACTCGCACCAACCATTTAGTTGGTAATTTACAAGATTGCTTATCGGTTCATCTTGATTCTAGTACCATTTTCTAAGAATTCATTTGGGGGTTTCTATTTTGAATTTATGAACCTGTATTCATTCTTACAGCCATTGTATAAGTACAGGCATTGCCTTGAAATCTGGTTCATACTTCGTGTAAAGATCACGAGACAGTGTATACGATGGCTATGTATAAGTGCAACGACGTTTCTAGACCCAGGGATTTGAGCCGCACAAAGGCTTCGACAATAGCTCCGTACAAGTTCAGATTCAAATTTATTTTCTACCTTGAATCTTTACTCATTCTTACAGTGGACATAATCAACAAGAGCTCAGATGAAGTATAGTTGGTTAAACATAAAAATACTCTCCATGTTATAATTCAAAGATATGTAAGATCTTAATTTGCATGCCCAATGCCATGATAGGTGATGGTGTGTTGTTTGTTTTTCAGATGCCCCTAAGCCACAAAGAGAACCCAGACAGAACAGGAGGACAAGGTCACAAGGTATGCTATAACATTATATCACTCCATCTTCACCGGGAAAGGGGAGCAATCACTCACCACCTTTCTCCTCACACATATAAAGTAGTGCCAGGAGTGTGCTTTACTGCTCCCTTTGACTTGGCTTTATATGTATCAGATTATGTTGAGATATCTAGTCCATCCCATATATATTTCCTGGATAGATTCCATACTGTCAAGACATGCAACTTGGAGCCGAAATGTCACTTAACGGAGCTTCGTGTGCCGAAATGTCCTAGATTCATTCTATTTGTGAAAATCTGTCCTAAGATAGTGTGCTCTGCAAAATCAAGCTTAGCTGAAGTTTCATTGCTACCCTGCATGGTAGAGATGGTGGAGAGTACGATAAATCGTCTTATATTTCAACAATGTTCAACTGACCTATTAAAATTCATTAACCCCCAATTTTATGGACAAACTCCAATCGACCATTCTAATAAGTTAGATCACCCCCTATAATTTTTGAAAATACAGAAGAAACAAAAAATTATCAGACTGATTTTCATCCATTATGTCAATTACCTGTTCAAATAGATTTGGTCACCCCTTGATTTTATGTTTTGGAAATTTCACTTCCCGTGATTGAATTATTAGTTGATTTACCATTGTGATGTAACAGTGACTAAATAAAGCCACAACACGTCAAAACTATCAGACCAAAAATGGGTCAGGGATACCTCAGGATACATGCCTGTAATATATATAATAGCCCTGTTCAGCTGTCAGAGTCATAACCATGATAACAGTTAACGATAACTTGGGTTCTGAGCATTTCTTGGCCACTTAAAGGTGAAATGCAAAGGTTTTTATATCCTCATATATATATATTCTATGCTGGTTGAATAATGAGAAAAAATATTCGGCAATAAACTTCGCTTGGTTTAAATTGAAGTACGTTGTCTTCTAGAAGCGTTTGAAAGGTGGTTGGTACTCCAAGCCCAGCTGAACGTCACAAATATTGATGTCCTGTGAGGTGGTCTGATGTGACGTCACAAACAAGGGCAGATAAGCGATACGGATTTCATTTCTGATATCGGACGGGCTTGAGATTTGGAGCACTTTTCTAAAACCACTAGTAGACAAATACTTCAAATAAACGAAGTAGACAGATGGATAGTTTCATAACTAGCCCTTGAAGAATACAAAAAGAAAAATATGAAAACTTTTGCATTTCACCGTTCACTCTAACTCATAATGTATAAAAAATTGACGATGCAGGTCTTGTCCACGTACCTATTCATGTTATTATGTACTGTCTAATATTTTGCCTTTTCTCTTTCATTTTTCACTCGCTCCTCCCACCCTCGCTCACATGATTTGGATGTACTCGTTGCTGATTGGATGACTTTTTTCCATGATGACTTAAACATTTTCTGCACTTGTATTGAATATTTGGCTATGGTAAGGTAAGGAGATGATGATAACGATAGTTCTGACGGGTCGAGCGATGAATTTAATCAAAATAATGACAATGTTTTAGGCATTTTGTCACAGGGTGTAAACAAATTTGGTGGGAGCTTCAAAACTAGTGGTGATAAATATATCACTGTTATTAAAGAAAATAAGAATACGATGGAAACAGATGGAATTGTCAATAATCAAACTGATTCGAAAATACAAAATGCAAACCAACATATATTTCACTTTGAGAGTCCTTTACAACTGCTCAAAAAGGCAGTAGAATCAAAAGAACAAAACACAGGTCCTAAGCCTGCCCCCAGTGATCTTCCTAAACTCATACCAAACACAAAATCTTCTGTACAGTACCTTCCCACCAACTACACACCGGCCACCAGTGTAATGGGGAGCCCTGGTGGAAATTCTAAGGGACTGTCCTTAGCTGCATTGGCCAATCAGAATTTGGGTAAAATGGGTTTAGCTACCACATCTGGAACTGAAGAGAAGGGACATAAAACAGAGATTGGACAAACAGTCCGTGGATTTTCACTAGCCCAACTCGCCAAACAGAATGAAAAAGATGTGCCCGCTTTTTCTGCAAATCAACCAATGACGAGGAATTCAGGACTGTCCCTTTCTGACTTGGCAAAACGGCATAGCAGTCCACCTCAGTCTAGTTTAAAGGCTGCAGTGATTAATGTGCCCAGACCCAGTCCCTTCTCTGATGCAGTCGGCCCCAAAACCATTGCAGGATCCCCAGACAAACATTCCATTTCCCCATCCATTCCATCAAACATCCCCCTGGAAATATCAAAACTCTCGCTGGCTGATATGGCCAATCAACACACAGGAAAACCTGCAATGGCTATGTCCATGAATTTGACCAATGAAAAGGCTGCTGGTCCCCTTGCTGAACTGACTTCAAGATGCATTCCAATAAATGTACCTGATGATCGCGAGTGCCCAATGCAGAATGAACGAAGTGATAAGACGGACTTGACACTTTCTGAAAAGACTGCAAAGCATATGGTGAAATCACAAGGACTAGCCGAATTGCAGAGCCAACAAACAGGGCAGCCTTTGAATATGAAATTGGGATATGTTGGCAGAAAAACGATGGCTGGCGGTTCTCTCAGTGAGTTAGCACAACAGCATTCCAAGGAAGGTTCGTTGACACAGCCCAGCTATTCCAAACCCACAATTGATCTCACCAAGGCTCTGAATTCAACGCAAACAAGCATGGAAACTGGTCATGCTTCTGCAGGTTTCAATGCAGATGAACAAACTATGGACTTGCAGCCTCTTAAGCACACAATGTGTATAGACGAAGTTGTACCAAGCGAGGCAGAGATCGAGGGGATCAACCTGGATATGGTTAATGTCCATATTAAAGAATACCAGGCAGACCCATCTCCATTTTGTACTGTTCTAAGTACACGTATCCAACAGCCAAAGACCAAGAGGAAACTCCGATTCCGATCATTTTCATACGGACTGCAGCAGGCAAAATCTATCATGAAGGTTAATGACTCGGACCCATGTCTCGTGCAGAACACACTCGTGCCATTTCACTTCGACACTCCTTCACCTGATGATGTGGTAAAGGAGAAACAAAAACAAGCATTCAGTGGTCATAGTAGACAGATGAAAACTTGAATGGTATTCATGTGTTTACAAAACTATCTCCATGAACAGTGAAACCTTCATGAGTTTTAGCCCTTGAATTTGTTATGTTCCTCCACTGCTTCAAAGTCTAAAACCCTTTCTAATGTATTTTTCTTCGCTGTCCGCCTGTCATTCCGCCCAGTCAAAATTGAGAACATCTCAGATGGTGGTCGAGCATGCGTATATATCTAATGTTTCGTGATGTCCAATGAATTATGTTTACATGATGCGAAGATGCTATATCCTCGAGGATAATCACCATACCTGATCACCATCGTTAAGAACAAGATGGAAGGAACATCCTCCTAACAACCCACAAACTTCCAGACAGAGATGTTTTGACTGACAGAGATTCGCCCCTGACTGGCTGCTTGATGGTAGTAAAGGGCATGTACTCTGCACGTTATATATATTTGAGCAGGAAAGCCTATAAAAGCAAAAAAACACAACTTTTTCAGATTATCTGTAAAGCTCCTTTTAGCGGGACAAAGTTTAGTTGATATTCAATGTCAACCTGTTTACGGGCTTCTCCAGAAAAAAGTACATGCGATGGGGGGAGATTTTTCAGTTCTCTGGTATATCCGTGGTTGGTAGTATACAGTCATTCAACATTAGTGAGATAGAATAAATGGTGTATGGGTGGTTGGAGTCCGAAAAAGTGGTCTTCTCCCCACCCCTTGTACTTTTTTCTGGAACAGCCCTTGTATGGCAAACCTGCAAGCTAAAGGTTGTAGCTTTTCAACCTAGAGAATTGTGAGAAGACTTGCTAAATTTTGAAGATGACTCACTTGCTAGGAAACTCTATTGAGAATAAAACAAATGGTAATATTTGATGATAACACATGGTAAAGTTTGACGATAACATGTAAAATTTGAAGTCCTGATCAATTTTGAAATTAACACATGGTGGATTTTTACGATAACACTTGATAAATTCAGCATAAAGTTTTGAAGGTCATGCACCATTGTTAATTTGGAAAAGAATGCCCATTGTGGGCTAACATATTCAAATATAGAAAATGAAATAAACGGTGGATTTGGAGAAGTAAATTCAAAACTTAAGAACTTGTAGTTGCATTAGATTGTGATAATGGTTCTTATCTAGTATTGAGAAGCATGTGTTGTGCTGTATGTATATATATATTTTTTACCTAGAGAATTTTTCAATTTTCTGTGAGGCATACAAGTCATGTATATAATCATGTTTTAAATATTCTGTGAAACTCTCAACTAATGAAATATATAATTATAATCATGTCACATGTACATGTATGTAACTTTACACCACTATACAATGAAATGTTGAATTTATGAGATTTTAATTTATTATGATTTTCTCAGCTAGAATGTTTCATCATTTTGTTGGTTGTGTAACTGGCAAACTGTTATTTATGAAGCAAATCTCCAGAAGATCTCATTTGGCAAGTTTTGGGGCTGGCTCAGAAGGAAATGCATGTCTATTTTGAATGTTGTCACTGCCATCTGAGAACACTTGTCATAATGGCAGACAATGACTGATGTATACATGTTAGTTTTTACACCTCTGCCAAATTTGGTCATGGAATATTGTTGTCATCATGTATGTGTCGTCCGTCCATCCGTCTTGGTTTCTCGTTGACATCATATTCCAAGAGTGAATATGCCTGGAAATCAAACTTTCAGCACACATGCATGTAGTCACAGAACAGAGAGATGGACCCATATTTTCCCAGGTCACCGGGTCAAACTGTGACAATTTATAACAAATTGCTTGTTGCCACCATATCTCAAGAATGACTATGCATAGGAGCACCAAATTCATGTGGTCTTAGAGCAGATCCACAAAAAAAAAAAAAAAATCAGTGATTTTTCTTGGTCACGGAGTCAAGTTTGTCCATTCATCACTGGCTGCTTATTGCCTTCATATTTTAGGTATCATAAACCCTATTCTTACAGAACTTGCTCTAGACACAAATCTGGTCTTGTACTTGGAGGTATTTAATTTCATCATGTGCTTATGTCCGTGATCCATCTCTGTTTTTGCATTACCATTATCTCTCAACAATGAGTGTGCATAGGTACACCAAACTTACATCATACATGCATGAGATCACAAAACAAGTCTGTCAGAAATGGGTCATTTTTATTGGGACTGTAGCTTTAGCTGCGGAAAGCTCGATTTAGGGATCTAAATGATGTCTGTGGATGTCCCTGTCCCTGTTCTTGTCCCTCTCCGAAAAAGTTTTTAAAGATTCGGACTTGAAAAATTCTTCCTGTCCAAAGCTTCTCAGCCTCACCCTTTGTCTCCTGGACTAATCCCCACCCGACCCCTCAAATTTTCATATATTCTCAGAGCTTACATGATGCTACACTTATTCAACCTATGCACTACCCTCGGGATGATGTCCCCACCCCTGGGGTACCAAGTGTTAAAGTATAATTGGAATTGGACGTTTTTCTATTCACAGCTTCTCAGCCTCATGTGATACTAACCTACCTAAGGTATGAGATGCAGTTTAGGCCTACATTGTTTTTTTCACACACACATGCCGAATAACCTACAATATATTCCTTTATACTAATTACTAATAGTTTGATGACATTATTTTAATTCAGAAGTACAATATAAATCATCAGCAGGGATTACTGGGGTTCCCACAGTACCGAACCCCTGTTAGTTTTCAATTTCGTGTCGCCTTAAATGAACGACAGGATTTTCTTCAATTTTGCTATCAAAATCATTCTATTCCACATCATATGATTTACCCTAAAGCTTTTGCACGAACCATACTTACTATATTAATTAAAATCTGAGTTCCTATATTTCGGGTGCACACTGCATATGATCAATTTCCTGACTTGAATTTCTAACCTTGTGGTTCCTCGGACTGACAGATGGTGGTGGCATGTAGTTGTCGGTGCGGTTTTTACCCCTCGACCAATTATCATCGTCTTGTACGTCCGTCTGTCCGTACGTCCGTACGTGAGCGAGATAGCCGCAAAACGGTTCCGCTGAAGAATTCCAAATTTGGTATGCTTATTTACCTAGTCAAGGACCAGAAGCCTATTGAATTGGCACCTGATTGGGTGGAAACCTTGGCGGCCATCTTTAATTTTATGCAAAATGGATAATGATCCATATCTCGGAAACCATTCGACTGTTCAATATGAAAGTTGATATACATCATCGATACATCAAGCAACTTTCAATGAATTATCAAACCGACTTTTCTGATTAGCTGGAAATCCTGGAGGCCATCTTTAATTTGTGCGAAATTGATAATGATGCATATCTCTGTTACCATTCACTTGTTTTATATGAAAGTTGGTATACATCATCGATACATGCAGATATTTGAATCGGGACCTGATTGACCGAAAACCTTCGCGGCCATCTTTAATTTATGCAAAAACTAATGATATATATCTCTGATACCATTTAAGTGTTCTATACCAAACTTGGTATACAGTATCGATGTATCAAGAGACTTCAATGAATAACCACATCAGTTTTTCTGAGTGGCGGGAAGGATGGGCAGCCATCTTTAATTTATGCGAAATTATCAATGATCTCTATCTCTGATACCGTTCAAATGCTCGATGTAAAATTTGGTATACATCATTGATGCATCAAGAAACTTATGTAATGAACCGGTTTCTCTGATTGAATGGAAACCTAAGGGGTCATTTCTAATTGCAAAATTTTTGATAATCTGTATATTTATGACTTGACTGCTTGGTGTTCCGGACATCTTGGTTCAAATTGAATACATTATGAATGTACCCAGAGCCGAGGGGTTTTCAGATGCGCAGCTTCGTATTTCATGTGCAGGGAGCTTTCCATGGCCTTCATGTCAGAACACTCTGCTCTACCCTCGAGAGCATGTCCCCACCCCCAGGGCTCGATTTATCAGGCAGAGCCCCATGGTGGTGTTCAGGTCACCAGGTCAAACTGTCATCATTTAACTATGTGAATAATGACTTTGGATGGGAGCACCAAACTTGCATAACATGTATGCATGTGGTCATAGAGCAGAGGTCTATCACAAAGTCAGATTGTCATGACCTATTGCTTGTTGGCATCAGATACTTCTTCGTCAACCCTATTTAAATACAAGGCCGAGGGTTCTCAGTGCTTTGCATGGTTCATACTACTCTTAGAGAAGTGACAACATTGTTCAAGGCGGTTAAAAACATCTTAGCACTTTTGTCATAATGGATGTGACTCTGACATATGTGCTAAGAGAAATATCTGTCAGCTGGTTTGACTTGCAATTTGTTTGATTTGGGGCGTAAATGTCTGGGTGCATCTGGAGCAATTACCCAAAGTAGAAACAAATGTAGATGTGAATTCTACGATGGATTATAGTCCAAGAAAGACCGGTTATGGCCACAGATAGATCAAATCCTCGCTCACTCAAGACTGTTTGGTAAATATTGCAGGGTATCGCAAATATCGGTAAATGTCATCAAGTGTAAAGTGGTTAAAAAACTCAAAACAAGCCAATTGACACCTTTCAAGTTTGTACAAGGATTTAACTGTAATATACATCTGAAATGTGAATGAATTAAAAACTTTAAAAATTTAATGTCGAAGAATAAGCTAAGAATTTTCCTGTTTTGATTGCTTGCTGGCTAAGTTGCTGGGAAAGTGAATCTGTTTCTCGCAAGTCTAAAACTATACATCAGAGAATTTTGAGATTGGCATGAAATAAGAAGGGTTGACCTCCGGACTTGACAAGATTTATGGCTATAATGCAGCATGGTGAGTGAGATGGTGTATGGAGTTGCTTCGCAAACCATACAGAATAAAATTTGTCTTCTGTGATTGGTTAAAAAGTAGGTTTTGTTCTGATTTTACCCCTCGGCCAGGCCGAAGGGTATTGTCGTCATGTACGTCCGTCCGTCTGTCCGTCACACCTTTCTCGTTAACAAGATATCTTTAGAACGCCTTACCCTAGGCACACCAAACTTGCAGTGCACATCCATATGCTTGTGACCCAGAACCCTATTGAATGTGGACCCGATTGGTTTTAAAATTTGGCGGCCATCTTTAATTTATGCGAAACCATCACAGCTTTCTCGTTACCAAGATATCTTCAGAACGGCTTACCCCAGGCACACCAAACTTGCACTGCACATCCATATGCTCATGACCCAGAACCCTATTGAATCTGGACCCGATTGGTTGGAAACTTTGGCGGCCATATTTAATTTATGCGAAACCATTAATCTTGTGTATCTCCGGTACCATTTCACTGTTCAGTGTGAAACTTGGTATAGATCATCGATGCCTCAAGAAACTTCAAAGGAATGACCAAACCAGTTTCCCTGATTCGGTGGAAACCTTGGCGGCCATCTGTAATTTATGCAAAATCTTTAATGATATATATCTCTGATACCATTCAAGTGTTCTATAAGAAACTTGGTATACAGCATCGATGTATCAAGAGACCTGCAATGTATAACCACATCAGTTCCTCTAAGTGGCGGGAAGGATGGGCGGCCATCTTTAATTTATGCGAAATCATTAATGATATCTATCTCTGATACCGTTCAAGTGCTCGATGTAAAATGTGGTATACACTATCAATGCATCAATAGACTTACGATAAATGACAGTTCTGGTTTTCCTGATTCGGAGGAAACCTTGGTGGCCATCTTTAATTTATGCAAAATCTTTAACGATGTATATCTTTGATACCATTTCAGTGTTCTGTATGAAACTTGGTATACAGCATCGATGTATCAAGAGACTTGCAATTAATAACCACAGTTCCTCTGATTGGCGGGAAGGATGGGTGGCCAACTTTAATTTATGCAAAATCATTAATGATCTCTATCTCTGATAATGTTCAAATGCTTGATGTAAAATTTGGTATACATCATCGATGCATCAAGAGACTTATGTAATGAATACCGGTTTCTCTGATTGGACAGAAACCTTAGAGGCCATTTCTAATTGCAAAATTTTTCATAATCTGTATATTTGTCACTTGACTGCTTGGTGTTCCTGAAATCTTGGTTCAAATTGAATACATTATGAATGGCTGGCACCCAGAGTCGAGGGGTTTTCAGATGCGCAGCTTCGTATTCAAATTTTAGTCAATCACACTGTGACAGTTAACCTGTGTGCCAGTTGCCATGGTTGCACAACAAGCAGCTTGATAAAACATTTGATCTAGGCTCCTACAAGATGGGTATATTGTTGTGGTCATCATATTTATGATTTGTGAAAAATAATGATGGACTTAGAGAACAATTGATGAATCATAAATTTGTCTAACATTTAAGGCTTTGTTCAAATTTGTATTTTTTGATGTGGTTCTCTCGATGAAATAGTTTGTTTAACATGTACAAATTCAATGGCAGCTCCTCTATATTCATTTTTGTGTAAATAAATTGAAATATCAATGAATTCTTGTTGTATTACTTATTTTTATTTATTACCCTGGTTGGTGGGGAGGGGGGGGGAGTGTAATGTTTTGGTCCTCAAATGTCAGCTTGTCTGTACTGATACCATAATGCTATACACAGGACAAATCTCACAAACTATTGAGGACATGATAGGAATTTGGAGAAAGTGTAACCATGTCCTGGCTTAAACATTGTCAGGTCAATCAGCATGAGATTCTCCTTCTTCACAACGTCAAGGCTCTTTTTGAGTCAAAGGTGTAACCTTGACCATCCAGATCAAATTCCGCCCATTTTCAGTGTGTATGAATCTCTAAAGGAGAACTGAGGAAGAAGCAGAATCACATGATCAATGTGTCCAATCAGAAAGCTTCATCAGTGGACAAAATGGTGCAGCCCTTGTTGTGAAGCTGGCACAGATGTACGGTAATTCCTCTGATAATTCGATCACAGGAATTGCAACAAAAATGGCTTACATCTGGAAATATTCTTTATGGCACCAGCTGCAAATGTCACATTTTGTCATTATATGACTTTTCAGTTTGAATGAAGAATGGGAATGTTACCTTTTCTCTGTGTTTGAATAATAGTTGAAAAGTGAACTTCCTATGATTGAATTATTAGGGGAATTACCGTAACATGTTGGCTAGGAAGTCTGTCAAATGAGATGTTGTCACATGATAGCATGCCTTGTCTGCGTGAAGCAAGTGGTCCGATTTGTCAATATGCACAGGATGTTGTGTGTGTTGCTTTGCTGATTGGCTGAAATTTACAGTGGCTTTTCCTTTAAGACAATTCATCCCCATGAGATCTAGGTTCAGAGGTATCTCTATTCTAGAGATGTTCGAAATAATAAAATAATAATTTACCTGTCGCATGAGACAGGTGACAAAAAAGTTTACCTGTCACCTTCAAGAATTACCTGAACATGTGATCGTTGAAATTGTCAAGTACATGTACTTCAAGATAACGAAAAAGCTTCATGTTGCAAGCTACATTTACCAATAAACTAATGACAGCTTTTTTCCATGCACTAATTAGCAGCTCTTTGGATTGAATTTTGTCAAAGATATATTTTGAACATAAAAAAATGGCTACCCGTCACTGGAGACCGGCGCTTTATTTCTCTGTCTCTTTCAAAAATTACCTGTCAGAGATAGATGGGATTCTCATGTGCATGTACATGTAGGGTAACCTTTGGCTTATATTTAGAGATCACTGGCAAAGTTTAATACACCTCCTGTGAACTCGCATTCATGAAAAATGAACTTCTTCCCCATCATCAGTCATGCAAGTGAGAAGCTTACATAATTCGAAATGCACAACACGACAAAGCAACCCTTGTAATTCATTAGCATTCAGCAGTGCCGATGCAAAAGCTGAAGCAAAATTGATTGATGATTGTGGTCAGCATTTTTTTTGCCAAGGCAACATCTCATTGTAAAGCTGTAGATCACCATCAGGCAAAAAAACAAAAACAACAAAAAACAAGATGACCAATGACACAGAATACGGAAGGATTACTTCCTGTTTCCATGTAGGTCGCCATTGTAACAATTTCGGCAGACAAATCATTGCTGTTAACATGATATTGAAGCAGAGTTGACGCCGTTGACAATATCTTTTATTGGGAACCACCATTTATGTACTTTGCAAGGTACTCTCTATGGGTTTCTGAAAGTGTATGCAGCTAATAAAACGGAACATCAATACGATAAAAAAATTGCCAAGGTAATATGTATTCTAGCTGAAGCAAAAGCATTTTCCGCAGAACTTCTTTTCCGGAGGTCATTTACTGAAGTGTGAGGGCTAATAAAGTGGGTCCCAACATGCAAGGCTTTGCACTTGTTACTTCTGCTAGGGAAGATTTTCACTTGATCATGCAGATTGATGCTATATTCTATAACAACCTGTGAATCACACATGAAATTTGTATGAGATACATGCGTCAAATGTCCACACATGTGATTTATGCCACATGGCTGTTATGCAAGATTCTTTCACATGTCATTCACATGTTTGCTTGTGTATGTGCATGAAATATTTGAAGTGCATACACAAGATCTATGTGTCAATGCTGTGTACATGTTCGTGTACAATATTAAGGAGGGGGGGGGGATTTAGGGAGGGAAAGAAAGGTAAATGCAGGGCCAAGTTTGACGTGGAGATTCCTATTGAGACAGGTAAGATATGTTCAGTAATTACTGTCATGTATTCTTCTGATAGTTTCTGTGCTCTATGACTTCAGCATACAGATTGTGTGAATGATACTGGATCCTCATTGGTTGGTCATCATTGATCAGAAATCAGTAATAGTTAATCATTCCTGGTAGAGGCTGCTGATTGGTCAATGAGGGACTTGCACAACACCAACTATCCAATCAGATTCTGTGATTGTCACTTCCTGTTTGTCGATTTTGACCCATTTTAACCAATCAACTGATAGAACTAGCACTTTCAGATTATCTTCTGGTCCCATTGTGCCAGCCTCTCATCGAGTATGTTACTATGAATGTTGAAAAGCTTTTGGCACTTGTTTGTACTGGTATTAAGCAGTCAGCCATCCAATTCAGAAAGTGCTTTATTCACCCATTCTTTAATGTCGTATTCTTAACTATTCTGCTATGTTTTAGGCACAACCTTTGCCCCAACTCCACCCACAGTGATATTGAAGATGC
Source organism: Hanleya hanleyi (assembly GCA_036873755.1). NCBI lineage: Eukaryota > Metazoa > Mollusca > Polyplacophora > Lepidopleurida > Hanleyidae > Hanleya > Hanleya hanleyi. The sequence goes on from JAVTVY010003463.1 coordinate 282,254, forward strand.
CAACTGCCCGCGTGGTCACGATCAAGCCCAGTGAGGGGGCATCAGCCAAGGCTGCTGACTTCTCAAACCTCTCTATAACCCAAAGTGACAAGAAACAGACGAAAGAAACAAGTACAAGCATTACATACTAAATACGCTATTGACCTTCTAAATATGGCAGGGATATACCAAATATGGTAGTGACCCAGTCAAACCATTAGAAAATCATTACTAGACGTGTTATCAGGCGCAAAACTGATTGAAGGTTTCAAGTTCACTCTTGTCAATTTCAAATATAGTTTTTAGCAACAACTCTGCGTCAAAAACAGTATGGCATGCGGAGACCATTTGGTGTGAAATTTCTTCATTGAAATTTGCATTGTAGATTGTGGATTTGGGACACTTACCCTTACAATAATAGACAGTAAAATCAGCATTTCTTTATTTGTGTAACAAGTTGTGCCTACTGAAGTAGAGATGGACATCAGTGCCAGGGTGACAGCAGTATCACCGGAACAGACATCTGATGACATTGCAACCCCACAGAGAGATGGAGATATGGATAAATCTAGTGGTGCTCTTCCGAAAAGTACTTCAAAGTATGTAGGAATTTTAGAATAGCATAGAACTTACATATATATAATATAGAGATGATGAATTGAGATAAAGATGAAGGAGTGTGGACTTTGAGGTAACTGCCAAATTGTTGGCCTCTCACACTGAGATTTGCTTTTGATCTTTAAACCAGGAGTGAATGGGACTGAATAAGTATTTACACAAAAGATAAAATTAAAGTATGTGTTAGCAAACTATATTTTGCAACATACACTACAATATTAGATTCCAAATAAGCGTGATTTGATTTTTACATAACAAAATACGTCTATAGATCTGACCTATCTAAATGCATGCTAAGAGTCAATCGCTCAGTCAAGCAAAAATTCGCCACACTCGGATGCTGGTTAGTCAAAATGAGATATGACAGCATCCTCTTGATATTCTCTTAGGGGAATGTTGATACCATTCTAACATACACCACATCATTCTCACACATGCAGAGATGTGCTACCACAACACCTCTGGCTCAACATGTGTGCTTTCGAAGTATTATTCATGATTGTGAAGAATCATCTTGCTCATAACAGCGAATGGCAGCATCATTTGTATCTCTCATCAGTAACCCAATTGAAAAGCATAGGTGCGTGGAGTTGAAGTAGTCATGAGTTAACCTGCCAAAGGCTAGATAATACAGCAACTGTGTTGGGCCATGTAACGGCCGCCAATACTCCTCCGGGGCTCCTTTTCCTTCTAATCTGATTGAAAGCAGATCTGAAAAAAAACCTCTTCCCATCTTACATGTCACTGATTGAAGATCTTGAACCAAGGCTTGGGTTCTCGTATTGAAAAAAACAAGCTATCGGTAGATCAAGGTCATACATCTGGCAGGTGTACGGAATATGTAAAACTCATCATCTCAACTATTTTAACTTGTTTCATCAGATCACAGCTTGATTATAGTTGATTAACATCAATAGAATTTATATATATCGATCAATTCCTGGAAATCTTTCTCTCTTCATAATATCTCAAGGTCACCCTATCTTCTTCATGTAACTGTGGCCTGAACTGGATGTTACAAACATTCACATTCCTAAATTGTGGAGAAGCTCTGTGATTGGTCAGTACTTAGAACATGATAATGGGGCTGTTTATCCCAGTGAAGATGGTTTTAATCTGATTGCTTTTCACCGACGCTGTCTACCGAGAGCTAGCGTAGGGCATTCCTGTTACCTCGGCGACAGTGACAACACATTCATTATCCGAAACTTTCACACAATGTCAAACTGATCATTTCATTGATTTCCTGTAGATGACATTTTGAATGGGAATATTGAATTGTCTTTCCTTGAGAACTACATGTATCTCACAGCTATCCTCATCATACACTATAGGACTTTTTGAAAGTGTTCAAAGTTTTGTTTATTTTAGAACAAAACAAGAAACTGCCAAAATAAGAGAGGAGTATGAGAGAAGACAAGAGGGCAAAGATCTCATCAACTTGGTCGTCATAGGTATAGTTAGGTTTTAGTTTGACTCTTTCAGGAAAAAATGTCCAGGTCCTGTTACAGGTCTATTATTTGACAACATCACCATGATAATTAATTTCCTTGATTTATAGAAAATAAATAAATATATCTCTTGTAAGTTTCCAAACTGTGTAAAAAAACATGTCATGTTGATCAGATAAATGTTGAATTTACCGTACTGTGATTGGTATATTTTAGGTCATGTGGATGCTGGGAAGAGCACATTAATGGGTCACCTTTTGTATCAACTGGGCAGTGTTAACAAGAGAACCATGCACAAATATGAACAGGAATCTAAGAAAGTAGGCAAAGGTTCATTCGCCTATGCCTGGGTGCTAGATGAAACAGAAGAGGAAAGGTGAGGACTCCGACTGACATTCAGCTGATTACATTTGCTATTTCCGGAGTTGTTTCTTAAACTTGTTAAATCTTGCATGGTTCAACCATCAATGAGGATCTTAAAAAAGAGCTATTATGGATGCAAATCCTATTAATAAAATCAAATTTTTAATTCTTCATTATGTGCACTTCACACTTACTAAACTTAAGTCGAGGAAATTTCTGATATTTGACAATTCTGTGTTACCCAGAGTTAAAATAAGGTCATATCAGGTACAATTCTACTATGTACCTAAACTATACTATATTGCATGGTTGATTTTCTGCCAATTTGTATTACCTATTGCCATGTTAGTATATTTGTCATGCAGATCTCGTGGGGTGACGATGGATGTGGCTCAAACTTGTTTTCAGACGGATCACCGGAGTGTCACATTACTAGACGCCCCTGGTCACAAAGACTTTATACCCAATATGATCACAGGTGGGTATATGTATAACACTGATTATATCAACTTAACCAAGTCCACTACTCTGTACATGATAGTGAAAATCTTATCATTGAAGACACACCAAGTCAACAACTTATCAAATCCTTGCTTATATCGCACATTTTCATTGGCTGTTAGTGAGACCATATTTGTTGATCTGTTGGGCATACCTAGATGACCTAGATGCCACTAACAGCCAAAGAAAATGTGTGACATCCAGAATTTTGGTGCATGGTTTCTCCTCACTGACTTGCCCTCCAGCTTATAGCAGCATGGTTTACCATACCATGTTTATCTGGCACATGAGGTAGATTAAAGTGCCAAACAAATTAGGCTCTCTGATGACCCATTGTGATCACCAGTGTCTGTCATGTCTGTAGAGCCTAATTTTCAAAATTCGAAATTAAAACTTTTTTGTAGTTTTGGTTAGGGTTAGGGTTTTGCTAGGGTATGTTTGTTTGGGTCATCGTCGCCGTGTGACCAATAAGGTTAGGTGCGACGTTAAGCTTCAAACAACCAACCAACCAACCAATCCTCACTGACTTAAAGCAAACCATTGGGTTAAAAACACATGTATATAGCTAGGACTGCTAAATTGGAAAGACATCCTCCATAGTATGGGATACTGTACACTTTGACACTAAACTGGCTTCAAACTCTGTTTGCAGGCATTCATAATCATTTTTATTATCAGAATGGAAGTATATCTATATCTACATCTCTACTGCTGACTTTAAATTGGTCATTCACTCTGTAGGTGCTGCTCAGGCTGACGTAGGTATATTGGTCGTGAATTCTACAAGAGGAGAATTTGAAACTGGCTTTGAGAGTGGAGGTCAGACGAGGGAGCATGCTTTACTAGTTCGGTCATTAGGTAAGTCTGCTGACCAGTGAAACACAACGTAATACAAATTCTGTATTGCTGAGTGACCCTTCTGGCACCGGTGGGGTTCCTGGCTATGTAAAACAGCGGGCGTGAATAGGACCCCACCCATGGGGTCGTGTGTGAAAAGGAATGGGACCCTACCCATGGGTTTCCAGGTCTGAAAATGAATAGGACCCAAAAGTCATGATATGACTGAAACCCACCATGCAAGTATGTATATGTATTAGTGCTGTCACAATCGAGTATGTATATGTATTAGTATTGTCACACTCGAGTATGTATATGTATTAGTACTGTCACACTCAAGTATGTATATGTATTAGTACTGTCACACTCAAGTATGTATATTAGTATTGTCGCACTCAAGTATGTATATGTATTAGTATTGTCACACTCAAGTATGTATATGTATTAGTACTGTCACAATCAAGTATGTATATGTATTAGTATTGTCACACTCAAGTATGTATATATATTAATACTGTCACAATCAAGTATGTATATGTATTAGTATTGTCACACTCAAGTATGTATATGTATTAGTACTGTCACGATCAAGTATGTATATGTATTAGTATTGTCACACTCGAGTATGTATATGTATTAGTACTGTCACACTCAAGTATGTATATGTATTAGTATTGTCACACTCAAGTATGTATATGTATTAGTACTGTCACAATCAAGTATGTATATTTATTAGTATTGTCATACTCAAGTATGTATATGTATTAGTACTGTTACACTCAAGTATGTATATGTATTAGTACTGTCAGACTCAAGTATGTATAAATGTATTAGTGCTGTCACAATCAAGTATGTATATGTATTAGTACTGTTACACTCAAGTATGTAGTATGTATTAGTACTGTCACACTCAAGTATGTGTATGTATTAGTACTATCACACTCAAGTATGTATATGTATTAGTACTGTCACACTCAAGTATGTGTATATATTAGTACTGTCACACTCAAGTATGTATATTTAGTAGTATTGTCACATTCAAGTATGTATATGTATTAGTACTATCACACGCAAGTATGTGTATGTATTAGTACTGTCACACTCAAGTATGTATATTTATTAGTACTGTCACACTCAAGTATTCTTTTGTCATGATAATATATAATGAACTATTGGATAACTTTTCCTGAAAACATTTTTCTAAAGGAAAATATTGTCAGTTATCTATTTCCTTTATCATCAAAATTTCAGGTGTATCTCAGCTAATAGTAGCCATCAATAAGATGGATACGGTAGACTGGGCAGAGACGAGGTATAACGACATCGTGAAGAAAATTAGTCAGTTCCTCAAACAGGCCGGTTTCAAGGACTCAGACCTGTCATATATACCATGTAGTGGACTGAGTGGGGAGAACCTGACCAAACCAGTGGACGAACCCAGACTGGCTGCCTGGTACACAGGACCCACCCTTGTCAAACAGATAGGTACTATATGATGTTTGTTATTGCTGTTCTTATACCGGAATAACCTCATTCTACCATCCTTGCGTTCATAGGAAAATGAAGATTATGTGTAGTATAATCAATCAATTATTGCCTGTTCCATCAAAAACTATTTCCCTATACATGTAGAATCCCCTGAAGTTTGCACTTCAAAAGAACTTAATTAACATGTTCAAGGTATGATAATGGTAGTCCCTTCTCGTTAATCAGAACGCTTGTACACCTGTGCTCTGATGTCACTGGTCTAACAAATATGCTCCAACGCAATGTCCAGGGTTCTCATCCTCCCCCCGTGGGGCTCTTGGTGCTGACCTGGGATGTCGTTGTGCACACCTCAGGTCATGGTAAGAACAGGCCTCAGCTTCCCACAGAGCTTGTTGTAAGAGGGCGAGTAACTGGGGCACCCGTGAGGTTCCCGGATGTGAAAAGGAATAGGAGCCCATCCTTGGGGTTCCTGGGTGTACAAAGGAATAGGACTTTACCTGTGGGGTTCCCGGGTATGAAAAGGAATAGGACCCAAATGTTGTGATATGACTGAAATATAGTTGATAGTTAAATCATATTTAATCACTCACTCACTCATTTACTTCTCATCCTGGAATTCTTTGATTTCCTTGAATTCTGATAAAATAAATTCCAGGACCAGGAAAGCCTTGAATTCTGACAATATTTGCAAGCCCCCCTAGCTATAGAAAAGGAATGCAGAGAATCGGATATAAAACCAGGCTGATATAGCTTGGTTTGTTTGAATGTGAGAAGATTGCAGACTCAATTTTACAACTAGTATCGGATTTTATTTGGCAAAACACGACAATAAACACTGGCAAAATCTGAAAATTCCTGACAAGATTTGGCAGAAAAATAATGGATAACTATTCGATCGAAAGGAGGTAATGTTTTGTTTATCTCATCAATGAGTCCATGTGTTAACCCTAACCCCTAACCCCTAACCCTTATTTTCAATCTTTCCAACATTTGGCATCCTAACTTAAATAATCGAGCTGAATCAGGGTGCACAGTAATAAATGTAATGTTTATTAGTGGACAAAGACATGGTATCCCAAATTGCCTGCTGTCTCTTGTCAGGGTTTTGCCATACTGTTGCCAGCAAGGATGTTTATGTTTCCCATACCAAACGTAATAAAACCAGACACCAGTCATAACTGCATCTCATTTTACTGCACATCATCCAATTTTGTCTGCAGTCTTATAGCATTCAAACAGACCAAGTCACATCAGCCTGGTTACCCCTCGGACAAATTTTGCCCAAAGGGTATTGTCGTCGTCCGCGTCGTCCGTCTGTCTGTCCATCTATCGGTCCATCTGTCCATCTTTCTTGGACACAATATCTCAAGAAGGATTATAGCCAGGCATTGTAATTTCATACCACGTATGCATCTGGTGAAGGGTCAGAAGCCTACTGAAAATGACCGACCTTGACCTATTTTATCAAGGTGCAAATTCTAATATTTGCTATATTTTTTTGAAGGATTAAAGATAGTATTCAAATTTATTTTACATATGCATAAAAGCCTATCCCAGTTGACTGACCTCGACTTATTTTTCAAGGTCAAATACAGTTTATTATGATATAACATGAAGAAATATAGCTAGGCTTTCCAAATTAATACTATGTATACATCTGGCGATGGTCCAGAGGTGTGCTGAAGATGACTGACCTAGACCTATTTTTTCAAAGTCATATACCTTTTATTGTGATATAACATGAAAAAATATAGCTAGGCTTTCCAAATTAATACTATGTACACATCTGGTGATGACTGACCTTGACCTATTTTATCCAGGTCACATTCTATTTAGTACAATATTTCATGAAGGATTATATCTACATTGTCCAAATTTTTACCATAGCTGGAACTGAAGTGTATTGAATATCACTGACCTTGACCTATTTTTTCCAAAGGTCAAGTTCTATATGTTAAGACTAAGATCTCCGGATTTATGTTCCATATGCAATTAAGTTAGAATAGACCAGAAAATTGTTGACTTTGGTCTATATTTTTAAGATCAAATTACTTGATTTGATTATGAGCTATATAGAAGAGTATATTTAGATATAAGAATTTGGTCATGGTCCACCAGAACTTCACACTAAATTTTTCCCATCAATTAAGGCCTTGGCAAAAGCTGACCTGGATCAACTCATTTCTAAAATGAGAGAACTACAGGCAACCCTACTAGATCACATTTTTTTTAACCTACATGATGTGGTCAAAGTTCTAAAATACATATTTTGCAATGCATGATTGCTGAGTGTAGACAATTATAACTGATAGCCGAGGGGTATTGGATCTGATTGTCTGCATTCCTTTTCCATAGTTACGAGGACCTGATTTGGAAAGTATCCTGGAAAAATCTAAAAAAAATCTGCCTTAAAATATCTGACGCAGAATTAATCAGAGGTAATCAGAATCCTGATTGTAGGTTGTTAGATGTTGGAAGAGAACTTCACACGTTGCCATTTCAATCCCGATAATAACCAGACAATGATGTGTTTTTATACGCCCGCCAAAAGGCGGACGTATTATGTGATGGCGGTTTCCGTCCGTCCGTCGTGTCCGGTCTATATCTGGAACAGTTTTCTGTTTACAGTTCCAATTTTTGGTGAGTGGATACCCGACAGGAAGATGATGTGTCGCGTACCAAACTCAAGGTCGAGGTCAGAGGTCAAAGGTCACTGGCCTAAAGAACAGGAAATCACTGAAGTGTTCGTGTCCGGTCTATATCTGTGAACGTTTTCTATCCAAAGTCGCAATTTTTCGTGAGTGCATGCGCTAGGTGGAGACGATGTGTCGCGTACCAAAATTAAGGTCGAGGTCAGAGGTCAAAGGTCACTTTTGCCTAAAATCAGGAAATCATTGATCATTGACAGTTTTCTTCCTACAGTTCTAATTTTTGGTGAGTGGATGCCCTTGGGGGGAGCGATGCGTTACATACCAAATGTAGGTCGAGGTCAGAGGTCAAAGGTCAGTGTGACCGAAAAATCAGGAAATCATAAAAAATTTCTAATTTTTTTGTGAGTGGATTCAATAGGGGGAAATGAAGTGTCACATACCAAGAAATAGGTCAAGGTCAAAGGTCACAAGGTCAAGGTCAGAAAATTATTAAAAATATTTTTTTTTTTTGTGTTAGTAGATACATTAGGGGGACACGATGTGTCACATATCAAAATGTAGGTCAGGTCAAAGGTCAAGGTCACTGTGACCCCGAAATTGTAAAAATTGTTAAAAATCATGATTTTTTGAGTCCATTGGGAAATTACGGGCAGTGGTTTTGTCATATACCAAAATTTAGATCCAGGCCAATGGTCAAGGTCACTGTGACCCCAAAATCAAGGTCAAAGTCACCTAAAAAACAGCAAATCATTAAAAATTACAATTTTTTTGTGATTGGATTCAATAGGCGGAAATGAAGTGTCGCATACCAAAAATTAGGTTAACTCTTTCCCCCATAGACTTGTGGGGAATTTTTTCTCTCTGACCCATAACAGATTTGTAATGGCGTAGGTCTTTAACCCATTGACTGATTTCAATTTTCATACGTTTCCAGCGATGTAAAATATCCCGTTTTATGTCCCATGTCATGTGAAAAAATATTTACCAATGGTCTCCCACAGGCCCATTCTACGTAATTTGTTCACGTTTTATATCAATATCAGCAACGTTTAATCTAAAAATAAGTAATCTTGCGAGAAAATGTGTTGTGTCTGCTTTCCATCTGTTGGAAATCACGAAAAAAGCGAAGAAATTGTCGCATTTTAGCTACGTTTTGCAACGTTCTGTTGTTGTTGTTCCGCTGCAATTCATATGTTATCGTATACCATTGTAAAGCTTATTTTCCGTACATTCGGGATTTCGCAGTTACATCATGAGATGGCAGGTATAGAACGAGCTATAACTGAAAAAGTCCCATGTACTTCCCTAAAGGAGAACGAAGGCTGGTAACAAGGTGAAGTAAAACAGCATCACTGATTGGCCCAAGGTTGAGCGACCTTGAGCGACCTTTTCAGAGGCCCGGCGTGATTGGAGCAGTCGGTTTATTTGCGCGTGGTCGCCATGGCCACGGGTCCACGAAACACAGGGTGGTCAAAGAATGGCGGATAAATTTTAAAACGGGAGATCAACAGGTCCCGGGAAATGTTTATAATAAACTCAGATGGGCAGATTTGATGAGTTAGTCATCAAGGTTAGATACTTTGGTAGTTTATGCTCGCGTTACGTGAAATATTCAGGAATTTGGAAGCAGGTTTTACAATTTTTCGAACGTTTCTCTTGAAGCACATCAAACACATTTGGTGTCTAATCGCGCATTTTCCATCGATTATTTCTGTTCCTCTCCCGATTTCACTTACCCTTACTACAAAACATACCAACAGTCTATATAGTCAGATTTATTTAAATTTTGGCTTTCTGAAAATGTATAGTTTCAATTAGGTTTTACTCAAAGTAAACGCAAAAAATTGCAAAAGTAATCCATCACATGGGAACTCAGTGACACGTCAAAATCCGTCTTCATGGGTTAGGCGAACATCCGTCAAAACACGCTTACATGGGGATCGACACAAGCCGTCAAAATCCGCTTATATGGGGGAAAGAGTTAAGGTCAAAGGTCAGTGACCCCAAAATCAGGAAATTATTAAAAATGACATCTTTTTGTGTCAGTAGATAAATTAGGGGGACACGATGTGTCACATACCAAAATGTAGGTCAAGGTCACTGTGACACCAAAATCATGAAATTGTTAAAAATCATGATTTGTCATGTATCAAAATTTAGGTCAAGGTCAATAGTCAAGGTCACTGTGACTACATAATAAAAAAAATTATTGAAAATTACTTTTTTTGTGTCGGTAGATACATTAGGGGAACATGTTGTGTCACATACCAAAATGTAGGTCAAGGCTGAATGTCAAGGTCACTGAGAGCCCGAAAATCATGAAATTCATAAAAATCATGATTTTTTTTTGTGTCCATTGATACATTGAGGGAAGACGATGTGTCTTGTACCAGAAGTTAGGTCAAGGTCAAAGGTGAAGATCACTGTGACCCCAACATCAGGAAATCATTAAAAATAACTTTTTTTTTGCCAGTAGATACATTAGAGGGACATGTGTTACATACCAAAATGTGGGTCAATGGTCAAGGTCATGGTGACCCCAAAATCAACAAATCATTAAAAGTCACATTTTCGTATGCCTGTTGAAGACGAGGTCATGTAATGCGATGTTGCCTTCTGTCCATTCATCCATTAACATTTGTTGTCCATGCGATATCTCCAGTTTCAAGGTATGGATTGCTACCAAACTTTGAGTACCGGTATGTCTTACTCACATGGCAAAGGGGAACCATAAATTTTTAGATCAATTTGTCACAGGTCAAGGTCACAGTCTCCCAAAACTGAATCAAGTTTATCTGACTCTATGTGTTAGGTTGGAATATTCTCTCCCCTACATGTACATGTATATGGTATTGCCCTGTGGAGTTGTCTCCCATGTTTGAAACAGCTACATTCAGTTAAACTGTTGTGAAATAAAAACCATACATTTACTAATTTAACAGGGAGGGGGTCTTTATGAACTTCATACCTGTTTATAAACTCAAGAACAAAGGTTTACTTCATCACTTTTTCCTTCATGAGAAACATTTGCAGGAAAAGTACTATTTTCATGTGTTTGACTATTGTCGATTTCAGTGTGGGATATGTGAGCTCTCAGCTCTTGCTTCAAGGTTAACTAGTTACCAAGAGTTGAACTTATGTTAGTTTATCATTCACTATAAGATGTGATATATGTTACATTCTCAGACGCACAAGGCTATCAAGGCTAATAAAACAAGGCTATTAAACAACCTTGAAATTTGGACCAATGTAATTCCAGATAAACGGGCGTATATTGAAGCCCTTGAGCTCTTGTTGTGATTGTTTCAAGGGAGGTTCTCATAAATTGTGCTGCAACCCAGCAACAGTTGGGAACCCTCAAATACAAGTCTTTTGTTACCCCTCAGAGTTATCCAGTTGCCCTGAAGAAAAGTCTTGAAATTTTGTCTTTCATTTTAAAGAACTGTAAATGTCACAAAAACGATACCCAATGAAAAGAACAGCAACGTCATACCACTGTCTTTATGACGTTGTTTAATTTCCACCCATGCCATGTTCTGGGGATGTGCAATGTACAAACACAAAAGGTGGAGGTACATTGTCATGTCCATATGAAATGTTTACCACCTGCCACAATCAGACATATTTTTAGAAAATAGCCATACGAGAGGATTTGTTCAACATGAACACTCCGTTCATTTGTGTATTGAAATTGTTAAAATTATCATTTTGGGTTTACCGGATATATATTTAAATATTTAGCTACAATACAGTTATAGAATTAATTGATTCAATGAATGCAATTTTCTTTCACTTTTAGATCAATTTCGAGCACCTAGTCGCCCAATTGACAAGCCTTTCCGTCTGTGTGTGGGAGACAGTTTCAAAGGAATGGGGAGTGGGTTCACAGTGACAGGTCGTGTGGAGTCAGGTTGTGTACAGACTGGTGATAAAGTTCTGGTGATGCCGTCAGGGGAGATAGCTGCTGTGAAAGGAGTGGTCATTGAGGGTGATGTGGCCAGCTGTGGGTTTGCTGGAGACCATGTTGGTATTACCATTACTGGTATAGACATCAACCATGTTACTGTAGGTGAGTGGAAATATATGCAATTTTGACTCAAAATCCTACATAAAGTGACAAGAATTGATGTATTTTACATCACATTTAGATGAAATGCCATGTATCTAAACACTTCTCCCTTGAGAATGCCGACAGTGAGCCCATTCTGCTCTTTTGGGTTGGTAAGTAATGGTTTCAAATTTTTTGCTTGGTAAATTCTGTTTGCTCATTTTCCTTGATGAACAAAAACACAGACAGTATGCCACAATGTGTCAGTAAACCCGTTAAGAGGTGTTTCAAGAGTAATTCATGGATATGGTAATTTCCCTTATTATTCGCAATTGGTGACAAGATTTGAAACTAAAAAATATGCCACTTTTGGGCTACTTCTGGAAATACCAATGTGTGCGAATTATTTGTAGTGATGGTACTGTGATGCGAGAGCCAAAATGACAGACTGCTTCTTCGTCTTCGTTGGTACTAGTATATCAATCGCATTTTGCATTTCCCGTAGTTATTTCTCTTTTTAAACAGCAAAAGTTTAAATTGAAGATATTTTTTAACCATCAAATTAGATCTGAGTGAATTGACTCTAAAGATCGGCTGACAACGACGAGTCTATCGGATGACTGACAAATTCCAAACACAAATTCACATCCATCATTGTTTTAAAATGTACGGGATGAGGAAGAGGGCATATTTTTTCAACTTTTTCGCCCACCATCACTAAATGGTGGGCTGTTCAAATCACTTTTCATCCATGGTCCGTCATCCGTCCGTCAGTCCGTCCGCAAACAATTCTTGTTATCGCGATTTCTCGGGAACTACTGCATGGATCTTTCTCAAATTTGGTACACAGGTTCCCCTTGGGGTCTAGTTGTGCAAGATACCTTTTCTAGTCCGATTCGAAAATTCAATATGGCCACACGGTGGCCGTCTTTGATTTCCCCATGAAACCTTGTTATCGCGATTTCTCAGGAACTACTGCATGGATCTTTCTCAAATTAGGTACACAGGTTCCCCTTGGGGTCTAGTTGTGCATGATACCTTTTTTGGTCCGATTCAAAAATCCAATATGGCCACCAGGCAGCCATCTTGGATTTCTCCATGAAACTTTATCGTGAATTCTCAGGAAGTACTGCATGGATCTTTCTCAAATTTGGTACACAGGTTCCCCTTGGGGTCTAGTTGTGCAAGAGACCTTTCTTGGTCCGATTCGAAAATCCAATATGACCACCAGGCAGCCATCTTGGGTTTCCCCATGAAACTTTATCGTGAATTCTCAGGAAGTACTGCATGGATCTTTCTCAAATTTGGTACACAGGTTCCCCTTGGGGTCTAGTTGTGCAAGAGACCTTTCTTGGTCCGATTCGAAAATCCAATATGACCACCAGGCAGCCATCTTGGGTTTCCCCATGAAACTTTATCGTGAATTCTCAGGAAGTACTGCATGGATCTTTCTCAAATTTGGTACACAGGTTCCCCTTGGGGTCTAGTTGTGCAAGATTTAGATACTATTTCTGGTCCGATTCGAAAATCCAATATGGCCACCAGGCAGCCATCTTGGATTTCCCCATGAGACATTATCGTCATTTCTCAGGAAATACTACATGGATGTTTCTCAAATTTGGTACACTGGTTCCCCTTGGGGTGTAGTTGTGCAAGATACCTTTTTCGGTCTGATTTGAAAATCCAATATGGCCACCAAGCGGCCATCTTAGATTTCCCCATGAAACTTGGTTATCAGGATTTCTCAGGAAGTACTGCATAGATCTTTCGCAAATTGGTACACAGGTTCCCCTTGTGGTCCAGTTGTGCAAGATACCTTTTTTGGTTTGATTCGAAAATCCAATATGGCCACCAGGCGGCCATTTTGAATTTCCTTATGAAATTTTCTTATCGTGAATTCTCAGGAACTAATGCATGGATCTTTGTCAAATTTGGTACACAGGTTCCCCTTGTGGTCTAGTTGTTCAATGTACCTTTTCTGGTCCGATTCCAAAATCCAATATGGCCACCAGGCGGCCATCTTGGATTTCCCCGTGAAAATTTATTGCGATTTCTCAGGAACTACTGCATGGATCTTTTTCAAATTTGGTACACAGGTTCCCCTTGGTGTCTAGTTGCACAAGATACCTTTTTCTGGTCTGGTTCGAAAATCCAATATGGCCACCAGACGGCCATCTTGGATTGCCCCATGAAACTTTATCGTGATATCTCAGGAAGTACTGTAAGGATCTTTCTCAAATTTGGTACATAGGTTTCCCTTGGGGTCTAGTTGTGCAAGATACCTTTTTAGGTTCGATTCGAAAATCCAATATGGCCACCAGACGGCCATTTTGGATTTCCCCATGAAACTTTATCGTCATTTCTCAGGAAGCACTGCATGGATCTTTCTCAAATTTGGTACCCAGGTTTGTGGTCCAGTTGTGCAAGATACCTTTTTGGTCCGATTCGAAAATCCAAGTTATGTCTCAAATTAATACGATATTCCAGAGTTGTGACGTTGCATCACAAGAGTCGGCGGATCAAACGGTGGGGCATATTCTATATATTGACTATAGAGAATATCCATACCTTCACCTTCTATATCAAGGAGTTCAAATGATTCCGAATTAAAATGTATTTGTTCAAATTTTAAATCAGTTTACTTGAGTCCATGCCGTTGCAAGTGAACTGTACCACCGTTTCATCTGCCAACGGGTCGGCTACACGAAGGGAAGTCACTCTTGTGAAACAGTTACGTCATAACTCGACAACTGAAGACTACAGCGTTTTGATCCAAGGGAGATAATCAGGATTCAGACATTTTCAAAGTTTCAACATTACTGCATGGACTGGATCCCTTTAGTATTAAGTTTTGTACCATCTTACTAATTTTCGAGCATGGTATCTTAAAAGAGATATCTCAAACTAGCCCAGTAAACAGAACAGAATTAGCATTCGTTCCTAATTATAAAATCTTAAGTATGTTTCATAGCTCATGCCAAAGTGTCAGAGAGATTTGTCTTCGCTTCCTGTACTCAATGATGACACGTGCAAAAAAAGTTTCTAGGAATCTTGTCCCTTTTTCGATCTTTTTTTCGCTCAAATTCGGAATTCTGCAAACAAAATTACAAATCAATCGTTTGTTCTTAGTAACAATGGACAAAAAGATCCTCTTGTCATTAGCTTACAATTATCGGACGATGGTGGGCGCCAAAATCCTTCAGGATCTCTCATACATTTTCTTTTCAGAACATGCTTGAAACCTTGCTTAATATTTGTCCTGGCTGAGAAACCTGGATCTAGTATTTGTTTGCTTTATTTTAGGCGGCGCAAACTCCGCGACGAAAAGGGGAGTGTTTGAATTTATTGTTTCCTCTGTATATTGAAAATACTTGGTTTTCATTTATCATGACAGAGGAAAAATCTGCCGTTTTCGAATTAAATTTGGAAGACAAATAATCAGGGAAATTACCGTAATTCTTTGTTTTTACAGGAAGTGTTTTATGTGATCCAGCCAAACCTATACTAAGTGCTTCAAGAATACGTGCAAGAATCGTCATATTTAACATCCCTGTACCACTTACAAAGGGATACCCTGTAAGTTATACACAGAATATGGACTTGATTTTCATAACTAGATTTTTATCTCGTTCAACTGATGTCATGGCTCCTAATTCTCTATAGTATACCTAGGCATGTGTAAAGTTTAGATGAAGTAAAACACAGACAAGTACATAGTTGCAAAACAGACAATTCTTTTACAGATAAACAATGATGTATTCCTTAAATGGCAACAGCATGTGACATACTCCCATTATCTTTGGCCTAATTGGTCTCTTGACCTCCAGATCATCCAAATTATGCATTAGGCCATTCATTGGCCTGATTGGTCTTTGATCTATTGTCTCTGATCATCAAAGTTGTGTTAGGCCAATCATTTGTGTTAGACCAAACCATGATGTTCAGAATGCAGTGACAAAGTACCGGTGTGCTTCTTGACTGTGATGCAACTTGCAAAAATGATCATTTTGGATACTGTGGAGCCATCTTAGGGAGCTTCTTGAAATTAGGGCATGAGTTCCTTCAAGGGAATGGCATATGCCGGTTATCCAAATGGGATACACCATGCCCAGTTTGGTGTTCTGATCTGGATGGAGAGGAGTTTCAATTGGAATGGCATATGCCATTCTCTCCGTGCCATTGCATGGTATGGCATAATCATCCTTTGTCTGCCGAGTTCCAAAAAGTATGCCATGGAGTTCAGGCCTCGAAATTTGGCGTGAACGAAACAATCGTTCGCGTGTCGGTTACGCAAATCTGAAATGGCCAGAACGAAAAATCGGTTACGTGAATTCGCTTCTTGGACATATGTTCTGGTAACAAAAGTCCCAACATCTTCTCTGTCTGTCCACTGTGTAAACTTTGACCACATGACGTGTGTCTTTCGGCATGTTTTAAAAGCGAAACTAAGTCGCAAACTCGACCCTGTCTGTATCGAATTTGTAGACTACCACGTGGCAGGCATGTGTCTGTCAGCTTGCGCAGACTGTTTTGTCTATCCTCGGTTCAGGGCGGGCGTAATAAACCAATAAGCGGCCAGTAAACAGCATTATCAAACTTGAATGTGTTGGAATGTAAGGGTTACCCGCAAGCCTCCTCGCTCCGAGGTTGTTGCTCCGTGGGAAGCTCTGCACAGAGCTAGCAGCAGAGGTGGCATGCGGAGCTCATCGCGGAGGAATTATCTCGGAGCGCGGAGCTTGCGGTTAACACTCGTCACTTCCGCCATCTCTAAATTTGCAGGCGGCGTGTTCAACTTCTCAGACTTTTCGATCAGGATTTTAATGGAATCAGAAGGAAATGGTGAATGAATTATACAACCTGAGTCACAATAGTCAATCATGAATGGTGGAAACGATTTACGTGTACAATCCCATTCCCGTATGTTAACCCATTTGTCTGTTCAGTCGCTGACCACGTGCTGTGGACAGTCTTATATCACTCCCGAGTCGAGTTGTACGGTATGGTTGACGGCACACTGTTATAGTTACGTAACCGTATTGCGAAACCAATTGGTTACGTAAAAATTAACATCGTAACCGAACAATAGGTTATGTAAGACAAAATTACCGTAAGCGATTTTTCGGTTACGTCAGTGAACCAATTTTCGAGGCCTGGAGTTGCTAGGAGTTCTAACTCGGCGCACCATGCCACTCTGTTTGGAATGCCTTATGCCAGTTCCTAGCATGCCCTAATTTCAAGAAGCTCCCTTAATACATCTTTAATGTTTTGTTCATTGCATTTGAACCATTTTCTGTGGGATGGTCAGATCAATTGGGAACTTGATGTGATGCGTGTTCAAAATCAATGCCCTGTAAAGTTGTTCCCAGCTGTTTCTAGAATCTGTAATTGTCAAAGGGATGTAACTCTAACATGTCTGTTGGCAACTAGTCATTGGTGACTGATATTACGGTTACTTCATTGCTGATAGTAGAGTTGTATCCCTTATATATTATAGATTTCACAGGCAAAGTTGTACTTCAAGTGAATCATATCTGAGCTCACATGTGTGACACATTAACCCCTTCTGTAGCATCAGACACAATGTGAGAAAAAATCACAATACAACTTGTATAAAAGGAATTGAATGATGTCTGACATGTAAAGATTTGCACTTGTTTGTTATGCTGGGAAAATTTATACTTCTGTGCAGGGTGAAGAATATAGCCATGTCCATATTGTATCACCCACATGTATCACACATGAAATTCAAATGTCGTTAACAAATGTGACACATTATTTACATGCCTGACACACACTGTTCACACATGAAGCACTTTTACCTATGTATGCATAATACTCAAGTTTTGAGATGGTGAAAACGGTGGAACTCTCCATATATAAGGGACAAATAGCTTTATCACGTGACCTATGGTCATGTGGTAGGGCCAGACTGCATAAAAAATGCTGAAAAAAATGTCGCTTTCATAATTATGAAAGTTGTATGCTAAATTAAGTTTTTAAACGGAGAGGAATGAAAACTGGTCCAAATCCAGTACATATTTGCCACAGAATTGAAACCATTAAATACAGGATCATACATGTACATCTTGATAGCTCTAACCATTAAATACAGGATCATACATGTACATCTTGATAGCTCTAACCATTAAATACAGGATCATACATGTACATCTTGATAGCTCTAACCATTAAATACAGGATCATACATGTACATCTTGATAGCACTGACTGGCTTTCTGACCCTTCCAAACCTCTGTGTATGGAATAAATTAATCTCCTCACACAGAAGAGTTCCAATTTCTTTGACACTGTGCTGTAACCATGGTAACCCAAGAAATGCGTATCGAGACTATCCTGACTATCAGTATAACCCACATGATAACCGGGATTATACAACATCTCATAGAAACTTACATTGTGTCACAATCATATAATAAATGTAATAATGGTAGATATTGGAGAGTTTATTGTTGGATGTTTCTGTTCCTCTGTATGAGATGACACTAGATATCTGGTGATTTACTGTTCTGTTTTATTTTTTTAGGTTGTATTCCATTACCAATGTATGAGTGAACCTGCTGTGATAAAACGTCTCATTTCTCAACTTCATAAAAGTACTGGAGAAATTGTTAAAAAAAGACCCAAGTATGTACCACACCTACAAAAACATCATAAAACATATTCCTGAATTCAGATGAAACTGCTGGAAAAGTAATAAACAAAAATAAATCGAGCACAAACACTATCAAATACTTTAGGATGAAATTGTTTTGAAAAAAATGAGTTGATACATTGAAGCATACAGAACATATCTTAAAGGTGAACTGCAAAGCTTTTAATTTTATCTAAATTGTTGCTTATATACATCTTGTCTTATGTGACATAACTTTTATACGGCAAATATAGTTTACAAAATTGCACTTATAACAATATTTAAGTTATCCTGTTATAAATCCGTCTTGAAAACTTGCATCGCTTGTCTCTCTTGGTTTGTAGAACGTTATGACGTTATAGTGGTCCCCTTCATTCAAGTTTTATTCAAATGTGACGTCATGCTACGTCGGATGAATGAACGAGGACCAGTATAATGTCATGACATTCCAAAAACAACGGGAGGCAAGCGATGATGTTTTTAAAAGTTCTGGCTCTCGGTATAAGTTTTGACTTCTCATATACCAAAAATAAAACAATAACCCACAGAACTATTACCACACATAATTGTAACAACTATGGAAGTTCTTGTTTAATGACATTTTAACAGAACAATGGAAAGCTTTTCAGTTCACCTTTAAAGAAACGCTCAGAAATACGAGAAAATGCAGTCAGCACAAATACTGATTAACCCAAGCCTGTATCATCTCCATGAACCCATATTGTAGGATTTGTACTGAAAAACCAAGAAAGTTCTTACATTTCAGTCAAAATCCATTTCCTGTGCCTTGAAAATAATGACAAGTGTTTAAGATGTATTTTCAAAAATGAAAGATGTGTCGATCCAATTTATTTTCGCATTATTTTTATAGAAAATTTTATCACAGAGATCATAGGGAAGGTCTTTGAAAAGTCCCAGGATTTAATTGAAGCTGAGATGTATGAACAGGTCAGAGGGAACTATCTCTCTAAAATGGAGGTAGAAAGGTGGTTGTTATGATGAATGGGTCAAAAGTTATTAAGCCAAAAATGACCTTTTTATCTCCATTTGAGAGAGGCAGTTCCCTCTGACCGGATGGACACGTATACATGTATAAAGCAAGGCTAAATTGGTATGAAATATTGTAGTTACACGTAGCAGTCCTAATGTCAAAGTCTGAAATAAGTATGCGTGTAATATAAAACACCATTACTTTGCAGGTGTCTGACCAAAAATAGCAATGCTGTGATTGAGTTAGAATTAGAACGACCTGTATGTCTAGAGGTGTACAAGGATTTCAAGGATCTGGGTCGGTTCATGCTGAGAAGCAGCGGTACAACAATTGCTGCTGGTTTAGTTGAAGAGGTAAGTAAACCAGGGTCTAATCAGTACTAACATGTCCGTCTCTGTTGTCTCTTCTATATGGAGACTCTTCGTGTATGGATTAACGTGATACACCATATTTTGTTTTCAGGACAAATGGGTACCTTGCTACATGATCTCTATTGGGATTGCTTTCCATGCCAGATACTGAATGTTAAGGTTCCAAGCCAAATCAGTAATTTCAATATTGTGCAGACTCCAACCTCTAAGTTTCTCATTAAGTATTTCAGTAGCAGATCAAACTGAGCATAATTCATGGAAAGTAGCAAATTTACCAATGCTAGTTGATCAGAGTATGCAGCTCAAATGTGCAAGTAGACAGGCAATGTATCTTCATGCCTTTATATTCATAAGTTCGTCTGTTCCCCATAAATATCTTAATGCCCAAGGATGACAACAATCACATCATGTATTAAATAAACAAATTTTTGTCAGTTGATGTTGTTTGAGATAATGGTTGTTAATTATGTCAAAGAAAATAAAGAAATATGACATTAATCTTTTGCAGATTGTGTTCCAGAAGAACATCGAGAGATGATCAGCAGAACCCTTTATCGATTAACAGAAAAAAGTAAAAAAAAAAAAAAGATGCAAAAGACTGGAGGATGAACTATATCCTGACAAAGATTTTAACATCAGTGTCATGACATCATATGCAAATGTTGGGTTGAAGCTGTCAATAACATAGTTGCTCAACAAAAAACCCCACAAATTTATTAGTGTCAGCGAAACCGATTTCAACTGATCATGCTTTGGGTGTGATGGAACATTGGGTTGATTTTAAACAGAGATCTGGTTTGTAGGTTGAAATCAATGTAAACTGTGACATTAGGATGATTAGGATAACTGTTATAAAAAGTCCAGTGCATTATGGGATATCTTCCAATCTGTGAACAGATTGGTCAATCTTCCTATCTGGCAACAGTTGATTGGTCAATCCAAATAAAAACCCTGTATCTTCATTGGCTTCTGGGGGAAACTGGATGAGCATCAAACCAATCACAGAGTTTCTGAGGAGATCCATCAACAGGTTTGTCTGTTCACTGAGGTGACCCTCTAGACAGGTTTGTCTGTTTACTGGAGTGTCCCTCCAGACAGGTTTGTCTGTTTACTGAGGTGACCCTCCAGACAGGTTTGTCTGTATGCTGAGGTGCCCCTCTAGACAGGTTTGTCTGTTTACTGAGGTGCTCCTCTAGACAGGTTGTCGCTTTACGGAGGTTTCCCTCTAGAAAGGTTTGTCTGTTTACTGGGGTGTCCCTCTAGATAGGTTTGTCTATTTACTGAGGTGCCCCTCTAGACAGATGTGTCTGTTTACTGAGGTGTCCCTCTAAACAGGTTTGTCTGTTTACTGAGGTGCCTCTCTGCTAGACAGGTTTGTCTGTTTACTGGGGTGTCCCTCTAGACAGGTTTGTCTGTTTTCTTAGCCCCTCTAGACAGATTTGTCTGTTCACTTAAATATCTCTCTAGACAGGTTTGTCGGTTTACTGAGGTGCCCCATCTAGGCAGGTTTGTCTGTTTACTGAGGTGCCCCTCTAGACAGGTTTGTCTGTTTACTGAGGTGCCCCTATAGACAAGTTTGTCTGTTTGCTGAGGTGCCCCTCTAGACAGGTTTGTCTGTTTACTGAGGTGCCCCTCTAGACAGGTTTGTCTGTTTACTGAGGTGCCCCTCTAGACAGGTTTGTCCAATTACTGGGGTGTCTCTAGACAGGTTTGTCTGTTTTCTGAGGTGCCCCTCTAGACAGATTTGTCCGTTTACTGAAGTCCCTCTAAACAGGTTGTGTCTGTTTACTGATGTGCCCCTCTAGACAGGTTTGTCTGTTTCCTGAGGTGTCCCTATAGACAGATCTGTCTGTTTACTGTGGTGCCCCTCTAGACAGGTTTGCCTGTTTTTACTGAGGTACCCATCTAGACAGGTTTGTCTGTTTACTGAGATATCCTACTGGACAGGTTGTCTGTTTACTGAGGTGTCCTTCTAGACAGGTTTATCTGTTTACTGAGGTGTCCCTATATACAGGTTTGTCTGTTTACTGAGGTGTCCCTCTAGCCAGGTTTGTCTGTTTACTGAGGTGTCCCTCTAGTCAGGTTTGTCTGTTTACTGATGTGTCCCTCTAGACCAGTTTGTCTATTTAACAAAGGTTCCCTGTAGACAAGTTTCACTGTCATCCACATGACATTTGCTGTTCACAGTTATGCGGTCTGCTCCGAGTTCCAGCCAAAAAGTATATCTTATGGGACACTATGAGAGTGGGACATTTTTCAACACTGAGATATTATGTGCAATGGTGACTGGTTGACTGTATCAGTTTTATCCTCCATTATCCTGAAGCAGGCCACTTGCCCATGTATTTATGATAAATTTAAGTTATTTGTATCAGCTTCATTTAACCTGTTAATATTGCTTTGAAGTGTTTGCTGCATTCCCCTTCAGATGTACGTCCTAGTATTACTGTGATGATCACCTATTCATTCCCTCCTATAAATAAATACCTGGCACTCGACCAGGTTGCCTATAGCTTTTAGCCAGTAAACATTTGTTGATTACAAAATGGAGCAAAGTTTGTGCCAATATCGTAACTAAACAGAAAGTAGTTGTGCAGGCTCTTTTCAGAGCATTTATCATATAAGTGGCTATTTTCCTTTCTAATACAGTCTGGATGTATTCACCATCACTCCAGCAATATATATGATAGGTCTCTGATATTCTATCACAGCTACCCTATTTCTTCTAATTATTCCGACAGCAAAACTTAACTTTGGGCAACTGTGGAGAGAAATTCTGCTAACATTCTACAAATTTCACTAGCTATTCTTTTAGTTCTTGGGTTAAATATCATATCCATACCACAGTATTTAGCCTCAGTTGACATAAAGATGGATTTTTTTCTGCTTCTAAATCTAAATATGCTGCTCGAAAAATGAGAAGAAATAGGGTAGTGCAGCTTTCCACTCTGTTTTCAAAAGTATGAATGACAAACACTCTCTGTTCCTATCAACTTTAGAACTACTCCATTGCGGAGAATTTCACATAAATACAGCTGATGGTAAACTTATTTTCAGATCATATGAACTTGTATTGGTGCACTTCATATGATCAAGTTATTACCATAATAGGCTTTGAAGAGCACCTTCTTATTGATGGAGACGATTGCTCACCTGGTTCTCGGGGGGGGGGTTGTCACACTAAGAGAGGAGACACTTTTTGTCCCCTGATGTGAAGAGAATTTGCTTTATTCATAATTCCCCTAATAATTCAATCACAGGAAGTGCAGAAAAAAATGGCTTACATCCAGAAATATTCTTCATGTCACCAGCTATAAATTGTCAGATTTTATCAATATATAGCTTTTCTTCAATTTGAAAGAAGAATGGGAATGTTACATTTTCTCTGTGCTCCTGTGATTGAATTATTAGAATTACCAGATTACAAGAAGCAACATTAGCTTTGTCCCATTGTAATGATTTTAGTAGTTTCTGTGTGATTGTAGAATCAACCATTATTGTAAGTCTACAAATTTGAGGAATGGGCTTGATTTTCTCTGCCGTTTATCTTAAGATATGATGTGTAATTAGAGATGGGTACAATGTGAGGGTTATTTTGGTATTGTACCATATGCTCTGCTCTTTATTTTTGGGGTGGATATTCGTGCGACAGTTGATGCTATGCAATGTAAACCAATGGACGATATTCAAACCATTTCTTAGTGATTCTCTTGTTGTTGGGTCAATTCCAAGTTACTGATTTGGCTGTAGGTAATTACATATTATATGCTCGCCCAGAGCATCTGTCTATGTCTGGTCTATATCCGAGACAGTTTCCTATCTACAGTTCCAATTTCTTGTGAGTGGATGATGTGTTGCAAACAAAAATTGAGGACAGAGTTCAAAGGCTACTGGCCCATAAAGCACGAAATCATTGAAATGTTTGTCTCTGGTCTTCATCTGTGACAGTTTTATATCTACAGTCACAATTTTTGATGAGAAGATACAATAAGAGGAGACGATGTATTGCCTTCCAAAATTGAGGTCGAGGTCAATTCAAAGGTCACTATATGCCAATGGCCTGAAAATCATTAAAAAGTGCTAAGTTTTTGTGAGTGGATTCATTGGGGGGAAAAGATGTCGCATATCAAAATTGAGGTCAAATGTCACTGTGACCTCAAAATAGGAAAATCAATGAAAAAGCAATTTTGTGTGTCCTTAGATACATATGGGGGAGCTAATGTGTCACTTACAAAATTGAAGTCAGTGACCCCAAAATCAGGAAATCATAAAAAATGAGAAGTTTTTTTTTGGTCAATATAGGCACATTAGAGGTCACGGTCAAAGGTCAACATCAGTGAAAATTGCAAATTTGTACTATGTTACAGGACACATTGTATGGGCGTATATTGAAGTCAATTTTGGCTCTGGTTTTTCACTGACCAATACTCTTATGGAGACGACCATGTTGACTGCTGTACGAATATCCCCTATCTTCATTTTAGGCTTCGCTAATCAAGACATAACCTGGTTTTAATCTTTGCTTCACCTGCACAATGCTTACGAATTGATTATTATGTTAAGTCCTCTGATAATTCAATCACAGAAGTAAAGTTTCATTAGTAAATTAGAACGGGAAGTTGGCAAAATGGTCCAAAATCATGTGGATAATGGATTATTTCCACATTATTTTAACGATGTTAGAGGGTGATTCAATTTATTAGAATGACTGAGTTTGTCCTCAAATTGAGGGTGAATGAATTTTAATAGATTTTAGTACGATTGAATTATTAGAGGATTTACAGTTCTATGGACGTCCCTGTGGGGGATGGACGTCCCTGTGGGGGATGGACGTCCCCGTGGGGGATGGACGTCCCCGTGGGGGATGGACGTCCCCGTGGGGGATGGACGGTCCCCGTGGGGGATGGACGGTCCCCGTGGGGGATGGACGGTCCCCGTGGGGGATGGACGGTCCCCGTGGGGGATGGACGGTCCCCGTGGGGGATGGACGGTCCCCGTGGGGGATGGACGGTCCCCGTGGGGGATGGACGGTCCCCGTGGGGGATGGACGTCCCCGTGGGGGATGGACGTCCCTGTGTCATTACATTAATATATTTGTTTGTCTAGTTCACCATTAAGCAAGTTACCTAGAGTTGTTAACCATCACACATGTTTTTGTTTCTCGAATGTCACAGAGTTTTCTATGAAATGGCAATATTGAATTTACTGGTAATTCTGGGACAAATGCTGATGGTTGTATTCAGAGCTATCCAATAAATCTATGAACTATCTATCATACAATATTAATTTCGTCAACTTTCTGTGGATGGTTGGAATGGTACATATGCTGAAACTAAAATTTCTGACCGAGGGTGAACACATCAAATGCCTTTAAATCTATGTCAGAGTTCACTTCTGCCAGATAGAATCTGATGTTGAAGGTATTTTAATACTCAACAAAAACAAGTGGGAAATGCATTATTGCCAGAAAATTTGGATATTTATGGACAAGTCTTTGCATGGTCAGCAACAGTAAATGATGGAAATAAAAAGTTTGTCTAATGTGAACTTTATTATGTTATTAATGCTCTTTCACCATTGTCTCAAACTTAAATACCTTGTTTTGGACATGAAAAACTGTCTCTTCTTTTTCTCATTCCTACCTTACATTCGAAAAAAGTAACTATTGAACCATTATCACTGCAAGATATATTTCTTTTTCATACCCCTGTTCATTGATGAGACTGTCTGTCCATCTGTTAACTTTTCTTGTTGATGCAATGTCCCCAGTGCTAGGTCATGGATTGGTGCCAAAGAACCCTATTTATGTCAACGGTCAAGGTCATTATGATTTGGGTCAGAAAATGTGCCACAAGAGCTTTATTGGCTTCAATACCTCACGAACATAGCTCAAGGGAGAGAAATTTTGAGAGTGTAGCTAACCTAGAAAATACTAGATCACTGTTATCTTAGTAAACTTATCCATCACAAGCTAAACACAGCAAGGAAGCAATCAGAGATTGCTCAATTGTATGCCCCCCCCACTTCCGCTTTAATCTGACACTGCCCTGCCATTGTTCTGTTCTGTATTGGTCTGTGGAGGCCTAATTTGGATAATTATTAAAATTCTGTTTCAGTCACTTTTTTTCGGCATGCCTCTCATAATACATATTCCAAGTATCGATCAACAAGTAATAATACAATGTTTTGATGCGAGATGATCACCCGGGCTTTCGCCAAATCCAACAAGAGCCCAAGGGGCTTCAATATACGCCCGTGTATCTGGAATTACATTGGTCCAAATTTCAAGGTTGTTTGATAGCTTCGATTCCAATTGGTAGCTAGCCTACAATTTTGTGCTTCTGAGAATGTAACATTTTTAATATCTTATATTGAATGATAAACTAAAACGAGCTTAACTCTTGGTAACTAGTTGACCTTGAAGCAAGAGCCGAGAGCTCACATATCCCACACTGAAATTGACAATATTCAAACACAAGAAAATAGTAGTTTTCCTGCAAATGGATTCCTTTCGGACGAGATAATTTTTCATGAAGGAAGAAGAAAGTGATGAAGTAAACCTTTGTTCTTGAGTTAATAAAGAGGTATGAAGTTCATAAAGGATCCCTCTCCCCGTTAAATTACTAAATGTATGGTTGTTATTTCACAACAGTTGTAGCTGTTTCAAATATGAGACCGGATGAATGCCATATACATGTAGGGGAGAGAATATTCCAACCGAACACATATGGTCAGCTAAACTTCATTCAGTTTTGAAGGCCTGTGACCTTGACCTTGGACAAATTGAACTCAAAATGTATGGCTCCTCTTTGCCATGCGAGTGAGGTATACTCAAAGTTTGGTACCATTCCATACCTTGAAACTAGAGATATCGCATGGACAACAAATGTTAATGGATGAATGGACAGAACGCAACATCGCATTACATGACCTCGTCTTCGACAGGCATATGAAAATGTGATTTCCTGATTTTGGGGTCATAGTTACCTTGACCTAAATTTTGGTACACGACACTTCGTCTTCCGTCAATGTATCAATGGACACAAAAAAATCATGATTTTGTATGAATTTCAGGATTTTGGGGGTCAGTGACCTTGACGTTCAGCCTTGACCTACAATTTGGAATGTGACACATCATGTCCCCCTAATGAATCTACGGACACAAAACAAAGTAATTTTCAAAGATTTTTTGATTTTAGAGTCACAGTGACAGTGACAAACCATCTCCCCGTAATTTCTCAATGGACACAAAAAATCATGATTTTTAACAATTTAACGATGTTGGGGTCACAGTGACCTTGACCTACATTTTGGTATGCGACACATCACGTCCCCATAATGTATCTACTGACACAAAAAAAAATGTTATTTATAATAATTTCCTGATTTTGGGGTCACAGTGACCTTTGACCTTGATTCTGGTGTCCGTCATCTTGACTATTGACCTGGATCTAAATTTTCGTACATGACAAAACGGCTACCCGTAATTTCTCAATGTACTAAAAAAATCATGATTTTTAACAATTTCATGATTTTGGGGTCACACTGACCTTGACCTTTGACCTTGACCTACATTTTGATATGTGACACATTGTGTCCCCCTAATATATCTACTCACACAAAGAAATGTTATTTTCAATAATTTCATGATTTTTGGGTCAGTGACCTTTGACCTTCAACCTTGACCTATATTTTGGTATGCGACACCTCATTTCCCCCTTTTGAATTCACTCATAAAAAATTAAAAATTTTTAATGATTTCCTGATTTTTCCGTCACACTCACCTTTGACCTCGAACTACATTTCGTATGCAACACATCGTTCTCCCCTAGGGCATCCACTCACCAAAAATTAGAACTGTAGATAGAAAACTGTCAATGATAAATGATTTCCTGATTTTAGGCAACAGTGACCTTTGACCTCTGACCCCGACCTCAATTTTGGTACGCGACACATCGTCTCTACCTAGCGTATCCACTCACAAAAAATTGCAACTGTGGATAGAAAACTTTCACAGATATAGACCGGACACGAACACTTCAGTGATTTCCTGTTTTTTAGGCCTTTGACCTTGACCTTCATTTTGGTATGCGACACATCGTCTCCCCGTAGGGTATCCACTCACCAAAAATTAGAACTGTAGATGGAAAACTGTCCCAGATATAGACCGGACACGGGGGACGGACACACAGACAGACGGACGGAAACCGCCATCACATAATACGTCTGCCTTTTGGCGGGCGTATAAAAATGTGACCTGGTTATGAGACCTACATTCCTTGGGAGTATATATTGTGGTGAAATTATGAAGTGATCGTGAACTTTGAATTTTGCACCCAATTCACTCTTTTTGGGGCAATTTCATACTTCAGGACCTATGTGGTCTGCTTTGGAATGTAGAATAACAATTTTATAGCCATTTTCCAGTCCAAATCGGTTATGGACTGAGATCCAGCCTGGACAAATAAATATATCCTATTCACTTAGGTTTGATGAACAAAGGGCCATAATTCTTGAAAATATAACCGAAAGCAGAGAAACTTCACGCTGCACAACTATGGGGCATTGACCACATATCATGCAAATTCCATACAATATTAACCCTCTCTGTACCGTATCGGTATAATTGTACCGATAGAAATATAGTTCATTGATTGCCTGTCGTTGGCATACAAAAATAAAGACTTTTTAGATAAATATTTCCGTCATATTCTATCTTGTCCGAAAGCTTGGAGTATAATCTTTGAAACCATGTCGGCGATGATAAGTATATATTCGCTTCATTCATGTTCATGGTAGTGTTGATACCAGCTTGGAACTGTTAAAAATGCCGGTACAGAGGGAGTTAACCGAGATCCAGCCCGGACAAGTCCCAACTCACAAAGATTTCAAGAACAAAAGGGCCATAACTCTTGAAAATATATGCGAAACACGGAGAAACTTCACGCTGCACAACTACAGGGCAATGACCACATATCCTGCAAATTCCATACTTGTCCATACAATATTAACCGAGATCCAGCCTGGACAAGTCCCAATTCACAAAGACTTGATGAACAAAGGGCCATAACTTTTGAAAATACACGCGAAACTTCATGCTGCACAACTACAGGGCACTGACCACATACCCTGCAAATTTCATAATTGTCCATACAATATTAACCAAGATCCAGCCCGGACAAGTCCCAATTCACGTAGATTTCAGGAACAAAGGGCCATAACTCTTGAAAATAAAAGTGAAACGGGGAGAAACTTTACGCTGCACAACTGTGGGGCACTGACCACATATCATGCAAATTTCATACTTGTCCATACAATATTAACCAAGATGCAGCCCGGACAAGTCACATTCACAGAGATTTCAGAAAAAGGGCCATAACTCTTGAAAATTATACCGGAACTCGGAAAAAACTCTATGCTGCATATTACGAGGCACTGGTCACATTCCATGCAAGTTTCAATCCTGTCCATGAAATATTAACCGAGATATCGCGCGGACAAGAAATTCGGATGGACAGACAGACGGACGGACAGACGGACGGACAAAGCGATCGCTATATGCCCCCCCTCTAATTAGAGGGGGGGGGCATAACTAGAGGTTCCGCTTTGACCCTTGGGTTGTCGCTCTAGCTGGCATGAAGCCTATGCTGGTTGTTTTTTTACCTGTACATACATGTAACAAAGACGGACATCAGAAACAGATGGATGCGCGCAAACAAACCTAACGAGACGAGAAGGCCATCATGATGAAGCTTCCATCCAAGTTTGGGGAAATTCCGTCCAGTAGTTCTCCAGATATCTTGAGGACAAGGCCTAAACATGTACAAGTAGACAAGACGGATGGACACCAAACACTCCAAAACATAATCAAATGAGAGGGCTATCCCAATGAAGCCTCCATTCAGTAGTTCTCAAGATATCTTGCAGACAAGGCCTGTATATACATGTACAAGTAGATGGACGGACATGGACGAATGCACGCCAAAACCTGATCAAATGAGGGAGCTATCCCAATGAAGCTTCCCTCCAGTAGTTCTCAAGATAGCTTGCAGACAAGAAAAGGGGACGGACAGACACTCAAACAGGACAGATGGACAGACATCACAAACACTAGATGTCTCCCCCAACATAAATCTAGTTGGGCGAGACATAAATATGGTCTGTCGGATGAATTAGAAAATCTAGCTAGAATCTCAAAAAAGGTCGCAATAATTAGAATATGATCTTGAGAAAATAGGTCAGTTGGTCAACTTGTATTTGCTTCTAGTCCATATATATCCAGTGACTTAATGTCGTGTGAATTTTGAAAGCCTAGACCCCCTAAATCATATTTCACTAGAATTTGACCTTGACAAAACAGGTTAAGGTCTGTCAACTTGAATAATCACCAGTTGCGTAATCACTAGGCATACATTATGTGAGCCCAGCCTTGAGATATTCGAATGCGTATTAACTAAGATTTCACTTTGATCAGGTCCATCGGCAGTTGGATATGTACATGTAGTATCACTTTGTAGAGCACAGATATAACCAGTCAAAGGATGTTGCCAATACTAGAATTCAACTTTGATAAAATAGGTCCTCTTGAATAGGCTTCTGACCCATCACCAGTTGCATATAGCTGGGTTATATGAATTTAGAAAGCTTGACAATAATCCTTCAAGAGAGATTGTGTGAACAAGCAAGATGTACAGACCTGGACAGAAGTAATTACTCTTTGGCTAAAACTTCGATGAATTTTTGTCCTTTTTTCCTCAACCTAACTACATACTCTATCATTCATGGTCTCTTGTCTGGGCCACGTATTTTCCTCAAAATCGTTATCTTTCATTCAACCATTTGTATGTTGCCATATACAAACATAACGTGTTTAAGACTGGTGGTACATCAATGCACCATTTAGGTGCTACTTCAGGTTTCACTTCCTGTTCTGTTCATTTCTGGAGTTCTGCTCATTTTCTTGTTGAAAATACTGTGACATATAATACATCTCTGGCAGTTTTCTGTCTGTGGATACGTCAATCTGAGACTGCCATATACCAAAATTAGGGTTCAAAGGTCAAAATCATTGAATATCAAAACCTGAATCGTGCAAAGCTCCAAGAACACCTCAGCTTTCAGAGGTAATTAAATAGGGTCCTGGTTGATGAAGAAATGTTGATGGGAGCTAGCAACTGGTGACAAATTGGCAGCTTCACCAGAGACCCAGAGGATATGTAGTTGTCTCGGACCACATGCCTGTGTGATTTAAGTTGGGTGCTCGTTTATATTCTTGATAGTGGTAACAACAAAACAGAGATGGACATACTGTACATACATACATACATACAGCACATGATGACAATACTCAACTGATTCTTATTCTGGCTTAACTCTTTGCCCCATGGCGGCTTACTACCATTGCCCCATGGTGACGCCATTTGACGCCCCTTCCTAGTCCATGATGACGCCATTTGACGCCTTATGTAATAAATTAATTAATTAACCTCATTAAATAATATTTTATTTCAGAAAATATTAAACATGCTAAATTATTGGTCACTGTAAAAGTAATAACAAAAATTAATAAACGTTTGACTTCAGCCCTCCAATAGACTTGTACCTGTCAATTTACAGGTGATCACCAAAAAGGTCTATGGGGCAGCCTAGAAAAGCCTGTATGGTTTAGAACAGGGCGTCAAATGGCGTCAACATGGGGCAAAGAGATAAGCCACGGGACAATATGTGTGCTGTATAAGTTCAGTACGCCTAGGCTTTACCATTCTCCAGTTAGGGTAGCCAAAATCTAATTGGTGATGAAAGGAACCCAAAAATAGGTCAGTCTCACTTGCAATTGATGGGTAAATAAATCGGGGTTTGATTCCTTAAAAAATCGTTTAACTTTGTATAATTTTCAAATTGAGTAAAGTCAAATCGTATGTCCAATGTGGGTGAAAATTGAAGCCATTCTGGGTCTTACTTTTCTTTCAAAGAACTTTTGACCACAAATCATCAGGCCTCTTTGGATATGCAGTAGTCACATACCCATGTAATGCAGATACTATCACGATTATGCAGACAAGGCTATCTATTTTCTACTTTGGAACTGGACCAAATAATCGATATTTGAAGCACAGGTGTTATTCATGAAAGTTTAGCGGTATATATATCAATTTTGGTGTGATCATGAGTGAGTGAGTGGTAGAGTTTAACGTCGTTTTCAACCCTGTTTCAGTCACCCCCATGTCAATAATCTTATTACAATTCACATGGGCAGTGAACTCGCCTGTAGATAAGTGAAGTGTATTGGGATGTTCTCCGACCAGCTTTAGCATTAGGGAAGAAAGAGGCGAGAACTTGATGCCAAATTGACTGAATCAACCAGGCATAAAAATGAACTAAAAACCAGAGATACTCTAATTTTCATAAGTTTATTGTTAGAATATTTTGGTTCCGATGTATGGGTAACTTAATTAACAAGTAAAACAAATATGTGTGAAATGAAATCTGTCTATACCATGAACAAAGCCAAGTTCATTTTCCTGAAATTTATCGAGGTATTGTTACCTTAACATCAGAAACTTTGTATACACCCATCTTCACGTATCAAGTTCAACACTATGCTGATGTTCAATCATTTCTACTCTCTTGGCCCAGTCTGAACTAGGTAAATTCTTCAAAGATGCCCAGTACATTGCATATAGGCAATCAAAACCAGAGCTTAGGGACATGGATCTGCGAGGTTCTTTTAACTCCAAATGTTGGGATGGATCATGCAGTGGTTAATTGTAGGGAAATATACATCTCCCTCGAATAGCTGATCAAATTTGAATTTTGACGCAGTCGTATCATGCAGGATCCAGGCTGGGTACTTATTTTTTGAGTCTCCGAGTATAGACTGCAAAATAATTAGAGCTAGGACATCACCAAACCATATTCTTGAGATAAACCTGGTCAAGTATGCGTAGATTTGGTGTGTTTGTGTGAAGATGGTGTAGGTGAAGTCCATTGATGGTGAAGTTGGCCAAGCATTGGTTAAATGAGCTAGATTATGCAGGATGATGAAAATTGCAGAACTTGCCATCTAAATTATAAAGGCATGCAAGCACACAATCCTGGGTTTGTTTTATTCAAGTAAATGGCATGGAATTTCGTCCTCAATTAAGTGCAGTTAATGCACCAGAATGAAATATCATGTACGAAAGAATTCTATTTTTTTGAATTGGCATAAAATGCATTACTTATGCTGTATTCTCCAAGTAATTGTCTGGCAGTATTGGGGGTTATTGAGATACAGCATCTTCAAAAGTACGTAGTCATTGGAGTAGAATCATCGATTTTGAAGTGAAAACGTCCGGTCATTTGATCTGTAAGAAGATCAATGAAACAAATATTTCGTGTTCATACATTTACAGATGGGGCTGTTTTATCTGGACAATTTTGTACAAGTTCAAGATGCCATATTCAAAACCCAGTGCCTTACAAAATTACTCTGAGCATACATCATAATATATTTTCATTCTATTAAATTGAAAATTTCTTTTAGAGTGTTATATTTAAAAAAAAAAATGCACTGAAGCCGAATCCTTGTCGGACTACACCTTTCACAGGATTATAGAAACCCTTTTGGAACTCTGGTTCAGAGGCTCTGTAAACTTTCTCAGAAGCATTCATATTTTATCTTGAACAACCTCATGGATCAAACGGACATACAGAAAAAAGCTGGCAGAAATGTAAGGCACAAATTTTCATGGACAAACTAAATCTACTGGGAAATATGTGGTTGTGGCATACGCTGGATCTCCTTTTGCAAATGCAGCAGGACTCGTTCATCCATTTGGATCAAATGCATACAAGGGCATCTAGAACGTGGCAATGCATACTAGGGCATCTAGAAGGCGGCAAAAATTTGTTTGAGTTATTAGGACCTTATTAAGCACAAGTGAAGAAGGTCCAAGGTTTGTCAGACTGATAACTTGTCCTTGAAAATGCCAAAATGACCTCGGAAACTCTTGCCTAAAACCTCTCCGAATCCAAGATGGTGACCATGTGGGTGAACTAGACCTGTGTCATAATGGTCAGAACGGTTTTATTTGATATAGTTACTTTCTTATTTGCAGCCCAGTTTTTTGGGAGAAAATTGCATATATTTTCCCCCGAAGTAACCACCATTTTGGAATATGGCAGTCATCTTGGACTTTCTCCGATTTCGTGGTAGAATAGACCTAAACCCTGGTGTCAGATGTTTTATCTCTCTATTGATCACATGATAAACTGTGCATCCATTCAACTACAGTTCATTGCATTGCATCATGGGATAGGTTTCAGGTCTCTGCGAGTCAAAGATAGTGTGGCAAGTTTTGGCTATGGTACCTAGTCCTGGTGGTGTTGCAATGATTGACAGCCTGGAGAACAAAAGAGGGATTAGGTAACTGTGCCCACCAATATGACATCGGACTATCAGATAAAGGTAATCAGAATTGTCCGACATTACATTCAACAATGCCTTAAAGGGGAAACCCAATGGAAAAATCAAGATTGCCAGATGCAGGAGAACTGATTGTCATCCTAGTTCTGAGAATTTTGGCATTTTATCGCAATATCTTCACGGTTTGCCGAAATATTGTACTTAGATTTTGGGGTATGGTAAAAAATTTGCTATGCAATTGAGCTTTGACGATGCCACACAATGAACTAGAGATGAGAGAAGTAGATGAACAGATAATAGCATATCTTCTTTTCGTTTATAACTTAGATTCAGCTTATTTTGCATTCTAATTACATAACGATTGGTTTACTGGTAATTGGATGTCACTTATTGAGATTACCGAAAGTTTCTGAAGTACAAGTTTATTTCAGAATCTTATGCAGTTTTAGAATGATTTCTTCAATGAATATGAATCCCTTGGACCCTGGTTACTGCATATTCAAGGATGAAAACTTCAGAACCTGTAGAATTTCAAAAATGAAACAAATGCGGTGTATGAATAAGCAATATAAGTTTTAAGGAGACCGGACGTGGAAGCTCTGGGAATTTTGAGGCATAGTTAGCTCATTACATGTATCTTGGGAGTACATGATATCACCAAAACTCATTTGCATGAAATCCCTGAATGCCATTTCAAATTTCTCCAATTCAAGATCCAATATCTCCGCAACCGTTTTGGAGTATTTACATGCTGTAAGGAAACAGCATTTTCCGGGCATTTTCTTCTCCTAAAAAATTGAATCTAGATCATTGGCGCTTTCCTTCAAAGCATGCAAGCCATGGGTTTTTCGGTCATGTGAGACCATTGCGAAAGATGAGGCTATGGTTCTTGTGTTGTATTATCCAGTCAAAATGTTACATTTAATGGAATTGTCCAGGTGTGGGTGTAAAGGAGAATCAATGTATACGTTTAAAACCTGTCACAAGCCAACAAATAGTACTCTAGTCGCGCATGTCCAAGAAAATAGCTGACATGATATGGTCTAATATAAAGGATTATCATAGCAACAAAATGTCAAATGGCAGAAATTGAAAATCAGAATGAATATTTGTGCTATTTCAACTTTATAGATGGACCTACATTTAAGTTTGGACTTGATGTTTGAACAAAATTTCCAAGAAAAACTCTGTCTAGAAGCAAACATCTCTGATGTCAGCGAACAAATTAGAAGTCCTTAACAAGGTTACAATGATGAAAATAATGGGTTCTGCATATAATGTATGCTGGTTATATCAAATTCAAAATAACTGGCACTGATCGTGATGACAATGATAAAGATGAAAAATAAGCACTGAAATTAATGTAAACCTCAGTAATTCCCCTGATGCTGATGATGGAAGGTGGAACGATCAAATAATGAGATGAGATATGAATTTATTATGATCAAACAAAAGTAATGAGTGGAAAACTTATGTTTTCTAGGCACTACAATGGTGTTGTGGAATTTGAATCTAACAACAATGTCTAACAAAAAATTCCACATTAGCTCTTCCTGCAAAGCATCCTAAAAAATTAACATGAATCCTATTATGGACAAACAATCCCAGACTCGAATCAGGAGAGGATTTGTGTATTCCTCACACTATGAAGAGTCGACAGCGTCTATACAGTTTGCGTAATATATAGTCGTGGGCAGGTGGAAACTGCCTATAGGTGGCAAGATGATATGACCGGGGTAGGCCGCTCTAGGACAGGTAAGGGTTGATTATCTCCTCCGCTGTACCAGGGCCCCAGCAAGTCAGCTGGTCCTGAAATAACAACGCAAATGTAGTATTACGAATAAATAATCATGGGTATATATGTGTATCTGTTCCCTCTAGACTAAACTGGAAAATTTGACCAAATAATCAATTTTAAAAGAAACGTTTGGCCCAGTGTGCATTTCTAAGATGTAATCAGCCTCAAAGTTGGAGAAAATTGCAGTGTTTTCAGCATCGAAGCATGCTAGGACATCATAGTTTTCATATTCAACAGCGAATATCAGAAATATCAGGTTGTACCAGAACAATATCTGAGAAATTTTAAATATTTCCTGTGCTTCAGTATCACCATAGCATGCTTAACCACAAGTTGATATTAATGCAGTCAAATAACTCAAGCACAGGAAGTGAAATGGATGTGATCAAATTTATTAGAACAGGAAGTGGAAAAAATGGTTCAAAATCATACATATAATCATACATATAATCATACATATAATCCGTTATTTGTTCGTTATTTTGATGATTTCATAGGGTGATACAATTATTTATTAGAACAACCAATTTAATTGCAATTGTACTTCATTCTGTAACTGCTGAAACATATGCCTCTCACATAGTTTCAAAACACTGTCTACATTTTGTGGCAGACTACATCTTTAATGATTTTCCTGGACCCTGATAATGATTTATCCCATTTTCAATTCCATCATGATGCGGAGTGATTGAGTGAATAGGGTTTAACGTTGCTTTCAACATTTTTTCAGCTATATCACAACGGGGAAGGGAAGGGAGGGGAGGGGGGGGGGTACCTACTTTTCACAGAGCAGTTCTAATGCTGCCATTTTATAGTGCTGTCCCACTGAAATATCATGTCGTAGGCAGACAGGACACCCCACTCGGTCACATTATACCGACGTGAATCAGTCCTTGTTCTATCCTCTTAATGCAGAGCGTAAGCGAGGAAGCAACAAGTTCCATTTTTCAAGTCTTTGGTCAGCCCACACAATTCACCTCAGCAATCACCGAGTGATTGAATTGTGTGGGCTGTTTGGTATGACCTGGCCTGGGATTGAACTCAGTATCTACCGCTTAAAGAGGCCAACGCTCTAACCATTAGGCCACCGCAGTGCGGTCCATCATGATGCACTGTTCATCCCATATCAACTAAAAGACTGTTCAATCACCCTGAAATCTTACACGGTTATGTAACACCTTAATTTAATTGCAATCGCACAATGTACACTGAAGTACTGTATGTAACCGGACACACCATATTGAAGAGCTAGTAGAGAGCTAGCCAGGAATTCCTGTTCCAGCTGCACTGGTCCAGTGATCCTGCGTGGGCAATTAAAGTTTACAGAAGCTATGTCTGGTGACAGGGTAATTATATTGTTTTCTTCTGATTCCCATGATGTAGCTGCCATGGGATTGAACACATCAACTGCTGACTATGTGTCAGATTCTGCAACTATTCTCATATTCGCGTAGTATTAAAATTGTTTGCTACCATAGTGTAAACTGAAAATGCTGGCATGTCGAATAATGCGATAAACACACTGCTGGCAATTTGTTTTTTAATGCTCAGACTTACTCATAGCCTGGGTTTCCACCAAAAACATGATGGGAAAATTGGACTGGCCAATGGAAAGTATTACGACTGAAAGTATACCCATGCATAACTTGGCGAATGGAAGTCGTACAGTTACTACGATGATACTCCTAGTCTGCCACCAACGCGTTAAGTGCGATAAAATGTCATCAGATTTCATTGTAGTTGGTCTCAGGAGGACAGGAGTTCTGTTTAATTATTAATATATATTTAGGAATTGTGTGAGACTGAGCAATGTTACATGTCCTTTGATTATCCACTATGTAAATCAAGAACGGCATGTTTTCTATCAAGGTCAAGGTTCCAGGGCAATTCACCTTGAAGGATAAACTTACCTGAGGCAAATACAGACAGATGCTGGAAAGTTTGAATACGATCACCTTGTTTTTACTTGTCTGTAAAGAAACAAAACAAGAGAAAGCAATCTTAAAAAATTAATATCCTATCAATGTTCCCCAATTAAATTGCTATGTAGGATCTTGCTGATTTCAATTGAATTTGGTGCTCAAAGCGCCCAGGTCATGAATATTTAAGTCTTCTGACATCACCACTGCATTCGAACTACTTTACTTGCGGTCATATGGTCATTTACTTACAGAAGGGGGATATGGTCATTGTCTCCATTTGAACCCAAGGTTTATGCCATCTTCCTGGCTGGAGTGCGGCAACATCAGAATTTACCCCACAGCGTGACGCCCGATTCGGCTGAGCCAACCAAAACAACCCTACCACTAAATCTTGGGATTGGTTGACACTTGCATTATTGCAAGCCGGTTAGATCCCACAGGTGACATATCCAAGGATTTAATTTTAATTAGATTGCAAGACGAAGATAGATAGTCTGCTGTGGCATTACGGTAAAATGTAAGGTGTGAGGGGTATGAATGAATCCATCTGAAAATCATGGAAAGAAATCTGAAAATCACTGGACAACTTGTTTTTCCATCATTCGTATTTTTTTTAAAAGGTTTTCGGCAAAGAGCAGAAAATTCTAGATTGGAAGATTATTCTTTCATTCTCTGGAAACTAATTTTCAATACCGACGGTCACGGTTAGGCAAGGAAAGCAACTTTGTAACGTCCTACGGGGATTAGATTGTTGTATTTGCATCAAAACTCCTCCATACACTTTTAAGTATTTGACCGACATCACTATATGACACTCTGGGTCTGTCAACAACGGGTATGAGGAGTCATGAGGTCATGATACAAGGAGTTGCGGTGTCTTCTCTGAAGGATGACGTCCTAGAAAGACATTCTCCCAAGATACGAGCTCATCTGTACGAGTTCATATATCTTGCACCAAATGTGAAATGCTTCAAGCCAGACATTCAATCATTTACAGAGTTACTGCTGTATATTTAATGCTACTTTCAGTTGAATAACTTCATATTTCTCGAAATCAAGAGTTTTTTAATAGCTCCATTCCTATTGCTCCTCCTCTGGCTACTAGCCCCGTGGGGCTTCTGGGGATTGACCTGGGATGTCGTTGTGCATACCGCAGGTCATGGTAAAGATAAGCCTCGGCTCCCCAGAGAGCTTGTCGTAAGAGGCGACTAACTGAGGCACCCGTGGCGTTCCCGGGTGTGAAAAGGAATAGGACCCCACCTGTGTGGTTCCCGGGTGTGAAAAGGAATAGGGTCCAACGTCGTGATATGACAAATATAGTTGAAAGCGACGTTAAATCATATTCACTCACTCACTCTGGCTACTATACATCAATCTGCCCCTCTGCATTCGCGCTCAAGCCCTTTGCCTGGAGATTGATGAAATTGCCACCCTTTTCTTATCCGCGACCTTCGTTATTGGCCGTATAGCTAGTTTTGGTTTGAATTTCTGCCTCGACATTGGTGAAATTGCCTTCCTTTTCTTACCCGCATCCTTCGTTATTGGCCGTATGGCTACTTTTGGTTTGAATTTCTGCCTCAACATTGATGAAATTGCCTTCCTTTTCTTATCCACATCCTTTGTTATTGGCCATATGGCTACTTTTGGTTTGAATTTTTTTTTCGAATCATGTATATGCCTCAGCCCATCCAATAAAAGAAGCAAGAAACAGTAAGCCTATCACTATCTATTTCGATTTAATACTCTTCCTCACAAAATAAATCATCTGTTCAATTTCAAGTCTAAAAGCCTGACAATGTATTCAACATTCAGTTGAAGAACCTACACCATAAACGTGCTGGCTTAGAATGTGGAACTTCAGGCAGAACTAATCGGTCAATTTAATTACAGGCTTGAGATATATTTGAAGATAAAACAAACATTTTACTGAATGTGCCTAATTTATACACAAGTCAGCCGCTCAAAAAGTCCCAAATCTACAACAAACTTGAAGACATAATTAGACTGTTTTGGCATTTTTGTCTTTGTTACCTTGATTGGTTGCACTTCTGGAAATGGCGAGTGAAAAGCAAACCGCACTGTGACACAGTTTACAGTGTGCAGCAATGACTATGGCATGCCATTTCACGAGTGACAGTAAAGTCCCGTTTTAATTGAAAAGTCACCCAGAAGTCCAACAATGTTGCTTTCTCTTGCTATACATGCATATGGTAGTGGATTCTGTCCAGGAAAGTTGTTCATGGAGACAAAGTTGGTATTTTCCTGTTGTTGCTCTCCCATAAAATTGATATTCATGTTTTTGTCGGAGAACAAAAACAATAACTCGTACCCTCAACGTTAATATGTTGTTAATGTTGAGGGTACTCATTACGTTATATCATGTTAGGCCATTGTCACTTGATTGGTTGTTTAGCATGACCTTGATTATTTAAATACACATGCTAGATGCTATAATTATTTATTATTAATTATCAAATTGCTAATCAATTCTATACAAATACGAAGAAAATTTTTAATACCCATGAAAATGTAAATCCTTCATCTATTATAATTATTTGCCCTCAAAATATAGATGAGGGCTGGTCATGCTAAACAACCAATCAATTGACAATGGCCTTAACCAATAGTAAGAAGCCGAGAGGTATTCGCACCTCTGGTGTATCCTGTTTAACTTGTTCTTTCTCTATAATTAATATTTTCAATTCGGAGATTCCATCAACCTGACCAACCTGTAAATGTTGTTTATCTATGAAGAGGAACATTGACTGGGTTGGATTGTTGATGATGAGACCAGATTTCTCTCGACGAGTTAACAGGCGCATCAGCTGTTTCTCATAATCTACATGGTGGAACTCAAACTCCGCCTGAATAAAGAAAGACAAGAAATAAGTAGCTGCTACAATGTTAATACACAGTATGAGCATACAATGATCAGTATCACTTTTTTTTTAGGTTACTGTTTTCCCCAAACATTTTGGATTTCAAGAGCAAAAATATTTCAATTGGTTTGCTGCGACTTGCCTGCAAACAGACTTTGTTTTTGCCAAAGAAAGGGCTAATTTCAGCAGAAAGACCTAGCATTGTGCCCAAGATCAAGACTCTGTCATGTTGTCCCTTAGATATTGCTTTTACAAGCAAATACAACAACTATTCACATTTTGACTTCTGTAATCTTTTAAAATTGTTCAAGTTCAGTCGAGAATGAACTTGACCAACAGGCCTTCATAAGCCAGCATTGTGCTACAGATGAAGACCTCTAGATCAATTGGTCCTTTAGATATTGTGTTCACAAGCAAATATCACTGCT
Source organism: Hanleya hanleyi (assembly GCA_036873755.1). Classification (NCBI taxonomy): domain Eukaryota; kingdom Metazoa; phylum Mollusca; class Polyplacophora; order Lepidopleurida; family Hanleyidae; genus Hanleya; species Hanleya hanleyi. The sequence goes on from JAVTVY010003463.1 coordinate 323,638, forward strand.
ATTCACATTTTAACCTGTGACACTGAAAAACAAATCAAGGTCAGTCCAGAGTGAAGTTGACCTAGAGACCCCCATAAGGCCTCTGTTAATTAATCTTTAGCTTCTCATGACCCGCCCGCATGTTTTTTGTCGTAACAATAATTATGCATTGTTTTAATTATTTGGCATTTTTTGCTGCAAAAAAAAAAAAATCTGCAGAACAAGCCAGCGGTCGAAATAACGCCTGCCTACGTGCTGCCGGCAAGTTAATTTTTCCGTCGACAAGTTGCAAAAAATCTACCTGTCGCATGCGGCAAGTAGGATTTCATCTAACAAAAATGATGAAATGATGAAAAGAAGTCTAGATCTATCTGAACAGGCCTCAATTTAAGGTGGTAACCTGTTTTCAGGTTGCCTGGAGGTTGCCATATGAAAAATAGTGGTAACCCAGGCCTCGAAATTTGGCGCGAACGAAACGATCGTTCGCGTGTCGGTTACGCAAATCTGAAATGGCCAGAACGAAAAATCGGTTACGTGAATGCGCTTCTTGGACATATGTTCTGGTGACAAAAGTCCCCATCTCTTCTCTGTCTGTCCACTGTGCAAACTTTAACCACATGACGTGTGTCTTTCAGCATGTTTTAAAAGCGAAACTAAGTCGCAAACTCGGCCCTGTCTGTATTGAATTTGTAGACAACCACGTGGCAGGCGTCTGTCTTGTCAGCTTGCACAGACTGGTTTGTCTATCCTGGGTTCCGGGCCGGCATATTATTATGTAATAAACCAATAGCGGTCAGGAAACAGCTTTATCAAACTTGAACAAGTTGAAAGGGTTACCCGCAAGCCTCCTCGCTCCAAGGTTGTTGCTCCGTGGGGCGCTGTTCACAGAGCTAGCAGCAGAGGTGGCATGCGGAGCTCCTCATGGAGGAATTATCTCGGAGCGCGGAGCTTGTGGTTAACACTCGTTGTCACTTCCGCCATCTCTAAATTTGCAGACGGCGTGTTCAACCTCTCTTCTCAATCAGGATTTTAATGGAATCCCAAGGAAATGGCGAATGAATTATACAGCCAGAGTCACAATAGCCAACCATGAATGGTGGAAGCGATTTACGTGTGCAATCCCATTCCCATATGTTAACTCATTTGTCTGTTCAGTCACTGCCCACGTGCTGTGGACAGTCTTTTTTTTTCCACTCGTTGACGGTACACTGTTGTAATTACGTAACCGTTTTGCGAAACCAATTGGTTACGTAAAAATTAACATCGTAACCGAACAATAGGTTACGCAAGCCAAATTTACCGTAACCGATTTTTCGGTTACGTCAATGAACCAATTTTCGAGGCCTGTAACCTATTTTCAGGTCCCCATAATTTTGACTAATAATATGACATTAGGTTAATAATTATGCAATAGGTTCCCACAGGTTACCAGTGTAGAATTCATGGTAACCTGTTGGGAGGTTACCATCAGCACTCCTTAAATTGAGGCCTGCTGAAGGAACGGACAATCCAAGAAATAATCCATTGAAAATTTATTTCAAGTCGATCTTTGGCCATTGTTGTTCGTGTTCTCTGTCAACATTTCCCGCGCCAAGTGTACTTCCAGTTGCGCCCCAAGTGTACTTTCGGTTGCGCGCCAAACCTTGCGCGGTAGTCCAGTGCATGCAAAAGTCGGACCTGTTACGAAACGGAATTGGACTCTCTGTTTTTTCCAGTTCGTACCGATGGTAAATAATATTGTTGGCTTCTTTTTTTGGGCTTCTATTCACAAGCTGATGTTTTTCTATGCAGACATTTTATAAGTTTGAATTGATAATTTCAACGGGACTCTGGTGGCTGATTCTAATTTATTGGAAGCAGCAATTTACAAGGGGAGACCTATTGAGAAATATAAGTAAATATAGTTGGGATCTGGTTAACTACCCTCAAATTTTTATTCTTTAAAAAGGGTGTTACTTGGATCTAAATTCTATGATATAATGTCACAGGTGCCATTTAGATTTCACATGATTTAGTCAGCAACAAAGCTTTTTGCAGTTCTAATTGCAGAAATTAGGGGAAATAGTTGTCTTTGACATATCAAAGTTGACATCAACTTTCCATTGGTGCTCGAAGTTTACCACATACATAACTTCTTTTTTATTGCAATATCTTAATGCAGCCAAATAATTAATAATTAATAATTACAGCATTCAGCATCATCATAATTTCCTCCTTAGGTCATGAGAAGCTAAAGATTAATTAACAGAGGCCTAAAATAGCACTGTGCCAAAGACCCACTTTCCAGCTATTTGTTTTATTGAGATATTGCATTCACAAATCTATTCACATTTTGACCTCTGCGACCTTTGAAAATATGTCATGGTCAATTCTCAGTTCATTTGACCCAGAGGTCCTCATAAGACAGCATTGTACCAAAGATCAAGGCTCTAGCCCTCCATGTTTTTTGAGATATTGGTTCTCAATATCTGGGCTTGACGAATGAACAATTAAGAATTTCCATGGACAATGAAAGTTTATTGTCCAAGCGGATGTCATCATTGTGGAAAGATATTTTTGCTGAGGTTTTTTTAATTTATATATATTGAGATACTTTACTGTATTAGTACAAGTATCGCACATTTTTGCTGTAATTTGCCAAACATGCCAAATGCGATTTTGTGTGAAATTCCACTCACATTCTGCATATTTTTTTTTCAACTTCCATTCTCTTTTCATTTGTACTACAAACACAGAACAGCAAATAAAATATATGGTTTTCATTAGGTTTCACACATGATACATTTGAGAAAAAAAATCGATCATAGAGGTCCATGTCCCCCGCTAGCAGCACCAGTTATGGTGAATTACATCCACCATAACTGGCGCTGCTGCTGCAGGGGCCATGGACCTCCATGGTCGATTTTTTTTGGTCGATGATATCTCATATCATTGATGAAGAGTATGATTTGAAAATGGAGATATCGCTGATGAGCTTAACAATAACATAATCTTATACAGCGGATGGCACCCATATTGGATTATGCCCATCCATAACACAATACCAACTGTCCTCTCACCAATGTCCATGCACTCCCTAAGTTTGAAGTAGATTGGTTGAATCGTTCTAGACTTATTGTCCAGACAAGATCTAAATGCTGAAAATCTAAGATGACTGATGGTGGCAATCTTGGATTACACAGGTAACTGAAAAGCAATGGCAACTGTACTCTCACCGATGTCAAGCCAAACTGCAAGATCGAAGCCAATCAGTTGAATTATTCTAGAGTTTGTTGTCCAGACAAGGTGCAACTGCTTAAAATGCAACATAATCCAATATCGCTGGTAGATGGCAGCCAAATTGGATTATGCTCGTTCATGAAACACAATCCTAACCGGGATCTCACCAAGGTCAAGGGACTCCCCAAGTTTGAAGTAGATCAGTTGAATCGTACTCCAGCTAGTTTTTTTTTTTTTTTGTCCGGACAAGATTAAACTGCTTAAAATCCAATGAAATCCAGTATGGCTGATGGTGGCCATATTGGCTTAAGCACGTCCTTGAAAAACAATCCTAATCCTCCTCTCAACAATGTCAAGGCACTCCCCAGGTATGAAGTAGATCGGTTGAATCGTTCGAGTTATTGTCCGGACAAGATCCAACTGCTTATAATCCAATATGGCTGACGGCGGCCATATTACATTACGCACATTGCTGAAAAACAATCCCAACCGTCCTCTCACCAATGTCAAGGCACACCCCAAGTTTGAAGTTGATCGGTTAAATCGTTCACGAGTTATTGTCCGGCAAGAAAATCTGAGATCCAACTGCTTATAATCCAATATGGCTGACGGCGGCCATATTGGATTATGCACATTGCTGAAAAACAATCCCAACCGTCCTCTCACCAATGTCAAGGCACTCTCCAAGTTTGAAGTAGATCAGTTGAATCGTACTCCAGTTATTGTCCGGACAAGATCAAACTGCTTAAAATCCAATGAAATCCAGTATGGCCGATGGTGGCCATATTGGATTAAGCACGTCCTTGAAAAACAATCCTAATCCTCCTCTCACCAATGTTTGACGTTGATCAGTTAAATCGTTCACGAGTTATTGTCCGGACAACAAAATCTAAGATCCAACTGCTTATAATCCAATATGGCTGACGGCAGCCATATTAGATTACGCACATTGCTGAAAAACAATCCCAACCGTCCTCTCACCAATGTCAAGGCACACCCCAAGTTTGAAGTTGATCGATTGAATCGTTCACGAGTTATTGTCCGGACAAGAAAATCTAAGATCCAACCGCTTATGGCTGACGGCGGCCATATTGGATTATGCACATTGCTGAAAAACAATCCCAACCGTCCTCTCGCCAATGTCAAGGCACACCCAAGTTTAAAGTTGATCGGTTAAATCGTTCACAAGTTATTGTCCGGACAAGAAAATCTTACGGAATTACGGACACCAGTGTTTTTAGAAATCATATCATACTAACAATTTTAAAAGCCACAGACCTGGCCTCCTGCCTTCTCTATTCAGGCCTTCATGTTGGCAAATCTACGAATGTGGTTGCCCACAGTTCTGGTTAGATTTCAAGTGGGTTTGCCACAGCTGTGACCTACCATAGCGCAACAGGAAAATGTTTTAGTTAACTACATTCTGTCCCCTGAACAGTTGATGTTTTACTTCATAAACTGCACTGTGTAATCAAGAAGCTTGTCTATTAGATAGAAAATTACCTGGATTGGCTTAAAAGCTTGTGACTCTCCTTTCCACCTGGAGAAGAGGAGACATTCTATCCTATCAATGTCATTTCTGGGCCACAGGAAGAAATCCATTTCTGTTGTACAGCCCAACACATCCTGAAAATCAGTCAAAATTAAGTTTCATCAGTATAAGCAAAGATAAGACAAATCTTTGTTCCCCAACATAATTCATACTTTCTATACCGGTATCATTAACTTACACCATATATCAGGGATGTCTTGTCTTCCCATGGAAGTAGGCGGCCACAAGAAGTGATATCTAGTTTTTAGGGACATGTCACAGGGACCTCTACCACCTTCTGCTGAAATCATTGTATATCTCTGTATACCATTGACAATTGAATAGCTTTCCAGGAAGGTAGTACAAGTTCAAAGGAAACAGAATTACCCATAGGAAAAGAAGAGATATAAAGACGTTATTAAGAACCAAAACTGAACTGCGTTATGAGCATACAATCACTTGCCTTTCTCATAGACTGCCATCGAGGAGCATGTAACTGGACCACGTCTTTCTCTAAAAGTTCCTTGCTGCTCTCTAAAGAGTAAGCATCATCCTGTCGTGAAGAAATAACAACCTGTACATGCTGAAAATGGTCAATACTGGTTGATGGACAGCAACAACATGATGGAAATATACCAATGACTATACAACTTGAATGGTGAGTTTATTTCATGGTCTGCCTATGGTAAATATCATCATAGCTTATTCCAAGCTTCTGCATTGATCATGTTGATAGACTTAGCCAGAGAAATGACCATGACTTGACACAATGCATGCCTCAGTAACCGGTTACCTACCTTAACACCTTTCAGTATGCTCTCCTCGTAGTTATTGGTCATCACTGGCACCACTTCAGCTACTTCAAATACAGCACTATTCTTCTTCTGTCAAAACATGGAAATCATGTGAAAATACTTGAACTAAGAGTGTAGACAAAAAGTATTACAGAACATAAAAATATCCCAGGACCTGGAGCGGTTATGTCGTGATGTGTTGTCCTGTTAAAGGGCAGGATATGCTTCATCATATTGTGGAACAAGGCTGGTTGACTGTGCGAGGTTGTCAGGTTGTGGGGCAGGAATGACAGTGTCACAGAGGACATGATTCGCTATGTCCTGTTTACGGTCAGGATTGGTTATGTCATGTTAAATAAGTAGATAACTTAGAGCACAACAGGGAAGGGGGGGGGGGGGTGCCGACTTGTGACGGAGCAATCCAAATACTCCCATTTAATAGCTAGTGCAGTCCTATAGGCAGACATGACACCACGCCCAGTCACATACACACGCAAGTTCCCCGATCATGGTGAAAACATTGTGACCAGAGCAGCATGGTACCGCAGCGGTGACTACGTCGTCACCATACGCGGACATACAACGAACGACAAATCGCTCTGGTACTGCCACGTTACCGTTACAGTAAATACATAGCAGGGCTTGTTTTTCCACGGGAATCCGGGAATCCGATTCCCGTCAGTACTCCCGCAAAATAATTTGCGGAAATCCAGCAGATTCCCATAAAATTTTATCAATCTGTATGGAAATGATAGCACTGGATTCCCGTGGATTCCAGTGAAGCTGTGTTGCGAGAATCTATTTGGATTCCCGTGAATTCTGATGAAAAACAAGGCCTGCATAGACACCGGTATGGTCCCATACCGCTCCGGTACACAATGTTTTCATCAGCAGGGAACTTAGGTGTGCAATACAGACACTGCAACGCGGTCTCTTGTAAGATGGGAATATGTCACGTCGTATTTAAGATAGGACTAGTAACTTGTAATTCAGGTCTCGTATCATTTTATAGGACTGGGCTGGTTAATGTCGTGTTGTAAAATGGGATTGCTTAGGTCATATCAGGCCTTGCTCTTCGTCGAAATCCACGGGTATCCAAACGGATACCGGCAATTTCAGTTTACGGGTATCTACCAGTATCCACTGAACAGTGAAGTGACGATATATTGAAGTGTGGAGATTAGTGGAATAAACATTTATGTACACTTTACATGTTTACTGTTGTTAATAGGATAATTGATTCTCACATCATGTTGTTCCCCACCCCTGTGCAGTCATTTGATTCATTGAGCTGACCTTTGACTGTCCAATCAACTGTCAAGCTTACGGTTATGATTATTGATTGTTCGTGATTATATTCTCATTATGGACTACAGAATAGTGTCCCGGGTCACCAGCTCAGCTTCCGACTTAAGTCATTACGAATGTTTACACTAAGTGCTGGATATAGTAATACCATCATGACACCTAGCATATAACTTATATATGTTGATGAATTGAACAAAAACGCAATATGAACTTAAAATTGATGTAATTTGAAGTCAACAAGAAATTACGAACAATTCAAATGAACACAGAAGTTCCGAAAATAAAAAATAAAAAAGGACCGCCCGTCGACTTTTTGAAAAGTCAGTGATGGGAAACAAGGCATTTTTTTATGGGACCTTATCGATCGACCGTAAAATGGTAGTGTTTCTGAAATTGCATTCTCCTATGCACGGTTGCTTGTTATAAATGCTCGTAGCTAGAGATGATATGACGAAAATCGCCCAGTACAAGAGAATGCAGGCAGCTGCCATAATTCGTCGGCCAATTAGACGTCGTAAAAATATGGACTTCCGCCATTTGTAAAGCCTGCGGTCGATAATTTCTAGGTAAAATATCGTTTATTAAAGCCGAATATGGGTTTTTTTGATCCACAAAATTTTCCCCAGACATTATTTTACGGGTAACCAAACAGATTCCCGTGAAACGAATGAACGGGTATCTCCACGAGTATAGGATACCCGGATATCCGTCGAAACGCAAGGCCTGCATATTGTAGGACAGGACTGGTTATGTAATGTTGTAATGCAGGATTGGTTATGTCATATTGTAGAACAAGACTGCTTATGTCATATTGTAATACAGAATTGGTAATGTAATGTTGTAATACAGGATTGGTTATGTAATGTTGTAATACAGGATTGGTTATGTAATGTTGTAATACAGGATTAGTTATGTAATGTAGTAATACAACATTGGTTATGTAATGTTGTAATACAGGATTGGTTATGTATTGTAATATACAGGATTGATTATGTAATGTAATACAGGATTGGTTATTTGTAATACAACATTGGTTATGTAATAATACAGGATTGGTTATGTTCTGTAATACAGGATTGATTATAAAATGTAATACAAGAATGGTTATGTAATACAGTACAGGATTGGTTATGCAACGTTGCAAGACAGGGTTGGTTAAAATACTGTTGTAATACAGGATTGGTTAGGTTATGTTGCAAGACACGATTGGCCAAGTCATGTAAGACGGGTCTTGTTATCCCATTTGGGACAGGTTTTGCTTTATCATGTTGTCAGGTCCATTGTCAGACAGGATTGGTTATGTCATACAACAAGACAGGCTTGTTTGATATTAGGACTGGCTATGTCATGTTGTAAGACAGGATTGGTTATGTCATGCGAGACAGGACAGGTTATGCCATCTTTGTAGGACAGGATCGGCTGTGTCATGTCAGACAGAACTGATTATCTCGTAGGAGACTCCTACTACAAGACAGTAACAGTTGATTCCTCATCTGAAAGAAGGAAAAACAGGGTAAAATACGTGAGCGTGTCGTGGCCGAGTGGTTAGGGTGTTTGACTCTGACCCGGAGTGCTACAGCTGGAGTGGGTTCGCGCCTCGCCAGTGACCGCTTACATATATACTTGCCTATTCACAAGGCGCTGGACTGATTCGGTGTCCAGGGTAATATGGACTGATGGTGGAACTAGTTGCTATGCTAGACCTTCCCCAGCGGAGGCACTTGGGGAATAAAGTACCTGGGTGTCTTTCAGTGACCGCTATATAAATCCACTCACAGTAGTACATCGCATACACCGCTAGGAAACTCACATGGTTAGACTATCACAGCACTTTCAGGATGGTAGTTCGTCCAAATTGTAGAATTGTATAAATGTACTTTCAGGATAGTAGTTCGTCCAATTGTAGAATTGTATAATAAATGTTCACTTCACAGCACGATAGTTGAGCTATAAAATGTTGAGTGGTTCCTAATTGATTGTATATTAATATGTACTCCGTAAGGAGGTGCCTCTCTCAAAGGGGGAAATTACGAACCGAACTTGAACTATGGCGCAATGTGTGTTCTCACCTTGTCTTTGAAATGGAAGGCAATATACATTTTGAACTCGAAGTGGTCAGCTAGGGACTCTCTTTTCTTCCTCAGCTGGTGTCGCAAGCGGGTAACGGCGGCACTTTTCCGCGCGTACGGATCACCAACCTGCATATTCGGTCTTTAACTATGAACACTGTGCGTCCTAATGACTAACTTTGAAACAGGCTACTAATTGTATCGTCAACGAGTAAGGAAACAAAAAAATATGGACACAGAATTTACATAGTTTTCATACATGGCTAGGTGAGTTGTTTCATTTTTATAGACGTGTATTTTTTAGCCTTCCAGCTATTATTCGGTTTCCTCCCCTTATTAATTTGTGCGAGTGGGTCTTGGACGCGGAAGCCGTTTTGACAGTTCGGTTGTTTCACTCGGGGCGTTGTTGTTCATCATGTCGACTTGCTGGTCATCTCCATCGGATTACGTGCACACACAACAAACATTTAACATGAAATATATGATACATATTATTTTCGGATGCTTCGCAGTCAATTTGGGAGTCATGTTTGTAACGTTTGACACCAAGGGGTGTGGTGTTCAGCTCGCAAAATGCTCGATCTTTAGCCATACGACTTCAATGCAAACATTCTCTGTGACAAATGGCCGACAACGCGTATTACAGTCTGCTCACAGGGTACAGAGCTGTCAAATCTAATCTGCCACGCTTGGATCTGACGTCATTAGTAGAAACGCACAACTAGCCAATTACAGGGCGAGTTCAAACAGCTTTTTGAAAGTAGTTCCTAGGATTCGCGAACTATATTTTTGCATATATTCATTTGCTTTCATAAATTCTCATTATGCCGGTACTCTCACAACAAACTTTAATTTAGGATTAAAAAACTTACCAAAAGGAAATGTTTGTGACATTAATCTATTTCTCTGTTTCGTAAATTTCGATGTAGGGGCAATATCACTTTTTTCTCGAGATTCTGCAGAGACATTTTGTCCGCTTTTGGAGATTGTTAAAATGGCCTCAGCTTTTTATGTGATGGTAAAAAAATTAAAACGGATGACTTTGGTTGTTCATTTCATCACGATAAATAGGCAATGGTTACATTATTTTATAAAAAGAACTTTGCTAGTAGACAGAACGTGTGACCTCGGTAAAGTCCGTAACCAAGGACTTCGGGATATTTACAAACTATTTACAAAATGGCTACGGGCACTTGCCAGTTATACTTGCAGGGAGAGAAGCTCATGAAAACGCTTCATATTTAATTCATCCATCCGGTGCAAGTATTTGGCAGAATGACAGCAGATTAAAGAGCTCTATAACAGGTAATGGGATAGCTTAAACGATACGTACATTTATCAGTCCTCAGTAAAGTGGTGATAACAACAGCGAAAGCCAACATGCGTGGGTCAACAACAACAACATGGTTCAACAACAACAACAACACGGTCCAAGAACACATCACCAATCACGCCGGAAGTCCAGGGAATTTCCAGCGAAAATGTCCGGAAGGGGAAATGAAGGTCAAAAATCGCTTCGGGAAAATGTGTGTACCCATGTTCATAGTTCATAGTTCATAAATCCCTCCTGTGTGTAGGAGCACCTCCTTGCTAGGAGTACATAAGAATTCACAGTCAAGCAAAGGTAAGTTGCAGTTAAAAGGGAGTGATGACATTTGATTGTTCAAGTAGCACGCTCCAGAGAAGAAACCTCACATTGAGTTCAGAAGTTCAGTCCTTCGATGATGCAGGGTGTAGACATATTGTCTCAAAACCCTCATTACAGTTGTCAAACACAAGCAGTCTCGCAGAAACTTTGAGGGGTCAATGATGAAAGCTGCAGTCATTTCGGAGATTGGAAAGATGATACGAAGTTGATTCAGGCAGTCTGAGCAGACAGAGACCTGTAGAAGTGACAGGAACTTGAATCTAGTAGATTTGAACATTTCACATGCAGCTAGGAAGTGAGTGCGAGTCTCAGCTTCTTTAGTACACAAACGGCAGGACGGGTCGACAGCAAATTGATTGAACACTGCCTTATTTGATTGCAGCACATATGTCCCTGTCAAGATTCTGAGTTGGATGGAAAGAGCTCGCACATCCGTAAGGCTGGGTGAAACTGAGAAGACTGCATTATGAGAATTCCCGGCAGTGAAAGCACTAAGTGACATGTATCTGAGCGATGTGTACAGCTTAGCCAGGGATACAAGTTTTTCTTGCCAGTAGGATTTAACAGCCTTCTTCACGAGTCTTTTCCAGCGGAATTTTGTTGGAGCCGAGTCAAGGAGAGAATGGATAGATGGAAGGTCATACATGGCGAGGATTTTCCTGATTTCACTGAACCAACTCTTTTTCTCATGCCCCATCATAACAACCTGGCGCACACATGTCAAAGAGAGCAGTTTCTTCGTCAGCACAGATGTTACGGATCAGGGCTTCGTGTTTAGAATTAGTGCGCGAGCTAAAAATAGCTCACGTCAAAATATTTAGGAGAGGGTATTTAAAAGTCAGGCGAGTGATTGCAATATAATACAATATAAAATGCGACAGTTTACGTGAGCTAAAATCACTCTCGTGACATGAATTTACGCGAGTGTTTGCGTGCAGGTGAGCTATCACTCGCGCTAAACACGAAGCCCTGCGGATTAGTGACAGCATTCGGATATGTATCCTGGGTTCCACTGGTAGAACGCCGAGCAGTATGTAGGGGGCAGGGAATGGAACGCGGTCTGGTACGCCCAGTATCTGTTTGAGTGCTTTACGGTAAAAGTTTTCAAGCTGAGATATGTCAGCCTGGGTAAGGATGAGGGTATCCATTCCATGTAACAAGACAGGGAGTACGTAAGTGTCCAACAGATGTGACGATGACATTGGGTTTAGCCCATTGACACCATGCAACCCAGCTCCCATTAGGGCATACAAGGCTCTCCTAGCTTTAGTCACATTCGCCGAAACTGTCGTAGATGCTTTCACCAGGGAGTGATCTCTATGGATTCCAAGATGGACAGCAGCAGAGGTGGTCGGAATTGGATTACTGCCTAGTTGGAAGACATGGTCATGGACGCTTTGAGTAGACAAGATGGCACTTTTTAACGGTTGAAGGTCATAGAAGTGGCAGGTACTGTAGTCAACGGCGATGTCCAGAAGACCTTGCAGTTGGTGATCGGATTTTGCAATGAGGGCAACATCATCTGCACAGGTGGGTGAGGCACAGGGTGTATCTCCAATGCGCGCTCCAAACCCGGAAGAACAGGAACGATATAATAGGTCGTTAAAGGGGAATGTTATCACAATTTTTGAAAGGCTAAAACCAATAAAAAGCAGTTCCCTGTGGCCTGCTTTATTTTTTAGAATTATTTTCAAAATTTTAGCGATGATGCAATATCCTGAAATACGGCTCCAAAGTGCCTGATTTTTACCCCCAGTAAACCCGCCCGGCGATTACCCTGTGACGTCAGACAGTGAAGCGGCCAGAGTCAAACATGGCGGATAACACAGACAGCGGTACAAGCTCTGACACAGATTCCGATTTCAGCGTTAACCACTTTGAAGATTGTGACGTTGGAGATTATACAGGTCTTGGAACTGAATAGAATGTAGAGGCAGTAAGCGATCATGAAACTAAAGGAGAAGGAGAATCTATCGAGTCATATAGATTTGAGCCATATACAAGCGAATCTGGGGTCAAACTGGGTCGTCCTGATGTCAAGCCTGTTTCAAGCCTGTGGCAGGCCGTGTCAGGCTGTGGCAGGCCGGTTTAAATACACTGATTACATGCTTTATACACGAAATTACAACTATCTGTGGATCTTACAATAATATTTATACATTTCTGCTTTTATCTGGCATTTTTTTAGGCATAAATCAGTTATTATAATGCACAGGATCGTAAATTTACTCTTCCGTGCTAAAAAACTTCTAAATAATATAGCAAAAAGGAAACTAAGCCGGCTTGGCTTAGTGTGGATGTCACTATAATATATATATTCATTTAAAATCTACAGATAATTTGTTATTGTAGGAGCATACTATGTAGTTATTTACGCCTTTATTTTATATGTGTGTGTTTATTGGCATTGTATGGTTCATTATTTTTCATTTCTTACGGGACGGACAGATTGTTATACCGTGGCAGGCCGGCTTATCTACATTGCTTACGTGCTTAATTTTATTATGTGTTTGTCAATTATTGTTAGCGATTTGATGTTAAAACGGGAGCTAATCCATACCTGTGGATAAGTCCTCTCAAATGAAAACAAAGTTTCAATTCAAAAGGAAGCTATTTGATGTTGAAACAATAACTAACTCACCTGTGGTTTATTTCTTTTGGACACCCTGTTGCTGAACACGCGACGTTAAACCTTAATTCTCTCACTCTCCCTCTTGGACACCCTCCCATAAAAAATTGTTTGCTTCACACCTTTCTGTTAGTTTCAGTTACTCTTCCGGGTGATCAATTTCAATTTATTGTATAAAAAAAAACATAGAATGTATGTGCTCACATGGAGATACAAAAAGACATCAAATAATCAGGATAAGCTGGTGCCAGAAGTGAATTTCTTATATACGGGAATAAGTTGATTAAAAGTACATTGATTATTACAGTTCAGGATTGGCTGTTCGATCACTCCGTGGGACTGATGCAAAATTTCAAGAGTGGAAGATTAAATCTTCGGTAGAGGAGACGATGGAAGCGGTGTGGGCCCAAACATCCAGGGAGATTTACAGGGCTTGTCTGCGGGAACGGTTTGTCGCTTGCTGAGTCCACGAGGTCGGTCGTCCCTGTATAACTCACGCACTCCGGCAGACTGAGGGGTTGTCTATTTTCTCTTTCTGATAAAGATCTATTTGTCTTGGTCTTCGAAATAGCTTCTTTCAATATAGGGGGATATCCACACATTCTTGCCATCTCTGTTGTTGCATAGCTGTCGTCAGTGAAGTGAGCGAAATAAATGCGAGACCATTTCGTTGGCTTTCCCCACCGTGACGTGTTTTGCACAAATTTCGTCGAATTTCTCCTCGATTTTTTCCCCGTTTGGCCACGGGTGCAACTTGAATCCATCTCCATTCGTGTTGCTACACCCTCTAACAACACACCGACGAGGTATGATGCCTCCAAAGTAATTGAATACAGTCGAAAAATCGAAAAATATTGGAGCAGATTTTACTTGTTTACGTATTCTAATGCTAATGCTATGGCGGACTGGTTCACTCTGTGACGTCATGGGTCAAAGGTCACCGCTTTGACAGGCTCGTGGTAGGAACGCGTTTAAATCGCCAAATTTACCGTTTTAAAGTTCGGAGATCGGGGGGAAAACTATATAGTCGATTTCTTACAGTATCAAGGTATATATTAACGTTTACATAGGTCCGGCGATAACATTCCCCTTTAATGTAGACTTTATAGAAGTCGGTGGAGAGTACACCTCCCTGTCGTACTCCTTGATTAAGCAAGACTGGGTTAGAGAGTCTGCCATTCCACTTAACTTCAGCAGAGGATCTGCGCTGAATATCCGTAGTTAGTGTCCATAACAGACCTTCAACTCCGGCGAGGTAGATCTTACGGAAAAGGGACTCATGATGTACAGTGTCAAAGGCTGCTTTGGCATCCAGGAGAGCCACAAAAGATGGAGAGCCTCTAGCCTTCAGCTCTAGGACGGATTCTTGCAAGACTAGGGCACTACACATGGGTGATATGTTTGCTGTAAAACCGAACTGTAGTGGATGTTGATGTTGCTTAATAACCGGCTGGATTCGGTCTCTGAGAATTTTTTCCAGGATTTTCGTTATGATTGGAGTGACCGTGATTCCTCTGTAGTTATTAGGCAGAGTCTGGTCTCCCTTTTTCTTGTAAATTGGAGTCAAGGTGCCAGTTTTCATGCAATCAGGGAGAGACCCATGGTGAAGAATCGCATTCAGTAGAGCAGCAAGGATGGTAACTACAAGATGCCCAGCAAACTTGATATGCTCAGCAGTAACTCCCATACCATCTGGGGACTTCCCTGTATTAAGGGTGGATATAGCATTAGAAATTTCAAGTTCACTGATCGGAGGGGTTTCAGCAGGAAACAAGTCACAGAGTTCAGAGATAACTAGTTCGTCAAATTCGATGTCGGCTTTCTGCTTCAAGTTGTAGGTCGAGTTGTGCTCTGGGGTGCTAAGTTTGCTGAAGTGGAGCTGCCAACCCTCCAGGATACATTCGTCAGAGTATACTTTACCATCGACAAGCAGTGAGTCAGTCTGTGAGCTTCTAGTCTGTCTTTGTTTTCGAACAA
Source organism: Hanleya hanleyi (assembly GCA_036873755.1). Taxonomy (NCBI): domain Eukaryota; kingdom Metazoa; phylum Mollusca; class Polyplacophora; order Lepidopleurida; family Hanleyidae; genus Hanleya; species Hanleya hanleyi. The sequence continues at coordinate 338,792 of JAVTVY010003463.1, forward strand.
GACGATAAAACAGAGTCCTGTCAGAGGTGTTGGCGCACATGAGTTCCTGCAGGACGCTCTCTCTCTTCATAGCAGCTGCCTTTCGTTGAGCACTGCGTAGGCGACGCCGAGCTGCGGCGGGGTGAGATGGGTCTCGAGGAGAGTTTGCTTGCTTCCATACCCAGTGAGCTACCTTGTTTGCAACTATGGACTCACGGATTTCTGGGTTCGAAAGACGAGGATGGCAGTTTTTCTTGGAGGGGAGTGCAGGACTTGCTGCAGAGGCTGCAGAGACAAGGGATTCACATAGTTTGGTGAAAATGCGATGAATGTCGTAGCTCGAGTTAGAAGTGAGGTCATAATCAAGCAGGTTCCAACCCAGGTGTTCCTGGAAAAGTACTTGGTCGACTCTTCTCCAGTCGAGTTTTTGAGTGTTAAGTTTTGGTCGAGTGTTTGTGTTGAAGGAGACAACGCTGGCAATCTCTGTCAGGATGGGATGGTGGTCAGAGCTGTTTGCCCATAGCTGGTCCAGGCGCATAACAGGGTCAAAAAGAGGGGCCATCTGGGATGGGTATAAAAAGTAGTCAATGGTTGAGTGATCACGGCCATTTGGATGTTCAAACGTAGGACCGGAAGTTGACACTTTGAGGGAATTTTCTGTGATAAACAGGTTAAGCAACTGCTTCCTCTTGGATGTATCGGCGGCGGTCAAATCACAGTTGAGGTCGCCAGCAATAACGACACGATGCGTAGGACCATATTTTGTGAAGATTTCCATAAGCTGGTCAAGAGTGTCTGAGTATGTATCATCAGACATGGCACCATTTCTTGAGGGCATATATACTGAGGCAAGTAGAATAGGGGCAGGAGTAGAACTGATTGTGACACATTGTATTCTTGTACCTCCATCTTTAATTGGTTGTATGGCATGATTGAGGGATTTCTGACATGACCCATGGGAATAATGTTTTTTTTCTTTCTGTTTTCTGGTCCAAGTAAACACATTCTCCCAATATGAATGTCAGAGTTTGTAACCTCCTAAACTGTCGGTGTAACACCCTTGGACTGCACTGTGTCCAAATACGTGGTGAGCATGCGCATTCAGCCTGTATTCGCTTTTGATCGAAACAGGAAGCGTGAAACTGCATACGAGAGCAGGGGTTTTTCTAGCTGTTCTTTCATTGTTGTTTACCACGATGAAAAAAAAAATATAGAGTTTTGCAGAAAATTTCAAATTGAGTTTTGATAAAAAAAAATTGAGTTCTGCGAATTTTGCCGTTTGCTCATGTAGCGTGCACAATTTTTACGGGGCGATTTAGTCCCGTAGGGACTAATGGTCCTATCTTATAGTCAGGAAAAACTTGAGCACCGGCTCTGTGTCTTGCTAACACAGCAAAAGATAGAGTTCTTACACGACAAGAAAGAGGTCTGAAACTTCCTTCTTTAGAGTGTCCAGGTTTCTGCGGTTTGAATGTTCGCGTATAGTTGCAAGTCTGATATGTTTAAGTTACATTTCCATTTATCTAATTTTATGCATGTTTTCGTTAATTTTCCAGTGACACTACTTTCCTACTCAAAATATGTCTTCTGCTAAACCACAGATTTTGAGAGGCGCATGTTGAGTGATTTTGTGGGACTAACTCATTCTCATTAGAAAGCGTGTTTGGGCAGTAATTTAGTATTAAATAATACCAGTATAGGTGTAATTCATTGTAGAAAACAATGGGATATTTCACTTTGCCTGTATTCATTTACATTTTCATGAAATAAGTGTGTTGAGTTACAGTTTGGAATTTTCGCCGTTTAACACATGTTTAAGCTTACCCCTCAAGACCCTCTGCATTATCTTTTTATTGTAAGTTTCTAAAATCCAGTGGTGGTCAAATCATTTACGTAATAATTTCCCTGTATTCAGAAATGTTTTCTTTCCATTCTGCTTCTGAAATATCCATGGAATGTTGCAAGAATTTTCCCCTGATCTACAGAAAGAGCTCTGCATATCACAGACATGCTGTGTTTGAAACTGTAAGGTGACAGGGGAGATAACCAAATAGAAGTGTAATATACTAGGGGTGTACTGGCAGGAGGAGGTACATGCCATGAGAGGATGCATCCCAGCATAGCGCCAGTCCATCTAACCATGAGGATTTTGCATTGTATCTCAATACTCATTTTTTACCCCTCGGCCAATTTTGGCCATGGGGTATTGTCGTCTTGTACGTCTGTCTGTCCGTATATCTGTACGTGAGCGAGATAGCCAGAAAACGGTTCCACTGAAGAATTCCAAATTTGGTATGCTTATTTACCTAGTCAAGGACCAGAAGCCTATTGAATTGGGACCTGATAGGGTGGAAACCTTGGTGGCCATCTTTAATTTTATGCAAAATGGATAATGATCCATATCTCGGAAACCAATCAACTGTTTAATACGAAAGTTGGTATACATCATCGATACATCAAGCAACTTTCAATGAATTACCAAACCGGCTTTTCTGATTCGCTGGAAATCCTGGAGGCCATCTTTAATTTATGCGAAATTGATAATGATACATATCTCTGTTACCATTCAATTGTTTTATATGAAAGTTGGTATACATCATCGATACGTGCAGATACTTTGAATCGGGACCTGATTGACCGAAAACCTTGGCGGCCAATCTTTAATTTATGCAAAAACTTTAATGATATATATCTCTGATAACATTTAAGTGTTCTATATCAAACTTGGTATACAGCATCAATGTATCAAGAGACTTGAAATGAATAACCACATCAGTTCCTCTGAGTGGGGGGAAGGATGGGCAGCCATCTTTAATTTATGTAAAATCATTAATGATCTCGTTCCCTGATACCGTTCAAGTGCTCGATGTAAAATTTGGTATACATCATCGATTCATCAAGAGACTTACGACAAATGACAGTTCTGGTTTCTCTGATTGGGCGGAAACCTTGGTGGCCATCTTTAATTTATTCAAAATCTTTAATGATGTATATCTCTGATACCATTTCAATGTTCTACACGAAACTTGGTATATGGCATCAATGTATCAAGAGACTTGAAATGGATAACCACATCAGTTCCTCTGAGTGGCGGGAAGGATGGGCGGCCATCTTTAATTTATGCAAAATCATTAATGATCTTTATCTCTGATACCGTTCAAATGCTCGATGTAAAATTTGGTATACATCATTGATGCATCAAGAAACTTATGTAATGAATACTGGTTTCTCTGATTGGACGGAAACCTTAGGGGTCATTTGATAATCTTTATATTTGTGACTTGACTGCTTGGTGTTCCTGACATCTTGGTTCAAATTGAATACATTATGAATGTGCCAGAGCCGAGGGGTTTTCAGATGCGCAGCTTCGTATTGTCATTTACTGCTGGAGGATATGCTTTCTATCATCTGAAAAAAGTGAAATATTTTACAAATATTGGTAACATGCAGAGAAGACATTATTTTATCATTTCATCAGGTTGGTTTCATAATAAATGTCTGTCCCAGTGGTCGCAAGTTATTTTTTAAATATATATATATATGTGTACAATTACACTAATGCACTAGAGATCCTTGTTGAGAGGAATGTGTTTGACTTCGTCATGGGATGAAACATCAAAGAACTAGTGGAATTATTCCAACAGCTTACAGGGGTCACAACATTTTTTTCAGTTGATCGCCATTTGGCGAGTAAGGCTAAAAATTTACTCGCCACATTGGCGACCTGATGTTTTATTCACTCGCCAATCCCTAACAACCTTTCGATGTAATAAAATGACAGACGAATCAGTCTTTCCAACAACATGATAATCCAGTGTTAGTTTGAAAAATAGAAGAGAGAAAAGAATTGCAGAGTACCCTCAAAATTTTGCGCGAACGAAACGATCATTTGTGTGTCGCTTTCGCAAATCCGAAATGGCTTGAATGAAAAGTCGGTCAGGTGAAGCAAAAGTTTCAAACTCTTCTCTGCAAACTTTTACCACATGACGTGTGTCTTTCAACATTTAAATTTACTGAGCTGGTTTTACTTGACTACAATTGTTTTAGAAGCCACACTAAAGTCAAAACGCACATGTCGTGCTTCAGGCATACCATCGCATTGACGGACCATTTGGAGTCTTGACCTTGAACTTGCAAATTCCCGCCAAGTTTGTTTCATAGAATTTGTTTACGTTAAATCTACTACGATGATATCATTGGCTGAGAACAGTCAGCAGGTCGTGAATTAACTTTTCTAGGGCGAGCACGTGATCTTATTGTGTCACGCCTGGACATGGTTTCAAGAGCGCGGATATTACATCAGACCATGTGGTCTCTATAAATAGACTGGTCTTCCCCATGTCTGTATCGTTGGCATTATTCTCTGTCATTATTTCCTGTATATTTTAGGCCTGAATGGATTTCGCTGCCTGATAAACTAAACACAAAAATACTTTGGCGACTAAACACTTCATTAACCAAAAATTCACTCTCCACTTTGGCGTGTTACTATATTTTTTAATCGACACATTGGCGAGTGACTGAAAAATTCAGTCGCCAGTTGTCATTTTTTAGTCGCCATTGGCGAGTTGTCGACCGGGTTTTGTGAGCACTGAGCTTATTTCACATTTAAATAGCCCCGTTTCAGTGCCTAAGGCTCTAGCTTTTTTTTTAGTTTTCTCACAATTCACCAGTTGTCAGTTGATAGGTTGTTTCGCATGACCTGTCTGCATCAATATTTTGGAGATAAATAATGCTGCATGTATTATATATATATATATATATTACTTTATTTTCTGAGGGTAACAAATACAAGTATTTACTCTGTCAGTTGTGTAAACTGTTCTTCCCAGAGGCCCTCTAACAAACAATCAAACAATGTACATTAAATATATATATGAAAACAGTTCAACCAAATTCAAAGTATACATCAAACACATAATAATATATCTAACATCATGGCATCCAGCTAACTTATGCTTTTTGCCTGAAGAATTTTTATCAGTCGATGTTTGAAGGCTCCAGCCGAGGGAGACTCTCTTAGCTTCTTGTCCAGCGAATTCCATATTTTGGCTCCTGTGCAGCTCAAGCTTCTTGTCAGCATATTTGATTTTGGCTTGGGAACAAATAGATCATTATTTTCTGTTGATCTTAGATGCCTTGATGTTATCTCCCCAACATATTTGAACAAACTGTTCAGATAAGGAGGACAAAGATTGTGGATAATTTTATACATAAGTACAGCTTTTTGATAATATATCCTGTCTAATACACTGATCCAGTTGAGTTCCTTAAAAAGTTCTGCTGATGGTGTTAAATAGTGCGCGTTGAGTATAGTTCTAGCTGCTCGTTTTTGTAATTTGTTAATTCTGTCAATTTGATAGGCATTTGAATTTCCCCATAGTGTAATACAGTAATCAATATGGGGAAGGATGTAAGCATTGTAGTAAAGAAGTTTTGCATCTTTTTTGAGTAGGTTTTTATGTTTATATAGTATTCCCAGCTTAGTCGAAATTTTGTTGCAGAGAGAGTTCACATGTGGTTGCCAGCTTAGTGATTGGTCAATCCTCAGACCGAGAATTTTGTCATCCTTAACATTTTTTAGTTCAGCATTACCTATTGTAATGTGCAATGTCTCGCAAAGCTTGTAAATCTTGGATGATGTAGCCAGGAGCATAGCAGAGGACTTATCAGTATTGATATACAATTTGTTGTGGTAACACCATGTTTCTATAATCTCTAAATCCTTATTCAATATTCTTTCCAGTTCATAAACATTGGAGGAAAAAGTATATACAGTAGTATCATCAGCATACAAATCTATTGTGCTAGACAGTTCAGATAATAAGAGATCATTGACAAATATGATGAATAGCAGAGGTCCCAATATAGACCCTTGTGGAACACCTGCTTGGATAGGGAGAGGATCAGACATCTCATTATCAATGCATACAAATTGTTGTCGGTTATCCAGATATGATTTCATCCAATTGAGAGCAGAATTATCAAGCTTGTATATTTTAAGTTTGTCCAAAACAATGTCATGGTTGATGCTGTCAAACGCTTTTTTAAAGTCGAGTTTTATGCAGCCAACTATATTACCTTGGTCTATTGATGTTAACCAGGATTCCACCATTTTTGTCATTGCGCTTTGGCAGGAGTGGTTTGCTCGAAAACCAGATTGATTTTTACATAGAAGATTATATTTTGATAAGTAGTTGTATAGGTGATCATGGACATGACGTTCAATTATCTTAGACAGTGTACACAGTATAGATATAGGTCGATAGTTTTCTTTTAGCTCACGGTCATCAGATTTATGCACAGGAATTACCTTTGCCAGCTTCCATTTTTGGGGAAATTCACCTGCTTCTATACTTTCGTTGATGATATAAGTTAAGGGTTCAGCTATGATGCCTGCAGCTATCTTGAGAAATCTTGGTGAAATTAAATCCGGACCTGTGCTCTTTTTTATGTTTATGGAAGTCAGGTAGTTGTAAACAGATTCTACTGTTATTTGCGGTATTTTAAATAGGGTGTTTTCAGGAACCCTTTCAGATACAAATTGGTCAAGATTTTGGAGCATATCAGGCATGTTAGGAAAGGAGTTCCCTGTCGGAGCAGTCATTTTTGGAAGCTGGGATGGGATATCAGTGAAAAAGTTGTTGAGTTCATCTGCCATAAGTTTCCTGCCAGTTAAATAGTCACTTTTATTCTGAAGTCGGAGATAATCGCTTGTAGTTTTAAGTCTGTTTGGAGTAGAGTTATTTCTCTTTGACTCAATTTCATTCAAGACTTTCCATATGTTATTTGGGCTGCCTTTGTTTTCATTAAGAAGATTTTCAAAGTGGTTCTTCTTAGCTTTATGTAACCGACAATTTGCTCTATTGCGCCATTTCCTTGCATTGTCAAAGTCTCCACTTGAATGGAATTTATCGCGAAGCTTTCTGGCTTCAGATACTTCCTCATCATGAAGCCATTTTGGAAGGTGTGTACTCTTTACACGTTTCTCACAAAATGGAACGTGTTCATCCAAGGTCTGCTTGAAAAGATCAGTGAATACATCTAAAGCACTGTTGGGGTCCTCCTCAAACATAACTATGGACCATGGCTTTTCACAAAGATCTGATAAAAACTGTTCTTCGTGAAAGTTTTTCATGTTTCTGAATTTGACACTTTTATGTTTGGAAATTCGTTGGATTTTGCTGTTATTTTTGTATAGTGCGCAGACAGGATAATGGTCACTTAGAGCTAATTTTGGTACACAGGATTATTGGCCGTAAAAAAATAAGTGAGCAAATCCAAGTAAAACGAATAAGCCGTCACAGCGCGGAGGCGACTCAAAAGCCGCCATTTTGGTTCACATTCTTGGGGGCAGCCCTATTTTCAAAACGTCCTTTTCCCGGCATGAATCTCTGGCGAGATTTCCCTCGTGTCAAGCACGTGGCGTTAAAGTTTTAACTCCGGCAGTTTTGACCGTCGGGTACCAAAGCCATCATGGTTTTAGTTAATGGATCAGTTGTTTCCTCTTCAACCAGTCCATTTAACCATCCATTTCTCTGATGAAACGCTTTTGAGCGAAGTGGTCAACAACAACGACAATACAGGTTGTCAGCCTGCACGTCAACGAAATACTCGTAGCTTAAGGACGACGGACATGATACAAAATTTGTTGCCCTGGACAGAGAATCCCTATCTTTAGTCAGTGTAAAAGAAATAAGAGAAGATTTCAATAAGAGGGGACTCCTGACGTTGAAAATTCGAGTAATAAATTCTGGAGTTATCTTTAATAGTGGTCACAGGAAAGAGTTTTTTTCCTTGATTTCTGGTTACACAATGTGTGTGCATTTGAGTTTTACTGTCTACCATAATTATTTACCTAATGTTTCAATTAAATTAAAGCAAACTTAAAATGTCTCTTTAGAGAATAATTATTTCATAAAAAAAAAATTTCTGGCGATATTTATGAGAGATTTCAGAGTGTATAAATCTGTAAAATAGGAATTTTGCCAGGTTATTTATTCGGTCACAATCTTCTCTGTCAACGGTAAAAAATTTAGCTTTAATAATTAATAATTATAGCATCTAGCATGTATGTTCTAGCATGAGGATCTCATGAATGCTAAACAACCTATTAACTGACAATGGCCACGCTGTGGTTTGGTGTGGTTGTAATGGAGTGTACAAAACGTACATGTAACAAGTCAACGGCCGAATATTTTAGGCCAAACTTAATATCTTGTTCGACAACGCAGCAGCAGTTCTATATGTTGTTGTTGCTCTTAGAAGACACGTCGTGCTCATTTTCCTTCAATTGTTGGACGATACACAGTACCCTGCCATGGTTTGGGCCAATGGGTTATCATGTACGTAACACTTGAGTTATGTTACCAATGTTGTTGTAGACTGATATAATTCATGTAAATAGTGTTGTCAGTATTTGTTGGTCTCTGAAGAAGTGTCTATGCTCTTGAACATATAACCAACCTCAGTTCTGTAATTGGTGCGATGAAAAAGTTGAATAAATTGAGTTTCACCATTTTTTTGACGAAAAATAAAAAAATGAGTTTCATCATTTTTTGATGAAAAAGGAAAAAATATTGAGTTTTGTAGAATTTGAGTTTTCAAATTGACTTTTCAATATTTTAAAATTGAGTTTATGAACAATTTTGGGCTAGAATAACCCCTGGAGAGAGATGGTGAGAAGAATGAATACATTTTTTTTTTCATAATATCCACTGGACACACCACTGGGCATTTATTACAGTATTTGTGCCATGATTTTACATGGACTCACCCTTACAATCACTCAAATGGTGAAGGCTACAGGGTTAAAAAACACAAAAATAACATACAAAAAAAATAATAAAAAATACAGACACACAAACCAGTTTTCTATGTTAACTGTAGCCTATGTATCAGAGATAGGTGATAGTAAGATATTACTTACGAAGACAACTATAATTTAGCAATCATATTCTGAATTATCATGTTACATGAACAGCTTTTATGAGAGAGCTTTGTCAGAACCTTAGCACGGAATTTAACTATATTCTTCAGGGCAATTAGGCTGGGCTGCTTACCGGCGTAACGGCTACAATATAGATAGTATTTTGCCTGGAGTACAACATAATACACAGAACGAATAAATTAGATGCTCAGCTGTTTGACAAGAGCACAGAGTACAGTGTCTTCTTTAGCTGTGGCATCCTAAGCCTACTTCTCCTCTCCATTTAGAAATGGACAATGCTGATTGGATGAGGGCCATCTGCACACAGATAGACAATCTGGTACTTTGAGAATGAAGTAAACCTTGCTGCCTTTGGTGCAGTACATCATTGAATGACAGCCTGTTTGACACATTTACATCAGAAAAGGCAATGACCAATGTGTCATACACCTGGAATTCTGTTTTGGGTCAGCGAGGATTTCTCTGGGATAAAATATGAGGGAGCGATTAGTAGGCCTGTTGTTTTCATGTCCAATGTTATAAAATTTAAGAAATCATTGTGGTTGGCTGTATTGCAGCTATATTGTTTGTTGAAATCTTGAACAGCATTAATATATTCAAGGGACTGTATTAGTTTAGTGGGTATTGTTCTCTGTGTAATTATTCTCCAGTTAATTATCCAATGTCAAGGTGTCCCTGTGCTCCCCTCTGTGATTTAATAATGATCCTCTTCCCTACTGGGCCCATTGTCTCTGTAATATACAAGATGTCATTGTTCCATTTTACTGTATGTATGTGACTGGCTCAAAACATATTCAAACATGAACAAGTAGGTCCTACAGCATTTAATTGTACCCTGTCTTGACTTGTCAGTGAGCTATATACATACATGTACACCTACCTGTACCTGTATGTCAGACCGTCCAGCTTTGATTTCTTTTAACTAACATTTTTACTTGAATTAGTACACGGTGCAGGATGGATGCTGACCAGGTGAAGAGAAGGAAAAAGCGATCAAAAGTGTCACCATCAGAAAAGAATCAAGGGGTGGACAACAATGCTTATGAATTGAATGGTGTCTTCGATGAGGAAGATGACAAAACCAAAAACTTCAACAGGTATATCACAGGGTATATAAGGTTCTGCTAAGTTAACAGTTGACATTTCAGTGGTATCTGTTGTGGATTGACTTATTGGAGCTGTAACACACTGGTGATGCTGTACATGGAGTGTAGAGTGTTAGGCTAAATCAGATGAGTTTTGATTTCTTTTTTCTGTACAGCATGGTCTAGCTGATTTTAGGCTCATTAAAGTCCTCACTTGGATCCTGCCACATATTTTCGCATGCCCTGAACCTCTTTTCAAAATTGTCCGCAATATCCAAAACATATTTCTTTTGAGTTATGTGTGCTGACAAGCAAGGAAAATGATGTTTGTTTACCATTGACCTCACTTCATATATTTTGCAAAATTATATTTGCAAGCATCATTTACTGATTTGTTTCATGGCATATATTTGGTATGTAATACCTCATGCCAGACTATTAAGTAAAAATATAATCTGCCTGCCCGCCCCATATTCCTGGTGAGCAGGTGATGATAAACAAAGCTTTATTTTTAATTACTATTTTCTAATCCTCAACCAGAATGTGATAATTCATTCAAATTGCTGGCTGATTAAATGCAAACTTTATATACTACATACATGTATGTGGAGTGTAAATGAAATCAATCTCACATGTAGGTAGCTGTTTTCAGAATATTAATAATATAAATGTACTGGTCATGTTTAAATTTACATATATGTATGTATATTTAGGTCACTTAAATAATGTAGTAAATATTATCCTCAGCCTGAATTGAACTGACAACTAACTGTACATAATTTTCCATTGCAGAAAATCATTTTCAAAGCTGTCAAAGTTTAAAGAAACAGTTGATAATGTAGCAGTGAAAAGTAATGCACTTGAGTTGATTACCAATGTGCGAACCGGGGTAACTAGATGGAAGAAGTATGTGACCAGTAGGCGCTTACACAAGAAAGATCGTAAGTCATATTATCTTTACGCATGCTCCATTCCATACGTAGAATTCATTTAGCCAAGTTCTGACATCCTAATTCTGTGAGACTTCCTCCTGTATTAGTTGGACACCAGGGCTTGCTTTTCCAGGGGAATCCGGGAATTTGATTCCCATCAGCCGTGTCAGCACTCCCACAAAACAATTCACGGGACTCCATTAGACATGTTAGATTCATGTCAAATTTCTAAACTTATAGAAAAGATAACCTTGGATTTCCTTGGATTCCTGTAGAGTTGAAGAGCGAGAATCTGTTTGGATTCCTGTGGATTACAACAAAAAGTAAAGTGTACTTCTCCATTTACTCATGAAAGTTTCATGACACTTGACAGTTCTGATTTCATATTGTAGCTCACATTCACAACCACAGGCCCTCAACACAAGAGTTTTTGGGGGGTGTGGGCGGTGATATTACGGTGAAGTGTCGAAATATATAATAGGGTGTCTATATATAACCCCATGCTTTATATAAAAATACACCAAGGTCTGAAACGCACTTTGGATGAAACGAGAAATAAATGGTTTACCTCGAAACAGAATACATCAGCATATTCTTCAAGTGTCAGTCTATATATTCCCGTCGTCAGATTAGTAAATTTGTGCAATTTTTTACCTTTGCCGAGCGATTCAAAATCCAACGTAACAAAAAGCAAGGTGTACTTCTCCATTTACTCTGTGATAAATTTTCTGGATTTTATTCTGTAAGTCTCCCATTCAACCCATGTTACTTTTGACAAACATTTTCCTGTAGGTCACAGCATATTTCTGGTAACCCATGAAAGTTTCATAACACTTGACAGATCTGATTTGATATTGTAGCTCACATTCACAACCACAGGCCCTCAAAACAAGAGTTTTTGGGGGGTGTGGGCGGTGATATTACGGTAAAGTGGCGAAATATATAATAGGGTGTCTATATATAACCCCATGCTTTATATAAAGATAGTGCCACGGCACTGTAGCGCTCATCTGGCTATAACTGGAGAAAGTGGCTGCGAGAAATTTTTACTGAAGAACTGCAATAGAGGAGTTTCTAACTTGCGTTGTCTCCCCTGAACAAAATGGCAACATAGTCGATTTCACAGGAGGTCAAGCTGCAAATTCATGATTGTAATTGGAGGTTATGGAATAAAGGCAATTATACCAAAATATAATGTGTGATTGTCAGTAAGCTGTATAAGCAATAACCAGAACCAATTTTTATTATGTGATTGCAGTCGTTCGTCCGTCTGTCCACTTCGTGTCCGGACAGTACATTGGACAGTTTTTAACCTACGATTCCAATATTTTGTGGGTATATGCACCAGGGGGAGACATGTCGAGTACGAAATATGTGCGACTGGGTTGTTACGATGGCAATGAGATGTAACAGGACATTTTTCCAATGAAAGTATTCTCTGGTGAGGTATGGCCTAACCAAGACATACCCCCATCTGTCTGCGAAGATGTAAAAGATAGTGCCACGGCACTGTAGGTCATCTGTCTGTAACTGGAGAAAGTAGCTGTGAGAAATTTTTACTAAAGAACTGCAATAGATGAGTTTCTAACTTGTGTTGTCCCCCCTGAACACTATAAAATGATCCATGCAGTTATTTCCTGAGATTTTATGATAAAGTTTCATGGGAAATTCAAGATGCGGCAATATTGGATTTTCGAAATGAACCAAAAAAAGGTATCTTGCACAACTGGACCACAAGGGGAACCTGTGTATCAACATCCATGCAGTAATATCCTAAGAATTTACGATAAAAAAATTTCATGGGGAAATCCAAGATGGCCACCTGGTGGCCATATTGGATTTTTCAATCAGACCATATATGGTATCCTGCACAGCTAGACCCCAAGGGCAACCTCTGTACCAAATTTGAGAAAGATCCATGCAGTAGTTCCTGAGAAATCACGATAACAATGTTTCATCTGGAAATCAATCCAACTACAAATTGTATCTTGCGCAACTAGACCCTAAGGGGAACCTCTGTACCAAATTTGAGAATGATCCATGCAGTAGTTCCTGAGAAATCGCGATAATGTTTCATCTGGAAATCCAAGATGGCCGCCTGGTGGTCATATTGGATTTTTCAATCAGATCGCAAATTGTATCTTGTGCAACTAGACCCCAAGGGGAACCTGTGTATCAAATTTGAGAAAGATCCATGCGGTTCTTCCTGATAAATCACGATAACGAAGTTTCATAGGGAAATCCAAGATGGCCGCCTGGTGGCCATATTGGATGTTCGAATCCGAGCAGAAAAGGTATCTTGCACAACTAGACTCCCAAGAGGAACCTGTGTACCAAATTTGAGAAAGATCCATGCAGTAGTTAACGAAAAATAATGACAAGATTTCACTGGCAAATTCAAGATGGCCGCCTTGTGGCCATATTGGATTTTTCAATCAGACCACAAATTGTATCTTGCACAACTAGACCCCAAGGGGAACCTCTGTACCAAATTTGAGAAAGACCCATGCAGTACTTCCTGAGAAATCGAGATAACAATGTTTCATCTCGAAATCCAAGATGGCCGCCTGGTGGCCATATTGGATTTCTGAATCAGACCACAAAAGTATCTTGCACAACTAGACACTAAGGGGAACCTGTGTATCAAATTTGAGAAAGATCCATGCAGTACTTCCTGATAAATCACGATAACGAAGGTTCATAGGGAAATCCAAGATGGCTGCCTGGTGGCCATATTAGATGTTCGAATCAGAGCAGAAAAGGTATCTTGCAGAACTAGACCCCAAGGGGAACCTGTGTACCAAATTTGAGGAAGATCCACAAAGTAGTTCCTGAGAAATTGCAATAACAATGTTTCATGGGGAAATCCAAGATGGCCGCCTGGTGGCCATATTGGATTTGTGAATCAGACCACAACAGGTATCTTGCACAACTAGACCCCAAGGGGAACCTGTGTACCAAATTTGAGAAAGATCTATGCAGTAGTTCCTGAGAAATCGCGATAACAATGTTTCAATGGCAAATTCAAGATGGCCGCCATGGCGGCCATATTTAAAATCGTATCGACACGGCATGAACAAATTCTGGTGTACTCATTGGGGGGAACATGCATGCCAAGTTTCAGCTTAATCGGCCAAGCGGTTTCAGAGAAGAAGATGTTTACGGACGACGCACAACGGACGACGGACGACGGACAGTCAGGCCATGACATAAGCCCATCGGGCCTTCGGCCCAGATGAGCTAAAAATACACCAAGGTCTGAAACGCACTTTGGATGAAACGAGAAATAAACGGTTTACCTCGAAACAAAATACATCAGCATATTCTACAAGTGTCAGTCTATATATTCCCGTCGTCAGATTAGTAAATTTGTGCAATTTTTAGCTCGCCGTATACGAAGTAGGCGAGGTATTGGGAGAGAGAGGGGGAAAGTGGCGGTGTTGGTGTTGGTGTCGGTGTTGGTGTCCGGTTAGACTTTTATGTTTAGGCTGGACTTAGAAAGTTGTCTGGGTTAATCTTTTCTGTTTAGGCTGGACTTAGAATAATTTTGACTTCATATTAGGCATGAGATGCAGCAGTGTACATTGTATACACAGTCATACATACCAAATCACATACTGTATATTCCTTTATAGTATTTACTAATAGTTTTTGTTATTTTATTTCAGAAGTACAATATCAAAATAACTGGCGGGGGAATCCCGCAGTACCGAACCCCTGTTAGTTTTTAATTTCGTGTCGCCTTAAATGAAGGACGCCATTTCCTAAAATTTTATCAAATTCTCGTTGACCCTGAAGCTTTTGTACAACCATATCTGTGTCCACACATTTAACTTACTATATTAATTAAAAGTGAGTTTGAATCAGTTTGTGAGCTCAGTCTTTACCCGTGCACATTATTATGGAGCATTACAGTATGATTGGACACAGTTGTCATTGCGTTCTTTTATTTGCATACAAATGTGAAGGTTTACCACAGTGCAAGTGTCCCATTGCCTGTTGGAAATGATAGATTTAGTCCTACCATCGCACTGTTATTAGCTTTGTTTGTTCGCATATCATCACATAAAGTTACATCAAGAACGTGCTCAAAATTGCACACCTATTGTTCCTAACTACATGTATACATGAACATGTATTCATCAGATCTATGCAATGGGATGTGTAGGCTTACTTTTGGAAAAAATGTAATCTTTATTGGTAGTTATATAATATAGTTCCTCCTTCAATCCAACCTCAATATCACTAAATATAGAAATCATATTTCTTAATAAATTTATTGTTTTAAATGATGTGCATTGCCAATGATGTGCAACCTCAAATGATGTGCCATCCTTAAGGGCTCGATCTTTTTGCGAAGCTGCATATATCTCTTATATGTGATACTAACCTATTAGGTAGGAGATGCAGTGTACATTGTAGGTTTATACTTGGTGTAAGAATTACGCACAAGACAGAGCCTACAATAGCCTGTCTGAGCTCAACAATGCGTCTAGACGTGACCCTTTTCAGCTGCACAAAAGCCTCAACAAAAGCCTCAACAATGCGTTCTTACACCGACCTGTTACATATACACAAACACGTCAAATCAACTACAATATATTCCTTTATAGTAATTACGGTACTAATAGTTTAATGACATTATTTCATTTCAGAAGTACAATATTAAATATTAACCCCTGGTGGTTTGGAATTTTGTGTCGCCTTTAATGAAGAACACCATTTCCTTCACTTTTGGTATCGAATCCCATTCCTCATCATGATTTAACCTCAAGCTTTTGCACGAACCATATTTGTCCAGGCATTTCACACCCACATCTCAGACAAAATCTCAATTGTACATGTATTCATAATGACATGTATAAGCTTACTTTTGGAAAAAAAGGTAATCTTTATTTCAAGTTTTATAATATAGTTCATGTTTCAATCCAACTTCAGCATCACTGACGAAGAAGTCAAATTTTTATTGCAATATGTATTGTCATTGCCAGTGATGTGCAACCTGAAGGGCTCGATCTTTATGTGAAGCTGCATGTTATTGAATACCCAAAAGGCGAGCTGCCGGGTTACACATAACCCTTGTTTACCTTTGCCGAGCGATTCAAAATCCAACGTAACTGTCCATCCAACCCGGCACAGCGAGATAATGGCGGGCTTCTTTCTCAGTTCTGATTGGTCAGCTTTGTCGGAGGCGTGTCGCGACTGACCAATAAGAATTGAGAACGAAGCCCGCCATTTTCTCGCTGTGCCGGGTTGGACGGACAGTTAAGTTGGATTTTGAATTGCCCGGCAAAGGCAAAAATTGCACAAATGTATTAATCTGACGACGGGAATATATAGAGTGACACTTGCAGAATATGCTGATGTATTTTGTTTGGAGGTAAACCGTTTATTTCTCGTTTCACTCAACATGCATTTCAGACCTTGGTGTATTTTTATATAAAGCATGGGGTTATATATAGAGACCCCATATTTCGACACTTCAACGTAATACCACAGCCCACATCCCCCAACACTCTTGTTTTGAGGGCCAGTGTTCACAACTGAAGTGATCACAGTTGCAGATAATATGTGAAAGATTCCTTCATGCAATAGAACAATTAATGTGAGGTTCCTCTGAGATTCCATAATTTCTCTGTGGACAAATACCTGATTTAAACTGTTGCCTACATGTACAAGCACCATGATTAAAATTACAACAATGTAATTAGATGATTTATCTGTTGTTTAGTACAAAAGTTCTAGTTTTATCATGTTTATGGCACAGTGACCTGGATCAGCAGTGAGTGTCTTCGTCTATGTTATTTCCCACCTTTTCAAAAATCACAATGACATATCACAAAAATGTTCGATACTTGGTGTAAGAACGCATTGTTGAGGCTTTTGTTTAAGGGTTCACAACCGACATAGAGGTATTTGTTGTGTAATAATTTACCGCTGGGACGTCTTTCATCCCGAGTCAAAACCCCGAGATTGCGCAGCAATCGAGGGGTTTTGACGAGGGATGAAAGACGTCCCAGCGGTAAATTATTACACAACAAATGCCGATACGAAGGTTTTGAATCCAATTCTAACCAGGAGATATATTTGAATGTAGAAATAATCAACAAATGCGCAAAACTAATTCTCTCTGAGCGCGGCTGGTATATTTTACCCCCGCCGCAAATACAAGCAGTGTTGCTTGGCTTGCCATAAAAATATATCGTGCAAAACAAGTCAGTGATTCTTTCAGTGCAGAGAAATAAAATATTTTATTGATTTTTTATTGATTTTTTATACATATTTCTTGCCCAAGATTAACCACAGAAATATGAGAACTAATGAGCTGGAGGTGGTATTCCCCAGCGTGTATAGAAGTTCACCTGCATGTCACATGCTTGCCATGGATACAGTACCGGGACAGTGACATTCCCAACAGGAGCAGGCTCGCGTTTGTCTGCATTTGTCGGCGAAGGGCTAAGAAGAACGAAGTTATATTATATATTTTTTCTCATACAGACAAGCGGGCACTTTAGGGCTGGAAATGGAATGGTTCAGATATCGAGTGCCTTTGCGCTCATTCAGTGTATCACGGAAAGAATGTTACTGTGTTATTGCGGGGGGAGGTAAACGCACTCTCCCTCAACCGTGATGAGCTGTTTCACGAGGCAGTATTTTGTATTCTTGCAAAACCTGTTGCTATGTGAAAGTTTACAACATGTATTTGCACACGACACGCACAACACAGAAGGTTAGAATGAGGCTTTTGTGCAGCTGAAAAGTGTCACGTCTAGACGCATTGTTGAGCTCAGACAGGCTATTGTAGGCTTTGTCTTGTGCGTTCTTACACCAAGTATAAACCACCAAAAGATATTATATGTATAAATTAGCAACATACACTGATCTACATACCCCTTCCCTACTATGGCTCTTTCTATAAAGACGAGTGAAGCAAGCACCATGTTGAAGAATTCGCCATCACTACTCTCTGTACGGAAATTCTGAACATTCTGGCTGGTTTCCAGCAAGTGATATGGTATCCTGCGTTAGTGGACTATTGCAAGTGACGCCGATAAACCTTGGATGTAGGAGAATTTATCTCCTGGCATTCTCCACGCCCGTAAACTTCTCACCATTCTCCACGCTCACTCATTCATTTACTATTAGTTTTGCCCTGTACAGGGAATCATGACAAAACTGGGTATATGGCTTCAACATGGTGCTTTCTTCACTTGTGTTTGTAGACAGAGCTATAGCGGGGTCTGTATATTGGTGCACATGTATATGTTGCTAATTTATACATATAGTGTATTTTTATGATAATCCACTGTAATCGTAATGTATGAAAAGGTGGGAAATAATTTTATTCTTTGAAAGTAAAATATATTTTTTGAACAACAACAAAGAGGAAGACACCCACGGCTGATCAAGTCAATGTGTTTTATGACACTAATAATACTGTTTGTTTGTCAATGTTGTACATCCACTATACATGTATTTTTCCCTTTAATGCTTTCGTGTGTCCAGGAAAACTTATTGATGGTAGGTTGGAACAGTGAAGTTTATGCTTTAAAATACCCTGTGTATCCTCACTTGACCAACTGTTCACCCCACTATTCCTCTCAATGAGCAGCCACAAATGTATAGCTTTATCTCCTGTTCTTGTTTTGTTCCCAGAGCTAGTAAAGGATGGTGAGTGTGGTAGATACTATAGCATACTACATCTGTTCATATCACTTCTGCATGCCAGCTTTCTCTGAATTATTCTCTGAACTTTCATTATTCATTCCTAGATAACTATAAATAGTTCTATGGTGGCAGGTGGTTGGGTGGGTTCAGGTTCCTGTTGCTTCAATGTATTTTGCTGAGAAGCAACAGGAACTTGATAATGTGATGTCTAGCACTGTAATATCACTTGTCTATATTGCACCATGTAAGCGTCCTGTCTGTGTCTTGTGCGCTGTCCTCAGTGTTTTATAGGGTGGATGGAGGGTGTCTGGTTCCATACTGCTTCAAAGATTTCTTCTTTGAAGTAGCAGGAACACACCTGGGCTTGATGCTTAGTTGGTTCGTCCTGATATAGCTGAAATATTGTTGAAAGCGATGTTAAATTCTATTCACTCACTCGCTTTGAAGTAGCAGGAACACAACTGGGCTGGGTGGTGCTTAGTTGGTTCGTCGTGATATAGCCGAAACATTGTTGAAAGCGACGTTAAATTCTATTCACTCACTCACTTTGAAGTAGCAGGAACACAACTGGGCTGGGTGGTGCTTAATTTGTTCGTCGTGATATAGCTGAAATATTGTTGAAAGCGACGTTAAATTCTATTCACTCACTCACTCACTCACTCAGTCACTCACTTTGAAGTAGCAGGAACACAACTGGGCTTGGTGGTGCTTAGTTGGTTCGTCGTGATATAGCTGAAATATTGCTGAAAGCGACGTTAAATTATATTCACGCACTCACTCACTCACTTTGAAGTAGCAGGAACAAATCTGGACTGGGTGGTGCTTAGTTGGTTCGTTGTGATATAGCTGAAATATTGTTGAAAGCGACGTTAAATTCTATTCACTCACTACATTCATCGATATCTCCTAAACACCATAAAAAAGTAAACTTGTTTTCTTCAAACATGAACGGTATGGCATGCCGTTTATTTTTCGATGACTCCGTCAACAAGTGTTTACACGTGTTGTGCATTCTGCCTACGGTAAGCGATCCAAATATTCGATCGCCGGAAGTGATTTTTTAGTCCCAAAATGGATGCTTGATCGTAAAAATTGGATCGTACGCCCCTCTGCAATGACGAGAAAAACCGGCTCGATCGAAAACATTAGATCGCGGAAGTGAGAGAAAAGCACGATATATCCGATTATCTCCCCTAGTTCACAACGTAAAAATTGCCGCGATAATTATAGTCATTGCATTGTACATTAATAAGATAAATTTGTTTATAAGAAATCTGATTCACCCATAGCCCTACATAACGTAATACATTATTTTTTGGAAGAAAACGAGATGAACTATATAATATTAAACTTCGACAAAGAAATTTCACCATACTGATTTGGTTTTATTAAAAGTCCGATGTGACAAAATATCATAAAGAATGATACATTAATCGGGTGAACAATTTGGTGAATTAAGCTCCTTAAAATGTTCGTAATTTGAAGAAATTTGATAGACGAATAAGGACTTCGTTATGATATCAAACCACACATTATTATATTACGTATTTGTGTATGACATTTATATAACAAATTTGATATATGGCATTCGACGGATGTTGATCGCGAATGTTAACCTATTGTCAACCGTATATGCTAAACCCCTACCTGACCCCTATTGTCCTGTCTGACCTGCTCTGTGTATCCCACGTGGACCGTCTGCTCAGGAGGCACAGAAAGGGGGAGAGCTCAAAGTCGGTTGCCGTTCTCGGGTACGGTAATTTCCCTATTAATTCGCGATGTAGTGATGAAACCGCGTTTGATCGCGTTTGATAACAGTGTTATTCAGCTCATGCTCGAGTATTCACAAACTCCAATTAGCTGCATTGTATTGAATCACACCTTGCATGAATATAATTTAAAACAGCTCGCTTGTGTGCCGATTAGGTTTCACAAATACTGGTATTGAAAACTGGTCACTTGCTGATTCATTCCACAAAATGCCATTGTTGTTTGCCCGGCTTTGTTTGGATAATTCCGTGGATTAAACAACATATCTGATTATTCTGCCTCAGTCTACCTTAGGATCACAATCTTGATTGAAGACTGTTCATGCGATATGATTTACACCTTCGATGATAAACTTCATTCACTAAGTTCACGATATACCAAAACGGTGATCTATGTCCCGCTGGGCTTTGTACCAGTGTACTTTTAGACTCGACGTGCCAGGTTATCAGCGACTTTGACTTTTCAGAAGTTCCCATTTGAACCCCTTTTCGCTGGCAATTTCCCATGCAGTTGGTGAAGCCAAGCAAAGATAAACCTCTTCTTCACCCCAGATGAGCGACTTGCCCATTAATATGTAAATAGGGTCTGAATTACCAGTGATTTTCTGAGACGGCTGGCAATATTACTATAAAGGTGAAGCTGACATCCCTATTCTGACTTGGACAAATCGACTTGGAAGTGTCCAGTTTGTGTTGTCTGGCACAAGGCCAAAACTCAAGTTGAGAGTTCCAGCCAAGTGAGAAAAAAAGGTTCTTTGATCTTGGATTGAGACCGTGACATTTAAGACTACACGAAACCACATTCCAGGCATGTCCATTATTATTCAAATTACCCAGAGCTAGGGTTAGCCCAAATTGTTTACAATATGCCAAACAAGGCAGAGTGTGGGGCCAGGTTTGATTGTACAACCCTTAATTGACAGGCTGGCTTGTCTCATTTCAAAGCTGTGATGAATTTTGTTGATAATGGCCCAGTCTATTGTATACAAATTGAACAGTCCCAATTTTCTGAATGGTTTCACGTCATTGTCAGAAGGCTACATTTGTGTGCGTGTGTGTTCATTTCATTTACCTGCATCACATTGTTGCTGAAATGAAACAAAGCAATACATTTGTCCCGTTCACACAAACTGGGATGAACGAATTTCAACAGAGACTGTGTGCACAAAGAGGCTCCATGGGGGATATTCAGAGGGGGACCAGCATCCATGTCTATTGACGTCTCAAATGAAATACTCAACGACTCCCTTTTTGCAGTCAAAACGTATGGGAGAGATCTTGCAAATCTAAAGAAATTAAATAATGGCTCCCTCGACATAGGAGTTTCCCACAAAGTACTACAACGCGGAAGCTCTCATAGGGACAAGTAGAGGAAAACTTTTAATATTTATCCTTCCATATCATCTGTTTATTAAAGAAAATGACAGACATTAAATGCGATTAAATGCGGAGTTAATTGAATCAATTTTTTTCCATATAGACTGTAAGTAATAGTAATTCAGTCTGATTATATTGTAACATTCCCTGTTGTTTCTCTCCGCTTACAAATAATAGCATACACAGATATACTATACAAGATTCTAGTAACATATTCACTTTTATCGAACCGGCCGGTATCAACGGCGGATTTTGGATAGCCAGCGAAAATGACTTGAAACAAAAGAAGCCAACACATGTATTTTCTTATAGAAACAAAGATCAATTAACAGCTCTCTATTTTACAACATTCAACAATTTCAGATAATTTAACATAATATCTGCAGGTGGCGACAAAACACTGAAGCCGTGACGGGGGATAAGTAGGCCCCTAACAGAGAAACATTTCTATCATTATCCTTCCATATATCATCCGTTTATTAAACAAAATCGCAGACATCGGACCCTTAGTTAAAGAACAAATCGGCAACCATTTAATTCCCGCAGTGAGCGGCTATTGGTCTCAGCATAATTTTTCACAATATTTGCAAGACCGTCACACGTTCGTTTCTTGATTTTACAAAAAGAATATGTTTATCGTTTTTAATATAATAGAAATAATTTGACACTCGCGCAACTATTATGTTTTACACGAAGTTGTTTTTATTTACCATTCAGGAATATATGCTGTTTAGATTTGGTTTAGGTCACATTAACAACTCCATTTTGCGTATGCGTCGATACTGCCGATCTCGCGCATAATGTTGCGTATCTGTTCATATTCATTCTAGCTATTGCCGACCGTGTGCGATCGAATTTAAGTTAGATCGTCTCATTTTAGAATTTGTGGGTGATTGTAAATCAGTTAGAATATCCGATCGTAAATATCCCGAAAAAATGGGGTCGATCGTAAATCGAAAGATGATCGTATATATGGATCGCTTACCGTACGTATGTTCTGCCACTTTACTGTCAGTACTGAACCTCCGACACGAGCCATGGAGTTATCCCATGGCTCCAGATGTACACCATTCAGATTTGTGAGCATCGCTATGTCACTCAAACATGACATCACTCAAACGCACAACACATATTCAATGGTGAAACAGAAAACCCATCAAAGCGGGCAGAGTTTTAAATGTCTCTGACAAGATATTTTTGTATTCATTCTGTATGGCAATCTCACTATCATCAAATATAATACGTATGATGCTTTAGCAAACTTTGCTGCTGAGAAACGCACAGGAGAGTTCATCGATTTTAGGCTGATTACATCTTTAATATTCTATATTCTCCCTCTTTTGTACTGTTTCTCTGATAAATGTCTATTTACCCATATCTATAACAGTTTCCTGCTTCCAATAAGTCGCATATTGAATTTGTAAAATCAATATATATCAACCCTAAAGAGACTCTCTGGAAGAGATTTTGTCTTTGTTGAATTCAGACTTGACCTATGGTTAGGTGCGTGTGATTTGGAAATACTTCTGACGGTCACAGTATCACTGTGTAGGCTGTATTGAGAAACTGCTCAAGAATTTGAGATACAGTTTCTGAACTGCAGAGCTCTGATCTTTTCTCTGACAGAAGAGCTGTGATATTTTCATGTATAATCGATGTATGCCTGGGAAGAATGATACAAAGCTTACTGATTGCTCCATACTTCCTCAGTTGACATGGTTGAGTCAATATCAGAAATGGCATATTATTTGTCCAAATCAGTGCAGTCATCTTGCAGTGTCAAATTTTCATTGGCATTTTCTGACTACATGTCAGTAAGATTTACTTCCCCTGATGTGTTTTGGCTCCCTAAGATATTTTCAGGATCCTTTCTTTTTCTGTTAGTGAGAGTTCCCTCCCCTGATGTGTTTAATTTTTACAAGCTGGTGACAGCGTTGACAGATGTGCTTGTCAGTGCCTGTTATGGGCATGCCATCAACTTGTACCAGATTTTCAACTTGTGTCAGACATATTTTGACCTTCATTCAATATTTTCCTAGTTTTCCCGAATTTCTGTTCCTTTCTAACATCTGAAATCCTTCTGAGCACTTTGCACGCTTCCACATGTAGTCATAGCCACAATAGATCTCACTCTTGCAATCGTGCACGCATTCAAAGTAGAATTATTATGCATACAGGTTAGGCCATACAACATTAATAAAATGTTTCTCAGATACTTGAAATTGACAGAAATAATGCAAGAATAAGAATTCATCATGAATTTCACCAGTTGTTTTCAAGAAGAGTTGGAGTACGTGACATCACACAAGGTGTCCCTGTGATTGTTACGTTGCATTATGATGCTACAAGACCATGACATTTAGAATGTAGTGACAAAGTACTGATGTGATCATGGTGATTCTTGACTGCGCCGCAAACTACGCAATTGGTGAATTTAGATACTGCCACCGTAATCACCATAACATTGTAAAATCGATATTTTCCTTCTGACTTAATTGGAAATCAATGAGTGATTTGAGGTAATCTTGTACAGGCACCAACATGATCAACCATTATTTCATTTCAGGGCCTCTATCTAATAGTAGTTCCGGTAATAGAGATTTTCACTCTCACTAGTTTCTCCATAATATACCCAGTCTCTTTTTATTATTTTTTTTGGGGGATGGGGGGGGGAGGGGTAAAAACTAAGGATTTGCTAGATTATTATTATTTTTGAAACAAGAAAATTTCAGTTAAATTTTTTATCAGTCACTAATAATTTCTATTACCTCCTTGTGTATATACATGTACAATACAGTGTAGAAATAAGTTAACCTTGAACACGATTCTCTCAAATGCAAATCACGGTTAAAATAATGCTGCACTAAAAGCTGTCACACATTGAGTGGAGAAGACTGCACGTGAAGCCGTGTTCAGGAAAATGCTGTACGTACAACCAGGTAGCATGAGACGTGCTCTGACGCGTTTGGTAAATAATACAGCCTGTGCCTATAATTATCATGATTTTTTTCGAACATGTAGACTTCTGTAACCACAAGAAGACTCACGTTTGAGTTTTTCTCCAGTCACGTTCAAGGTTAAGTTATTTCTGCCTTGTACTGTGTATAACTACAGAGATACATTCATCAAGTTCTCACTCTAATTAATCTGATCACTTCAGGGTTCTCAATAATTTTGTGATATCTTTAAAATGTCCGTAGTATACCTGACAACCACAGTGCTGCATTACATTACATACATGTAAAATGGTATGGTGTGTGGAAGGGAGACAACTCTGGTTATATGATTATATTAATAATCAATCAAATTAGTAATAAATATATGTAATTGTATGCCCCATTGTGGGCGCTGTGATTGTCAACCAATAAACTCCATTCTATTCTATTCTGTACCATGTACCATGGGTCAGCTGAGGTGACAGCCACACAACTATTGGCAGACAATTGAATTTCTGAAGCATGACTGAATAATTTGAAAGATTTTAAATCTTGCATTTTTGTCAAATGCTATACTGCATATACAGTGAACTCTGAAATTGCTTCACTGTCCATTCATGTATTACTGTAGAATATGGGGCAGTTTACTGCTCCATGATCACAGATCATACAATATTGATTGAATGGTTTAATATTACCCATCAGATTACGCAATAATCATGTAAACTACAATGGCTTGACTACATACATTCCTGTATAGTATGTTGGGATCTTCTCACATGTTTGAACAAAGCTGTATGTATACATGTCATTGCTTAATTTAGGTGGCTGTGGCTACAGTAAATACTATAATAATTCAATCACAGGAAGTGAAATTTCCTACCATAAATTCAGGGGGTGATCAAACTTATTGGAACAGGAAGATTTGACAGAACGGTTCGAACTAGTGCAGATAATTTTAGAATTTTTTCTTTCTTATTATTATAATTGTTGTGGATTGTGATCAAATTTATAATTGATCTTAAAGGTTATACCAAATGACTCTATACTACTTTGCATTAAAACATACCCAGTAGTGTTCCAAACAACAAATTAGTATTTTTTCTCGAATAATGTCATCGAAGTGGGTTTTAGGACACGAATAGCACACATGTGGAAGAAAACGTATTGGAGCCATGACCTCTGGTGCATGACGTCACAACCTGATTACGATTGCGCCGTAAATGACGTCGGACGTTGTTACAAAAGATTCACCCAACTGTGGGAGTTCTAGCGTGATGTCGCTGACATTTTGACGTCACAACATGCATTTGAACGAGATCGTAATCAGGTTGTGACGTCACAGGTCAAGCGATCACAGCTTTCGCCGTTTTGAAAGGGGCGTGAAATTGTCACACTTTACTGCTGCTATTTCCAACCTTGGGCAGTTTGAAAACATACAAAAATGTAAAACAAGTCTATATAATCACCTCTACAACAATTTAGCACAAAAAAGTAGCAGATTTTGAGACCATTTTGTATAACCTTTAAGGCCAAATATAGGTTCCGAATTTGGGTACCGACCACATCTTCAAATTTGCGATAAAAAATGAAAATGTTTTGCAACAAAGTAAATACATGTAATTGTATGGACAAAATTATAACAAAACCAGTAAAATAAAAAAGATTTTAAGGCTTTCAACCACTAAAGTTGCAAAAGCATGTAGATTTTAACAATATGTTAAAACACAAAATCAGTAATTTGGCATGTTTGGGGTTTTCTATCATTTCTGGAATTTGGGTACCGGTTAATGATATAAATTTGGTCCTGTGTCTGCAGTGCCACTGGAACTATTGATTGATTTATGACCACATAATGGAAGTGACTGAATTTCAATTTAGGTGATTGAATTATTAGACAATTTAATAGCCTGGTAACCCTCCAGCTAACAGCCTGGTCTGGTCCCAAGCATGTCAGTTTACGCAGGTTTCAAACATGTCAGTTTACACAGGTTTCAAGCATGTCAGTTTACACAGATTTCAAGCATGTCAGTTTACACAGGTTTCAAGCATGTCAGTTTACACAGGTTTCAAGCATGTCAGTTTACACAGGTTTCAAGCATGTCAGTTTACACAGGTTTCACACTAGTTTTCCTACATTTAGGAGGTGATCAATTTTATTAGAGTTTCTGGTCAAAATTTGGGCAGGAGTTGTGGGTGATAATCATAATAATTATAATCTCTTTTTCAGGCGGGTGGTTGGTGGGTGCCCAGAGCATGCCCACTGCCTGGGCACAAATTCCTGTTGCTTCAAAGCATTTTGCTGAGAAGCAACAGGAACTTGATAATGTGGTGTCTAGCATTGTAATTGCACTTGTCTTTATTACACCAACATAAGTGTCCTGTCTCTGTCTTATGTTCTGTCCTCCGTGTTCTATATTCTGTGGATGGCAGGTGTCTGGTTTCATGTTACTTTAAAGATTTGCTTCTTTGAGGCAACAGGAACGTAACTTAATTGGATGGTGCTTGAAGATGGTTTGTCGTGATATGGCTGAAATATTGTTGAAAGCGACGTTAAATCCTATTTACTCACTCATTCTTTTATTTCAGATGACCGTCCATTGGACAAATAAATTATGTTATGTAGAAGTACTGACATCTAAGTGGGGAAAATAATACATGAAAAAAGGATTGTTAACTAAAATTAAATATTATAAAAAAATATATGAAAAAAGGTCATGGTGATGCCTCTTATAATTCAATCACAGAAAGTGAGAAATCCAACCACAAACTCAGGCTTGATCAAATTGATTAGAACTGGGAGTTGACAAAATGGTTCAGAATCAGACATATAATCTATTATTTCAATGACTTCAGAAGATGATCAAATTTATTAGAACTGGGAGTTGACAAAATGGTTCAGAATCAGACATATAATCTATTATTTCAATGACTTCAGAAGATGATCAAATTTATTAGAACTGGGAGTTGACAAAATGGTTCAGAATCAGACATATAATCTATTATTTCAATGACTTCAGAGGATGATCAAATTTATTAGAACTGGGAGTTGACAAAATGGTTCAGAATCAGACATATAATCTATTATTTCAATGACTTCAGAAGATGATCAAATTTATTATACCCCCCGACACGTAGTGTAGGGGGCGTATACTGGTTTCAGCTTGTCCGTCCGTCCGTCCGTCTGTCCGTCCGTCCGTCCGTCCGTCCGTCCGTACGGATGTCCGTACGGATGTCCGTACGTCCGTCCGTAACATTTCGTTTCCGGAGCATAACTTGACAACCGCCAGTTGGATTCCTCTCAAATTTGGTATGCAGCTACCATACCATGAGACCTTGCTTGGGATTGCGTTTGGCGCATGTGCGTCTACAGGTGACGCCACCTAGGGTCATTCCGTAACATTTCGTTTCCGGAGCATAACTTGACAACCGCTACTTGGATTCCTCTAAAATTTGGTATGTAGCTACCTTGCCATGAGACCTCGCTTGAGATTGCGTTTGGCGCATGTGCGTCTACAGGTGGCGCCACCTATGGTCAAAAGTTTCTCATGTCAGTCCGTAACATTTCGTTTCCGGAGCATAACTTGACAACCGCTACTTGGATTTCTTTCAAATTTGGTATGCAGCTGCCATACCATGAGACCTCGCTTGGGATTGCGCTTGGCGCATGTGCGTCTACAGGTGGTGCCACCTATGGTCAAAAGTTTCTCAAGTCAGTTCGTAACATTTCGTTTCCGGAGCATAACTTGACAACCGCCAGTTGGATTCCTCTCAAATTTGGTATGCAGCTACCATACCATGAGACCTTGCTTGGGATTGCGTTTGGCGCATGTGCGTCTACAGGTGGCGCCACCTAGGGTCATTCCGTAACATTTCGTTTCCGGAGCATAAGCATAACTTGACAACCGCTACTTGGATTCCTCTCAAATTTGGTATGTAGCTACCTTACCATGAGACCTCGCTTGGGATTGCGTTTGGCGCATGTGCGTCTACAGGTGGTGCCACCTATGGTCAAAAGTTTCTCATGTCAGTCCGTAACATTTCGTTTCCGGAGCATAACTTGATAACCGCTGCTTGGATTCCTTTCAAATTTGGTATGCAGCTGCCATACCATCAGACCTCGCTTGGGATTGCGTTTGGCGCATGTGCGTCTACAGGTGGCGCCACCTAGGGTCAAAAGTTTCTCAAGTCAGTTCGTAACATTTCGTTTCCGGAGCATAACTTAACAACTGCTACTTGGATTCCTCTCAAATTTGGTATGTAGCTACCTTACCATGAGACCTCGCTTGGGATTGCGTTTGGCGCATGTGCATCTACAGGTGGCGCCACGTAGGGTCAAAACTTTTTCTTGTCGGTCCGTAACA